>OZ020224.1:23021556-23621556 GCA_963971325.1 Aphodius granarius | reverse complement strand
TACCTGTCACCATATTAGTAGTTATTGTTTAGGACAATGCTTGTTTTGGTACAACGTTGCAAACAAACAGGTAAACGTAACCAAATAAACTTGTTAAGGAGAAAGGAACAGATAACTAAATCTATTATATCCGATTTTGGGGTAAATTGTTCAATAGAAGATGTACAGTTAACTTCTAAACTAAGTTATTGCATATAAATTTGTGAGCAATAATTTAATTTTCAACAATTTGGTATCATAGCAGACGGTTATTTATAGTACATGCTACAATGGCATTTGATAAAACTGTTGAAGGAGCAATAAATTCCAGACAAAAGCAAATCCGTCGATATAAATTTCTCAAATAATAATAATAATAATAATATAACTATTCGAATACGACCAAATATCTTGGCATGACGCTGGATGCCAAGTTTCGCTGGAAAGTACATGTGAAAAAGAAACGAGAGGAATTGGGCATTAAATATAAATACATGTAGTGACTTATTGATAGAAATTTAGCTTTGTTAACACATAATAAGCTTCTACTATACAGGATGTAACAGGTTTGAGTACACAAACATTGAGAGATAATACATTTTGAGCTACTGACCATACATTCTTATAAAATATCTGGGTTGGCCGTCACCTTACTTTCCGACTATATCGTTGGTACAATGCAATATCTAAACACTTTTGCAATTATTCAATTTTGTAAAACCACAGCCAATCTGGACCCTAACTAACGTCAGTTTCTATGACATAATGCATTTGTCATCCTGACATTTAATGTCATGTCATGTCAGTGGCACTGATGTTTGTCAAAATCTAACAATTCGCAACAGCGACGAAGACTGTGGATTCTGTCAAACCGCTTCTATAAAAGCATATAACGTCTAATCCGTCCATCCCACTGATCTGCAAATTTGTATACATATTTAAAGTCACTGGAAGATGAACTGATATTAGTTTGGCCAAAATCGTATAAATCACGAAGAAGATGCATGTAACATTTGCCACTTCCGGTTGTCAGATTGTCACAAAAAATTACCGCTGAAATCCCGATTTTTTTTCCGTCGATTACTATACTTTCCTTCAAGGGTACTAGTCGTAAAGTAAAAATTATTCAATTTTATATAATACCTGATATATCAAAGGGCGAGGTTACGGAAAATATTGGACGACTTCGTGTTATTTAAATGAGCTGACGTTTCTTGAAATTTTACATTGTAAGTGTTTAATCTCATTAAACAGTTTTCTTTCTTATTTTTATTATTATTCTTACTATTACATATAATAAAGATTAACCCTACAAACTTCCTTGATATCATAATATATAGCAATTAACTTAAGTAATAATATTTAAAGTTATTAAATTCATTGTTGAATTGAATTCTTAATACATAGAAACAGGTGAACGACAATTTGCTGAGTTGCAACCTCAGCAAATAACAGGAAATTAGGCTAGACATTCCGATACTAGTGCGACTGCACTCAAATATTGTACCATCAGCAATCAATGATTCAGAGTTTGTAAACATGTTTAAAATATTTCCTATGTATTTTGTTTTACACTTTGTTAATTGTTGAGAACCTCTAGAATAAGTTTTAGGATAGATTTTGTATATATAGTTGATAAAACATTACAATAAATCAGTTAACAAATGCTCTGTGTTTGTTACTCAACTCTACACAAGCTACCCCAGCTTGTTCATGGTCCGTCGAGCCCTTCCGTGCTGTGGTCCAAGCCTACAAATTCGAGAGTGAGGCTGCTCTCGGCAGCACATCCTAATAAATCCCTTCTAATTTTACCGTACTGTGGTCCAAGCCTACAAACTCGAGAGTGAGGCTGCTCTCGGCAGTACAATTCCAATAATCATCTATACCTTACCGTGCTGTGGCCCAAGCCTACAAATTTGAGAGTGAGGCTGCTCTCGACAGCACATCCCAACAGTTTCCGTTGAAACCAACAAACAGACACAGATCATCCATCGCGCGCGGGTAATAAGTCTCTTCGCACAAGTCGAAAGGGATAAATTCGGATCGCGTCCAGGAAAAGTTACGGTCGCATCCATATTCAACTCAATTAAATTCTCAAATACAAATCAAAGTCAACCAAGCAGTTCAAGGAATCATCATGTCCGAGGAACTGGATACCTATGCCCGCCAGCAGGATGAACTGGGACAACAACTAAAGAAATTCACCACAAACTTGAAGAAGGATTCACCGACACGGAAGACAGAACTATACCTACAAAACCACCAAAAGCAGCTTGATAATTACTGGGCTGAGATTCAGGCGATTCATGTGAAGCTTACCGACATTGAAGACCCAACTCATGCCTATTTCGCACAAAACTATTTCGAAAAACTGAAACGGCAAGTTCAAGAAACACAAAAATACTTGAACGAATGCCGTAAGCAAGACTCATCAACCGGGGAAGGAACTTCGAGCCACATCAAGGAAGAAGTCCAGGACAACAATCAAATGTACCGAAAGAAGAAACAATCAATCAAGATGAAGAATTTGTTGGAAGTAATTGCTCAAATCAAGGCAGAATTACCCCAACAAAAAAGCATGATGCGCTACGAAACACTGAAACAAAGACTTCAGAAGCAGTTCGACGCAATCTGTGAATTAAACGAAGAAATTCTGATCTACGAAGATCAACATGACGACGAATACTTTACCGAAGAGGTATTCAAGAAAGCCGCCACAGCATACGATGAAGTCATCGAGAAGCTGGATGAAGCAATTCAAGACAACCCTACATCGATGGCAAACGGCATGTCGCGCCACACCATTCAACTACCGCAAATTAGGATTCCAGTTTTCAATGGGTCCTACGACAATGGACGACATTTCATGACCTGTTCAAGAAGATAGTCCATATAAATGCATCATTAACCAATGCAGAGAAGATGCAGTACCTCAAGACGCATCTGGAAGGAGAGGCTAGCCGAATTGTACAACACTTATCAATATCGGATGCCAACTACCAAACAGCATGGGATCTTTTACAAAAGAGATATCAAAACAACCGTCTTATTTTGTCAAAACTAATAGACAAAATACTCGACATTCCATCGTTCCAATACGAATCATGTGAGAAGATAAAATACTTACATGATACAACATGTGAATGTCTACAAGCCATTCATAACCTAAACATTCCAACGGACACCTGGGGACCACTGATTAGTCGCATCGTGGTCAGAAAATGGGATCCAGAGACAAACAAGATGTACGAGCAGTCCCTCAAGAACCCGAACGAGATCCAAGACTATGAAGAATTAATTCAGTTTTTAAGAAAACGATTTCAATCACTGGAAGCCATAGATGAATCCAAAGCGAGTACGACGTTTAAAAACCGAAAACCCAGTGAAAGATCAATCGCCTGCAAGTACTGTAAAGAAGAACACCAAATACACAGTTGCCAAGAGTTTAAATCGTTATCAGTGAATGAGCGAATCTCATTCATAAAATTCAACAACCTTTGTGAAAACTGTCTAAAACATGACAATACGACTAAGTGCTGGAGTACCTTCAAATGCTCTACTTGTAACTATCCGCATCATACCTTACTACATCGTGACGTCAAGAAGACATCCGTATCAACATCATCCAAACAATGGACACACAACCAGGATACGAAGAAAGATCTACGCACACCAGCAGCAAAAGTGTCAAGTCATGTGGGGACACAAGAGGGAACAGTGCTATTAGCAACAGCACTAGTCAAAACCAAGAAAGCATGTGGGGAAGGAGAATATCTTCGAGTACTGGTAGACCCTGGATCACAAGCCTCTTTCATTACTGAAGACGCAGCACAAATGTTAGGAGTTCCAAAACAGCGCATACGTGCAGAAGTATCTGGACTAGGCGGCGAAGATCCAAAAATATCCAAGTCAAAAATTACCCTACAAATACAACCCCGATTCCCAAGTAAGTTTTCCTTCACAAGTACGTTCCTTATCCTTTCAAAAGTAACTCAGTCCCTTCCGAACGATAAAATAAATGTCACCGTAACCAAATCCTTCCAAAACAAACTCCTTGCTGATCCTACGTTCAACATCCCCGGTCCAATCGACGCCATCATCGGTGCCAAAGAGTATGGGAAGATTGTACTCGATGGCTTAGAAAAATCAGAAGATGGACTTTTGGGACAAAATACGGAATTAGGATGGATTCTTTCAGGCAGTATAAAGAAACGACACGAAGACGATATTCAAGTCGTCAGCCTTATGAGCAAAGTTGAGGAAGGCAAACCACTAAGAAAAAAGATTGAAGATTTGTGGAAGATTGAAGTCAAAAACAAGAAACCGTTCAGTGAAGAAGGTATTAAATGCGGAGAAAAATACGAACGCACTGTGAAACGTGATAATGATGGTAGATACACCATAGCAGTTTCTTTTAAAACTAGTCCAGACCAATTACAACGACTGAGTAAAAAGACTAAACATCATGAACAGTACAGTTTAAAAAATTCGTCTCTATCGTACAACACAAAATATCCAATCATACGTCCGTCAAATTCTGCAACAGTACAAGGTTACACAGCAATCCAAGGCACCCAATGGCACTTTACCCCCCCGGCAGCTCCTCACTTCGGAGGATTATGGGAGGCGGGAGCAAAGGTATTGGAAACACGCCCAGCAAGCGAAGCTACGGTAACAAAACGCCAAGGAAACCAAGTTCATGGAGTACAACTGAGAAAGGGTTCTTCAAGTTTTGGTACTTCATAATAGCATTGATGCTAATATTCACTAGTTCAACAGGAGCCAATTATACAATAAAACATCCAACTCCTGGACTATATGTTGAGCACATTGGTCAAGCACAAATTCAGCGAGGTATATTCAAGTTAGATGTAGAATTCAACAGGACAAAAATTTTACAAGACATAAATTCCACATCCACGGCTGTAAAGCAATTTGAGAAGCTATGTAAGGAAGCGAAAAAGTTGTCATCATCTACCCAATGCACTAGTTTTCTACATCATCTTCATGAACAACAGAGTGAGGCACAATGCATACTAGAGGGTATTAACGCGGTTATCAAGAATCGACGAAAAAGAGGCCTGTTTGGAAATCTACTGACTTCAATATTTGGTGTCAACGACGAAGTTTATACCGACATCGAATCCCTGGAGAAGAACCAAAAAGAACTCATTATGGCATCGAACCATCAAACTAGATTCATGTTATCTGCACTATCAACCTTCAACAAGACAGAAACTCGCGTCAACGATTGTCTCGAGAGATTTAGAAGAAAATGGAATCAAGGACTTCAAGCTATTCGAGCGAATCAAGGGTGGTTTGCAAGAGTCGATTTTCATGATCTCAACATTCACATACTCAACGCATATCAGCTCGCAACCAACGTCCTAACAGAAGTATGTCATCACTACACTCATTTGTTAAACATAAATTTGGGAAATGACAACGTGTATGAAGTGATCTCACCATCACATATTCATCAAATGATCAGCGACGCCAACAAAAAGCTTCCATCAAATATATACATTCTTACATCGATTATCAAAACTAGAGTGATTCACAAAGATGATGTTATTCGAATTCAAACCTTTTTTCCGATGGCAGAGATCGCCGAATTTGACGTCGTCAAGGTCACCACAATACCACTTAAAATACAAAATGGATCTTACTGGGTATTCGATATTCCAAACAACATAATTGCAGTAGACTACAACAACCAATTATACTTTGAACTGGCGGATGAAGAATACAGAAGATCAACTGCACTTGATGAAAACAAGTGTCTTTGTTCCCCGACAACTGTAAAGAACATTGAAACCAACAACAATTGCATTATAAATGAATTGTATAACCGACAAGAACAGAATGGTTGCAACATAGTCGAGATGAAACTTCACTCTGTGATTTGGAAGCAGCTATACATGATCAACACTTGGCTATTCATCTCCACTAGCCCGCAAAAACTCGCCGTCATCTGCAATGGAATGAGGGAGGATGTTCAACTGGATAAGGTCGGAATCATCCAAATTACAGAAGACTGCATCATCAAAACTAAACAGAACATTCTCACCCCTAAGAAAGATGAAGAATTTACGTTAAGAACCACCCCGAAGCCGATGTCACCAGTCATGGAGGACGAACCAGTGTTATCCGTTTCCGAGAACCTAGCAGAACTTATGGACGAGCAAAATGCAATACATCAACAAATAACAGATACAGTGTGGCACAAGATCAGACAGCATGGTGCTGTAACTAGCACCGTAACAACAATCACCATATTAGCCCTATGCATTCCACTGTGGTTGGGCATCCGTTTATTACGAAGACAACTTAAGAAACCAAGGGAACTGACCTACAAGGATGAGGATATGTCTCTGCGCCCAATCCCACGTCAAAGGCAGTTCAATATGAATCCCGCATCATCAACCAGCATGATCCACATACAGAGTCAGCATGCAGCCATTGACGAGGAGTCAAGATCTCTACAACCTCTCTACGCGGAGGTCCACGCAACCTAACCAGTGCTTATTGGTGAACTCAAATGTGTGGTGATAGTTTAGGAAACGTTACATTTAACTTAGATATCTTTCCCGGCGGGGCAATTTGTTTAATCTCATTAAACAATTTTCTTTCTTATTTTTATTATTATTCTTACTATTACATATAATAAAGATTAACCCTACAAACTTCCTTGATATCATAATATATAGCAATTAACTTAAGTAATAATATTTAAAGTTATTAAATTCATTGTTGAATTGAATTCTTAATACATAGAAACAGGTGAACGACAATTTGCTGAGTTGCAACCTCAGCAAATAACAGGAAATTAGGCTAGACATTCCGATACTAGTGCGACTGCACTCAAATATTGTACCATCAGCAATCAATGATTCAGAGTTTGTAAACATGTTTAAAATATTTCCTATGTATTTTGTTTTACACTTTGTTAATTGTTGAGAACCTCTAGAATAAGTTTTAGGATAGATTTTGTATATATAGTTGATAAAACATTACAATAAACCAGTTAACAAATGCTCTGTGTTTGTTACTCAACCCTACACAAGCTACCCCAGCTTGTTCAGTAAGAAAACTAGTTATTGACAGCTGCTGGAACAAAGCTATTTTATAAATTGTATTTTAAAAAATAGTATTAAAAAAAATTTTACATTTGAAGACGCCCTCCAGAGGTTAACCTATAGTGGCAGCACACATGATTTACGTCTGAGCACGCGTTTAAAAGTCGCGCTGAAAGTTGCATTTTAACGTAACTTCGGAGGCCGATGGCGGCTCCATCATGGGGCCTACCCGATTTTTTTCAACGCGAGCACGCTCCCCGGAGCCAGGCTATCCTCAGCTGGCAATTTGAGTGTCCTATGCGCATTTTTAAACGCTCCGTTAATGTAATGTATTCGTTACAATAGCGGGGCGTCTATTCTTAATGTAATGTATTCGAATATTATCGCCCTGTGTGCGTTCTGTTCAGGTTTAGTTTTTATGTTTTTCCCGACTGGTTCGTCGATGTCGTAGTACTCGTACATTTGACATTCGCATTTAGAAGAGTTTACATAGCAGTTGTATAAAAGTTTAGTAATAAAGTGTTTGAAGATTATTTATACGTTTGTTGTTTATTACTTGCCACCGTAATATATAACAGTTAATATTGGAGTTCGTACTTTCTTGTTTGAATTGCAATTTTGACCAATCCTGACAGCACTTTTTCGGGTTTTTGTATATTGATTCATAATTGGGTGTCTCTAATGGCAAAACCCGAGATTACAGGTAGGTATATTAAGCATGGTTGATATCAGCCCCCCACCAACAATAAAAGCCACCCGATTCTTTTTTACCTGCCCGCAAATAAAAACAGACGACCACTTGGTCACTGTTCACTCTTCTCCTGTCTACCAAACAGAGAATATCTAGAATCCTTTACAACTTTTTTCAAAATACACTATCCCAAGCGAAAAATGGCAACTGGCACAGAAAACCAAAAACATCAAATCGCCATCAGAAGGAAACTGCTCGCTGCAAAGACGTTACTCCGCATTGATCTCTACAAATGCAAGATACCACTACTCAAGGTAGTCCTGTTGAAGCAGTTCCACGCGAAGCAGGCAAAACTTAAGAAATCGAAGGCCCAACGTAGAAGCAGAATGAAGCAAATTCGCGACGAACGTCTACGAAGACGTGAGCTAAAAAGCATGGCCAAGTTCCTTCTTGGACTCAAGAAGCAACTGCGGCAGTACAAAATGAGACCTAGCAACGTTTTGCTGAAGAGTATAGAGTCCATTCAACGAGAAGGGCGACGAAGATGGTGCGTGGAGCAAGAACGAAAAGGGAAACAACGTCGAAGCGCCGCCTGAGTGACGTGTTTGACAGGTCTTTGACATAACCGTATATCACTTTGGTTGTATATTTGTATATGTATAGGTTGAATTTGGGGGGTATTAAGTTGCTTATGTTGTAATGTTTTATAAATAAAAATCGTATAAAATAAATTATATTGTTGTTGTTTTTTGCGTAATAAGGTTGTGTTACTTCATAAAAGTTAAATGGGTAAGCAATTTGTCTAGTGCGAAGTATGATACGAACAAGATAAATCGGCAATATGGTAAGTAGGCAATTCAAAACTATGGTATTGGTGGTATTTTGGAAAACAATGTAACAGTTATAATACAAACAAAAAAAATCTGGTAGACAGGCAATTGAAAATAAGGATAATGTTTGTTTTCTAGGTATTGCACATTATGCATTATAAAATTGCTTACCTGACACCATATTAGTTATCATTGTTTAGAACAATGCTTGTTTTTGTATAACGTTACAAACAAACAGGTAAACGTAACCAAATAATCTCGTTAAGGTCAAATGAACAGTTATTTATATCTATTATATCTGAATTTGGGATAAATTTTGAAGGTAATTTTTGCATTGTACTCGTGTTCTATAGAAGATGTACAGTTAACTTCTCAACTAAGTTATTGCATATAGATTTGTGAGCAATAATTTAATTTTCAACAGTTTGACATTATAGCAGATGGTTATTTATAGCACATGCTATAATGGCAGTTGACAATACTGTTGAAGGAGCAGCAATGAAATTGCAGACTGCTGTCTTCGATATTAATATTTGTATGCTACAATGGCTAATTGCATTGAACGAAAGCAAATCAGTCAATATAAATTTCACAACCAAATAACTTGGCATAAAGCTGGAGGCCAAGCAACGCTGGAAAGGACATGTGAAAAAGAAGCGAGAGGAATTGGGCATTAAATATAAATACATGTACTGACTTATTCATAGAATTTTTTTAATTTTTTTTTGTCAACATGGTTATCGGATTGCTTCAAGGTATGTCAGTTACCACACTTTCGCAAAAGCATTTTCAATACATTTTAATCGCTATAGTCATTAACTACTTAATTAAATTATCTAATTTTTATCCCAGAAGTTTATAGTTAGGCGATATCCTAACCTTTTGGCGACATCTTATATATTATTTAAATTTGAAAATGTGTACCTATCTTGATATTACGTTCACATTCAAGTCAAGCTCTCAATAAAATAGGACTATACAAGCATATCTTTACAGCAGTTATATTGTTATATATTATCTTATACATATTTTATATTAGCTTTTGTCTACTATTAACTGTGTGTATTCTTTTACTGATGCTATTTTGTCAACATGTTGTCCCTTTACATCGCTATTCTATTTTGACCGCTATTATCTAACCATTTTTATTGCAACCGTGCGATAAAATTCACAATTGTGTACCATTTTGGTGACAGGAACCAGCATTGTCGAATTTTTAATAAAGGATTTTAAATTACCTTATACTCAATAGAAGAAAGTGCAGTTTTTGGAATGTACCGATATTTATTGTCTGGTATATGAAGGTATATTATATATGTGATTTAAATATCACGGATGATGGAGGAAAATTTGGATTTTTCAAAGGTCTAACGCGTAGATAGAGAGATATACCGGGATAGTAATCCACATTTATTATTATATAACAAAAAATAACTTGCTGCGATATAACTTAATGGATTATTCACGAAAAACGAAAGAAAAGGAATGGCAAAAGTCTACATACAGCCCCAGCATAATATAGTCCAGTCATTATATTCAGCCTCGTCTCATAAATAATATTAGTTATAGTTCCTTCATTCCTGGTACTGAATCACACGTTTAGAGTAAATACTGAAACAAAAAAACCTACCTGCGAACCGGTCACGCACAGGCCTGGTTCTCTATATCATTCTTCGTTTGTGTGCTAAATCGTACGCATCCTGTCGCACCGTGATCAGTATTGTGTTTTAAAAATGCCGAAATCTTCTAAAAAACTGCAGAGGAGCGATAGTGACAGTGATTATTCTGTAGAACGAAAAATCTTAAAATTAAAGAAGAAGTTGACCAGATTGAATGAAAAGAAGAAGAAAAACCAAGCGGAATTTTCCAGCTCAGATTGTGAAGAGGTTAGTGATGTTTCCATCTTGAATGAACCGGATTGGAGAGATATACCATCTACATCACAGCAAGTCCGACGAGAAGCGAATTTCTCGGGCTCTGAGGACGGTGAAATTGTAGAAGGTTAGCAAATATGGCCTTGTTTGTGAACACAAGACCGGCATTAAAATACAACGCATTATTTTTAGATAATAATCTAAGCTTGCTTGTGATAGCAATGCTCATATTATAGGCCATATAATACATTATATAACAACAGAAAAATATAATATATTATCTTTGGCTAATATAAACTTGCTTGTGACAGCATAGTTTGTAATTAGCTTGCTTGTGATAGCAATGCTTATAATATATATGTTTAAAACATAACTTCCTTTTTACGGAAAATGACTGTGATTCCATAAAATAATACAGTCCGTTAATATAACTGTTCTTTAATTTAGAGAGAAGAGAGCTAGGTGACGACGTTTTAAGGCCGGGACACACTTGTCATACACCACTCCGATCCGACTCCGATCATACAATCGGACGAGTGTCTGAGAGGGGAATTGTTGTGGACTTTGAACGTGGTAGTTCACACCTTTCACGCACGACACCGATCCCACTCCCACCCCTCTCCGTTTCTGCAACCGATCATGCACCGATCGTGCAGACCATTCGTTTTCCGACTGCGGTACGGGTGTTGGCAAGCTTTTTTGTGCTCTGTTCAATTTTTTTTTGCTACGTTACATTATGACGACTATAAAACCCGAAGAATTGATAGAGGAAGTGAGGAAGTGGCCAGTACTGTACGTCCAGACAGAAGAGCAGTACCGAAACTCTGACTATAAAGATATTATATGGAAAAAAGTCGCGAAGGAGTTAAATGTGGAAGGTAAGACCATAAATACCTAGCTTATTCCATATATAAATAAATACACCGGGTACCCTTGTTCTTAATTCTTTCTTTGTTTTGCTTTTCTATATTTCAGTTATCAATATGAATGAATGAAATTTACTTGAGTTAATTTAGTTTTTTTAGACATAATTTATGTTTTTTCTTAATAAAGACATTTTATCATTATTATTATTATATTCTGTTGTTGGTAGAGGTGTTGTGCCTGTGCTCTTGGTATAGGTATTGTATAGGTACACCATAGCCAAAAAGTAAGTACCTAATACGTTGTCACGGCGCATCCGTGCATACGTACTGGGATTCGAACTGACATCGTAAATATGAACTACTCACCATTTGTATTCGCATCTACCACTGATTTCAATTGCCACAAACTGTTTCCTTGTATTTTTTTTACGTCAGGTATTCAGTATATTTTTATGTAAGGTGAGGTTCTATTGTGAACTTGATTTATATACAAAATTTCATTGAAAAAATTAAAATTAGTTTATTATTATGTTTATTATTAACAAAGAAATCACAAGAGGGCCCGACGTTCTTGCCACTCCACAGCACCCTCTGGGGAGTTAAAGAAATGTTTAAACTGCTCCCTCAAATCAAATGCTTCGCGATTTTCCCCACCCCTGCGACGAGGCAAGTTCTGAAGACGAGATCTCTCCTTTCGGGTCGTATCACCAGTACCGTCACTTAATTCAGGCACTTTGTTGCCTTCGTTGTTTCGAATGAAGTTGTGCAAGATGCATGCTACCAGTACAACCCTTGTTATGTTATCAGGATCTCCCTGAAGAGGTCTCATAAACATCCGAAATTTTTGCACCAAAATGCCAAACACATTTTCAGACATCCTGCTTGCTCTACTCAATCGATAGTTGAAAATTCTCTGCTCGTCAGTCAAATTCTTCCCAGGAAATGATCTCATAATGTTTTTTGTGAGAGGAAAAGCGTCATCGGCCACTATAACCTTGGGAAGTTCGGTGTCTGTCCCTGGAAGACATCTGTTCTCTGGGATATTGAGTTCATGACGGAATAGTTTTTTTCCAAAATTGGAATTGGACAAAATACCACCATCTGAGTTTTTTCGTAGCTTCCTACGTCAACAAATGTGAATTTGTAACAAGGATCGACTAGAGCTAGAAGAACAATGGAGTACGTTTTCTTGTAGTTCCAGTACAGACTTCCTGACAATTTAGGGGCCTGTGTTGTCACGTGTTTGCCATCCATTGCACCAATGCAGTTAGGGAACTGCCACCTTTCCCAAAATTCGTTCGCTATTTCATTCCACTTGACCTCACCCGGAACAGGCATTACTTCGTTCAAAAGTACATCAATCACTGCTCTGCTCGTATGGTGAACAATGGAACAAACTGTACTTCTTCCCAACCTGTAACTGAAGGATATCGTCTTGAAGGAATCACCTGTAGCAAGAAACCTGAAACAAGCAATAACTGTTAATTAATGTTCTTGTTCTAGGTCTGGAAGAAGAATGCAAAAAAATGGAACGGTATACGCGATAGTCTAAGCAGAGCTCGACAAAAAAGAAGAACAAAATCTGGACAGGCGGCTAAACCAACCTGTAAGTATAAGTATGCGGTTTTTTTTTTTTTAATTCCTCATCTCGCCGAGAGGAAGTAACGTTCCCGATGAGGAAGAACACGGCGATGATTCACTTGCAATCGAGAATAACCCACAAACGCAAAATTCCATCCAGGAAACAGAGCAAATAGATATTAACAATGCTGAAGAACTGGATGAGAACACCGAGACTTCACTATTATTAACGCCCACAACAGTGAATCGACTTTCCACAAAAAGGGGGCGTTCAACTGTAGGACGGAAGCGAAAGCTCATCAACGCTGAAGTTGAAATTAAAAACCCTCCATCATCTCAGCTAATGCAATACATATTGGCCGAGAAAAAAGCAGAGAAAACAAAGAAATCAGCAAGTAACAATTTCGAACATCCCGTTGATGCGTTTGTAGCAGGAATTGCATCATCTTTGAAAACGATGGATCACGTTAATCTACTTGGTGCAAAAGGGGAAATTTTTAGTATAGTGCAAAAGTACGAAATGCAGCAGCTTTGTGCGAAAACAAACAAGAAAAACATGGCCTACATGTATTTATCAACGTCATCAGGCCAAACATCATCTGCCTCAACGCCTGTGCCAATTATACTAGAAGAAGAAGATGGACCGTCTGCGGGTGATGGACCAACATCGGCGGACGTCTCTCAGAAGATGACATCAACCTGACATTTGTTCATTATCAATAAGTTGTACTATTTTAAATACATGTTATAACTTTCATGGCAAAATATACGTTGTTTCATTTTTACTTTCACCAGGGACATCCGCTACGGCGAGGATTGTTGACTTTTATATTTGTAAACAATCTTTTTGTATATAAACCCAATCAGTTGATCAAAAAAAATCAGTATCAGTACCTCACACGTTGTGCTCATCATCAATCTATATGGACGCTACCGTAGCGTTACTACGAAGGGTAATTTTACAACATGATATCGTGTTATTAATTTCAAACAACTTAAAAGTAAGTAAAATGCCATAAAGTACATTAGTATCTTACCTCAAAAAAATCGCCAACCGGTGTCTAGGAGAGATTGCTCTTCTAAAATGTGTATCTTGTTTTGACAATTTCTCTCGGAGTTTAAGTTCCAAGAGGTTGAACGCCGACATCGTCATTCGAAAATATTGATAGAGTTTGGTCTCGTCATCCAGAGATGCAGATCCAGAGATGATGAAAAAGTGTGGAAAACTCTCCTTCTGCAGAGCTTCTTTTCCAAGCAGGATGCACCCAAATTCTGCCTTTTCCGTGTCTTTCCACGAAAGATCTTCGATTTGCCTCATCCTCTTCTTCTAAACAAAGTGCCACCATGGCTAATCGCAGTTGTTAAAATTTTTGAACATTTTTCAAAAACGACCTTTTTGCGTACTGTTTCAATCGAGACTGGCGAGTGGCCAGTGTATCGAGTCGGAGCCGGAAATCGGAGAGGAATCGGAAGCGTGTATAAACAGTGTGTCCACCCATTTCCGATCCCGCACCGATCCGATTCTTGTCGCAAAATCGGACCGGAGTCGGATCGGAGCGGTGTATGACAAGTGTGTCCCGGCCTTTAGCCTTATTGGGAGAGGACGTAACAAAGAGGGAGGTACAGGGTCCTCCATTACAATCTATCCTAGCGGACAGGTGGATAGCCATAATGAAAAATGGCTTAGCCGAAGAAAAAAATCGTCAGTGCTACAAAGATACCCTGCTCCTAGCAACTGCCACCTACTACAGGCTCCAAAACTGAATCCTTTAGCTAGTGCAGCGATCTCCGAATCAGTAACTCGTAGAGACAATAGATTAAGAGCCACGCAGACGCAAATAGGAGCCAGCATGTCAGCTATTGGTACAGTGTTGGCAACAATGTTGGAAATGGAGGGGGCAGTGGAATCTAATCGGCAAGTTATAAAGATCTTAAGCGATGCGGGAAGATTGCTGGCCGATATTCACAATGCAGAAACAAGATCATGGCGGGAGCTCACTGCTTATAATTTGAACAAGGGTTTCAAAGTGACCTTGACTGATGCCCCCATAGATGAATGGTTATTTGGCGCTGATCTTGAGGAGAGGGTAAAGGCGACCAAGGAGATAGAACGTACATCTATGCAGCTAAGAACACCAAAAGTTGGCATCGTAAAGAAGCATTTAGGATCGAAGAATTTAAACTTCAGGAGTCCGCCTCAGACAAAGTTCAGGGGATCAGGTCAGAGCGGACATCGTCAACAACCAAAGAACCCCTATGCACGCAAGAACCAGTATCAACGGAGACAACCAGCAGGACGCATTCAGCGGAAGATATACACGACAAGAGAAGAGAACAGGAAATAAATGTACAGGTTAGGAAAATTGCTGGGCGTTTACGTCTTTTTTACAGTAATTGGTGTAAAATGACTAAGGATAAGATTGTTTTATCTTGGATAAAAGGTGTAAAATTGTTCCTTCAAAAATCTCCAAACCAAATCATTGCCCCTCGTGAGCCAAAATGGTCTATAAGAGAGGGTTTTAATATTAATGATTCGATTGCAAAACTGTTAAAATCTGGAGCCTTAAGCACAGTAAAACAGGCAAAAAATCAGTTTCTGTCTAATGTTTTCCTTACTCAAAAATCGGATGGATCAAAAAGAATGATTTTAAACCTAAAATCTCTAAATAAGTTCATTACCACCTTTCATTTTAAATTGGAAGACTTCAGGATAGTTTCAAATTTAATTTGTGAAAATTACTTTATGGCGACTTTAGATTTGAAAGACGCTTATTTTCTTGTCCGTGTGGCAAAATCAGATAGAAAATATCTTAGATTCAAATTTAATAACATACTGTATCAATATAATTGTTTGCCGTTCGGATTAAGCTCTGCACCATACATATTTGCCAAAATAATGAAACCTGTGGTGAGAGAATTAAGAAAGAAGGGGTTTTTGTCTGTTATTTATCTGGACGATTTTCTGCTATTTGGTGAAACAGCAGAGATATGTTTAAAGAACGTTAGCGAAACAATTAAACTCCTACAAGATTTGGGATTTGTTATCAATTATAATAAAAGTAGCTTAGATCTGGCGCGAGTGAAGAAATAGTTAGGTTTCGTCTATAATTCGGAGACCATGACTATTTCGTTGCCCAAAAAAAAACGAATCCGAATTATGTCTTACGTTCTGAAATTCATGAAAATAAAAAGATGCAAAATACGGGAATTTGCAAGATTTTTAGGAGTATTAACTTTTGCCTGTCCCGCTGTACGTTATGGATGGCTTTACACAAAGTTTTTCGAAAAATTTTTTAGCCCTTAAACAGAGCCGCGGTAACTTTGAGGCTGTAATGAATATCCCAGATATTCTTGCGGAAGACTTCAATTGGTAGATAAAAATATTATGCTCACCAACACTTCGATTAAGCCAAAAGAATTTAAGCTCGAAATTTTCTCAGATGCATCTACGACCGGATGGGGATTGTTCTGCAACGGCAAGAGTTCGCATGGTTTCTGGTCAAAAACAGAAAAGGGATTTCATATCAATTATTTGGAATTGACAGCTGTATTTTTTGGTCTAAAATGTTTTGCAAAGGATTTATTAGACTGTAATATACTATGTAGGGTTGATAATACTACAGCATTATCTTATATAAACCTTATGGGCAGTGTACAATTTGATCATTTAAATAAGTTAACTAGGGATATCTGGCAGTGGTGCCAAAAGAAAAATATTTACATACATGCGTCATATATTAACTCTTTTATTCACGGTGGCTACTTTTGATAACCACCTATTTCGGAGCGTATATTTCGGAGTGGCGCCATCTCTGCGTGACAGGCCGAACTACGGTGTATTTAGTAAACTCTAACCTGCAAAAGCAAGCAACCGCTACTAGAGGCGCGATCATAAAAAGTTTAAAACGTATTTCAAATATACCGTTTGTTATAGTTAGCGAAAGTGGGAAATTTATTTTGTATTGGTAAGTAAAAAATAAGTTATTTGATGTAAATGATGTAAAAATATGTTGTAGTAAGTGTTACTTAGTATTTTTGGTAAAATATGTTCCGGATTGATAGGTCAGTTTTTGCTGCAGATCAACTAATTCAAAGTGGTTATCAGCAGTTGCCACTGTTCGCTAAGTAGATTATTGAATTTTTCAGGAAATGATGAAAAAGAAACTTTTAAAGAACTGGGAGTATACAGATATTCCATCAGATTGCAGCTATGCAGATGGTTCCGATTCTAATGCAGAAAGTAATGAAGATGATGATACTGTTCAGCTAGCAGAGAATATTCGGCCGTTGTCAGATGAGGATTTTGACTCTGAAGACGATGTTCCTCTAGCTAGATTTCGTGATGCACAGGTTGCTCTACAATCTGTAACTCAGACAAGACCTCCAAAATGGAAGAAAGCATATGCAATCCTTACGCCGGAAGTTTGCGTGCCTACAACTCTTATACCTGATGAAATATCCAGTTTGGCTGCACGGCAAGAATTGACACCTTTTAGGATCTTCCAACAATTTTGGACTGATGATATTATACACCATATAACGTTTCATACAAATCTATATGCTCAACAAAAAGATGCCTCGTACAAACCTGTTACCACAAAAGAAATGTCAGTCTTTATCGCTCTGAACTTGGTAATGGGAATCAAAAAGAGCCCGAGTTACAGAGATTACTGGTCATCCTCTCCAGATTTACGAGATGAGTATATATCATCCTTCATGCCTCTGACTCGGTTCTCCTGGATTTTAGCCAATTTACATCTGAACGACAACAACATGATGCCTACCCGAAATGATCCTTGCTACGACAAACTATATAAAATTCGACCATTTATAGAAATGATTCGAGATGCGTTCAGGAGGAACTACTGTCATACTGAAAACATCGCTATAGATGAGTATGATAAAATTCAAGGGCAGAAGCTGCCTAATGCAATATATGCCGAAAAAACCCATTAAAAGAGGCTACAAAGTTTGGACAAAGTGTGCATCGAATGGATACTGTTTGGATTTTGAAATTTATACTGGGAAGGTGGGAAATAAAGTTGAAACTGATTTAGGAGCAAAAGTTGTTAGGAAGTTCTGCGAAGGATTGGAAGACAAGAATCACAGAGTATACTTTGACAATTATTTCAACAGTTACAACTTACAAGTTGATCTACAGCTAAAACATGTGTATGCTTGTGGAACCGTAAAAAGTAATCGCAAACACCTTCCAACTTTAAAAGCTGATAGACAACTGAAACGTGGGGAATATGATTACCGAGTAAGTGACAATCATATGGTGTCATACCTGAAATGGAAAGACAAACGCTGTGTTTATATTCTCTCCAACTTTCACGACCCTAGAAATACACTCGAAGTAACAAGGACAGAAAAGACTGGGCAGCATGTTCAAGTACCGTGTCCTATAGCTCTGAAAGATTATAATAACAACATGAACTTTGTTGATAAATTTGATCAACTAAAAGAAATGGTGGCATCGTATTTTTTTCCACTTTCTTGATTGCTCTGTGGTTAATGCCTTTATATTGTACAGAGAACTGCAGGAAAATCCAAACAATTGTTTGGAAAAGTTACACCTGAAAGACTTTAGACGACAAGTTTACCAGGATATGTTGGCTCCGGCATATGTCAATAACAAAAGAGGGTTACCGAGTAGGTCAAGGAAATCTGCTTCGTCTAGCTATATGTCCATAAAAAACACAAACCGAAAGTGCCAGCTTCCATACGATGTGCTGTAGCAAACCATCAACCTATCAGGGGATCTTCGAGGCGATGCAGCTGGTGCAGCACCAAAGTCTGCCCTGTGCGAACTGTGTGGAGTTGTATAATATGTAAGGTTCCTCTTTGCTACCGAAATGGAAAAGCTTGTTTTGAACATCACCATAAATAGTAATGTTGTTTAGGTAGTTTTTATATCATTGACTGTTCCTCAAAATAAAAACTTTTCGTACGAAAGTCCGACTATTTATTTCACAGTGGTCACCACTGCTAACCACCCTGTAAGTCACGCCCTTTTCATGGGATTGTAAAGAAATCGTAGATTTTTGAACTAAACTTAACATTTTTATGGAAAACAAAAAGGTATCACTCTTCAATAAAACTTGTGCCGGAAAGAGTTAAATCATTAGACAATCAAGAGGCTGATGTCGAGTCGAGAAGGGGACATAATGATACGGAATGGGAGTTAAGTAGTTTAGTTTTCCGTAGTAGTAGATCAGTTCGGAAAACCAAACATAGATCTTTTTGCATCCCGGACTAACACAAAGTGTAAAAAATTCATTTCGTGGATGAGAGATCCAGAAAGCTTTGGTGTGGATGCATTTACCCTAAGTTGGAAAAATTATTATTTCTATGCTATTCCTCCGTTCTGTTTAATTTTAAAAAACACAATTAAACAAGACAGGGCCCGAGGTATTGTTGTGGTACCTTTTTGGCCGTCACAACCATGGTTTCCCTTATTTAACTCTTTATTGGTAGAACGGCCAATTTATATAAGACCCAATCAACATTTACTTTCTCTTTCTGATAGAACACCACACCCTTTATGGAGAGATCTTTCCCCGGAGTCTTGTCATACAAGCCCTTAGAAATGGCGGAGTGCCAGAAGCAACCCTAGATGTCTGCATTGCATCGATCACGGACTCTACCCTAAAGCAGTATACTGTAGGTTTAAAAAAGTGGTGGCACTTTTGTATAAATCGGAATGTAGACGTCTTTAATGTTACAGTACCAGCAGTACTTGATTTTCTGACCTTACAATTTAATAGCGGTGTTTCTTATGGAAGTCTTAATAGTTACCGTTCAGCCATCAGCCAGATTACGACTTCAGATATAGCACAAGATTTTAGACTAAAGAGATTCTTTAAGGGAGTGTTTGGGTTAAGACCAAGCTTGCCAAAATATAATCTTACCTGGGATCCTGAGATATATTCGCAACATGCCGGATCTTTTGTGTCTCGAAGACCTTACGCTCAAACTTGCCGTTTTGTTGGCATTGGCTACAGGACAAAGAGTCCAGATTCTAGCGAGTATTGAGTTACAGAACATTATTAAAAATGAAGATATCATTATCATAAAAATTAGTAAGCGGATAAAGACATCTGGGCCGAACAAACTTTAGCCTACTCTGAAACTCCCATATTTTCACCAAGATAGAAAAATATGTATAGCAACTAGTAGAATATTTGAATAAGATTGAAAATTTACGGAAGGACTCTTCAATGAATTTGTTTATTACTTATAAAAGACCATATCATAATGCCTCGGCACAGACAATTAGCCGCTAGATAAAGACGATGCTTAATAAAAGTGGAATGGACACGTCCGTATTTTCATCTCATAGCACAAGGCATGCCTCCACATCATCCGCTGCCAAAAAAGGAGTTAGTTTAGATACCATAAGGTTGGCAGCGGGATGGACAGAAAGATCTAAAACTTTTGCAAATTTCTATCAGCGTCCAATAATTAATGACGGCTGTTTTGCGAGAGCTGTGTTAACTACAAATTAGTTAATAGGTTGGCTTATTTAAAAGTTTGGTGTTATCATTAGGAAGGTTATTGTTAATTATTGTTTTGTAGTTAATATGTTACGAGTTTAATTGGAAAAAATAAAACTTGGTGGGAAAAAATTAAATTTTTCCGTTTGTTTCTCTAAACATCTACAACTAATATTATTTATGAGACGAGGCTGAATATAATTACAAGATCAAACGAACTTACCTAGTGAAGTTCGATCTTGATTATATGCAGCCTCGTCGAAATAAATAATCACCCACCACTCCCTAAAAGATCCCTTAGTGGCAACAGAAATTTTAGTTTTTGTTTTTTAACTCTGAAGAAATGATATAGAGAACCAGGCCTGTGCGTGACCGGTTCGCAGGTAGTTTTTTTTGTTTCAGTATTTACTCTAAACGTGTGATTCAGTACCAGGAATGAAGGAACTACAACTAATATTATTTATTTCGACGAGGCTGCATATAATCAAGATCGAACTTCACTAGGTAAGTTCGTTTGATGTTGTAATTATATACATTTGGAAATGCAAATGAACCGAGAAGGCTGAATTTTGGATATGACGTGGAGGGGCTCTAGAAAAGCTTAACTTCAAATTGTCGACCAAGATTTCCTATGTGCATTTTCCGCCACTTGAAGAAAGGGTTAAATTCAGTTTTTTGCAATAACTCGGTTCTCCGTTGACATACGGTAATTTTTAATGAATACTTTTTTGTTGCTTTTTTGACGCTTTATAATTTAGGTGCTATACATTTTTTACCTATCGTTCATTTTTATTGAGATATCGATCGAAAGTCAAAATTTGTTTTTTGCTATTTTCTCTTTTCTCGCAATAGATATCGAAAAAATGTCTATTATGAAACTTAGAGCATGTTCAGACCTACTACTTCGTTTTTTTATTTTTTCCCTTAGATCAAAATTTTCCCCGTTTCGATTTAGCTCGCATGGTTGTATGCACACGCCAAAACGGATGAAAGGTTGTTCGGGGAATATTGGAATACAAAATAAATAAATAAACCAGACAAATTATGAAACAAACACGTGAAATTTATTGAACAAATAATTTTTTGGGTAACCAAAAATAATAATTAAGGGCCTTCCTTTTTTATATTTTTCGTCGTTCTATGGTCCTGGCTGAAGAAGTTCTTCCTCGGTTAACTCTTCGAGTTGTGGCGACTCTCGAACCGCAGAAAATGATGCTGGGATGGTCGAAACATCATCATCATCGTCGTCGTCGTCGTTGAATAGAGTGTCGACTCTGTGTTTGCCCACTACAATACAGGCAAATAATTCTGGTGTGTTGTGGTGCAAATTGGTTCCAGCCCGTAATTAGTCTGTCGGCAACCCCATTCCTGAGGATCTTTGAAAAATCCGAGCCACGTTTGTACTTGTAGATATGTTCGGAAAATGTGTTGGCGGACTGCGCTTATTGTTGGTGGTAGTAGTCAACTTATTTGTTGACTTTGACTTTGCAAAGCGGTGGAATAGGGAAAAAATGTATAGGACCTAAATTGTTGAGGGCGAAAAAAGCAACAAAAAAGTATTCATTCAAAAGTATCGTATCTTAACTGGAAAATTAGAAAAAAACAAAATAGTGGCCGGGACGCGTGACTCGAATTACGGGGTGGCGTCATACTGTTCTGTTCTACGGCGCGTAGGGCCAGGAGGGCAATCAGGGCGTCGTGTCAAAATCCTTCATAAAGGGAATATTTCAGATGACCGTCCAGGGTGCTACCAAGACGAAGCTTACCGAGTAATTTCGCTCGGACCGAAATGCAAATTTATAAATATCGGTGTTACGACTGAAATTTCGACGACAGTCAGTCGACTCGTAATAATAGTATTATAATAATAGTATAATCGAATAGTATTAAGACTTATTAATACTATTATTAATGTCATAAAAGTTTACACCAGTCGATTCAAGTTTTGCCGCGTACACCACCCCACTCTCGCGCTTATTTCCGGCTCCGAGTGCTGGATCTCGGAACCGCTTTCTATATTCGTCCATTTCGTTTGAACCGCCGCACATAGGTCGATTTGACCGATTTAGGCGGCCAAAATTATTTGACGGTCTATTAAGGTTCGGTAGTAGATTTTAAATAAAAATGCGTAGTTTTTTGTCATTAGAAATACATATTTATTAAAAAAAAAAAAAAAAATTATTCATCATCCTCATTTGGCTGTCCAGGTATCAAAAGTTCAATTGTCTCGGGAGAAAACGATTTGATTGATGTTTTTCTGGGCCTCTTCATACTACTCATTAGCGGGTCAGAGCTTAATAGTAATCTACTATATATATCCTCATTACATACTTCTCGAGAAAATTTCCTAGCATAATTCTGGCGGTAAGAGCGTAAATGTTTATTTCGGGCTTCAGCTGCCTCTTCTGAGAGTTGCCCTATGGGAAGGAGGGCATTTTCTATAATGGCTCCACCATGGATCAGGACTTTATGCATGGTTGGAGTCATTGGGTGCCACCCATACAACTCAACATATAGCTGTGCCGTCTCTAAAGCATATTGATCGTACTTTTGAACATTTACATTATATCCACTTGATATAGCTTCCAAAATGATTTTCAGCCTGTAAATCAGGTCAAAGCTGATTCCAGTGATGTCAGCAGCCAATTCCGGATTTTGAAAAAATCGTCTACTGGTGTTGCCGTTGATAACGTACGTATAAAATTGCTAATATTGTGAAATTGTGCACAAAGAAGATTAAAATGGTTACGGTGAGTTGGTTGTTACAATTTAAAGGCGTGCGGATATCGGATCCGATTGAAATTTCCTTCATATAATTATTTTTTGTCTTTTACAATCGCTTTACACGGTCACGGCAAATTTACCCAGTAGATTCATCAGATAAATAGATTCAATTAAAAAGAAATAATTCGTTGATATTTTAAATTATTATTTTCGTATTAGTCACAGTTGGGGAGTTTTTTTAGGTGAGTTTTCATTTACGCATTGCGTCTGTTTGAAACTAGGGCCATTTTGTACCGGTCAGTTTTGACGACGCCATTTTGACATATAATCAAGAATAAATTGATTCAGACGGCGGAACTTTTCGTTTCTTCGTTCTAGTATATATATCTATATGGATATATGAACTACGGTACGTTCAGCGCCATTTTAACAGTGGCTATTTCAAGAAGAGGCCGCTTCAACTTCACCGTGTTAAAACGGCCCTTCAAAAGGAAAATAGTACATTTAAAGATGTCTTCAGAGCCCTCCTCCTGCACGGCTCTCCGGACCAGTGGCGTAGCAAGGAGTGAATGGGCCCATGTGCCGGCACTGAGAATGGGCCCCCGGACCCAAAGGACATACCAAAAAAAAAAAAAAAAAACACCGCAAATAAGAGCAAATTAAAAATCATTGTATACAGTTAATAATATAATGAGGCAAAGAAGAAACATGACAAACTTCACTAGCATATCAACATCAGCCGTATGCGCAAAAAGTAAAATACTAGCACCAAATTAAAAAAAAAAAATACAGGATTACTAGGAAATGAAGTTTAGAAAATTATTTTCGATAAAGTGCCGTTCTTTTTTTCAATCATTCTGAACAGCACCCAAGATATTGCAAAATCGATCAATTAACAATCCTTATTAGAGAAGAGACCAGAGAGAATGACAAAGTTACAAAAGTTTATATAATGTTGAAATATATTGAGAGAACCCAAAATCAGAAGCGCTGAAAATATTGTCACACAAACTTCTTTAAACAAAAAATTGCGGTACCCAGCATACACTTGTGTTGCAAATATGAAGGAGGTATATAATTGTTTGCAAACAAAAAAATTATCAATAATTTCAAACGCACCCTATGTTAACTGTTACACACACAATTTAAATCCAATTATTAATGATTAATTACGCCGTTAGAAGAATGTTCAAAGATAAGAAAAGATGACTTTATAGAGACAATTTATGCTTATTTTGCAATAGTACACAGGGATGGGATTTCATACTATCTGTTTCTGAAAACCAATCGTCGCTTCAGAGCAGAAGTAACCTAACTCCCTAAAATTGAATTTTACATGAAATAGTGTTTTTAAATTGTTTTACATATTTTTTAATGATATTAATGTAATAGAAGCCCAATTTTTGCCAAATTTGGAGATAGGATAGTTCTGTTCTGAAGCGACGAAATACACAGACTGAACGATTAAACTCCACTCGTTGGCCCTGTAGGAATGATGCTTTGCTAGCTTTAAGATTTTATTATGGAGATACAATTAAAACATTATCAAATATTATGTTAACCAATGAATATGTCCACGATCAAAGGTTTTAACGACAACAAACGGAGCAAACAATGAATTACAATTTTCAAACGGCGAGCGTCTGAAACATTTAGACCGCCAAATTTATTTTTCCAGAAAATTTATTATTTTGTGAACATGTCCAGAAGATCCTATTACATAGAGATATAGATAACCCAAAATCAGAAACGCTAAAAAATATTGTCACACAGATTCTTTTAAATAAAAATAACTAATAATAGAAAACTGCGATACACTTGTATTGAAATATGAAGGAGGAACATTGTTTGCAAACAAAAATTTTATCAATAGCTTCAAACGCACAATTTAAATCTAATTATTAATGATTAATGACGCCGTTACAACAATGTTAAAAGATAAAAAAGATAATTTTATAGAACATTTTATGCTTATTTTGCCAATAGTACACAGGGAGGATTTCATACTATCTGTTTCTGAAAACCAATCGTCACTTCAGAGCAGAAATAACTTAACTTTAAAAATTGAACTTTACAGGAAATGGTGTTTTTAAATTTGTTTTGTTTCTTAATGATATTAATGTATAAACCCAATTTTTGACATATTTGGAGATAGGATAGTTCTCCTCTGAAGCGACAAAATACACAAACCAAACGATTAAACTCCAATCGTCGGTCCTGTAGAAATGACGCTTTGCTAGCTTTAAGGTTTACAATTCTCAAACGGCGTCTGATAGAAACATTGCAGTTTTGATAAACTAACCGCCAAATTAATTTTTTTTTTCCGAAAACTTAAAATAAACATCAACGGTTATTCCACACACAATTACTTTCTTTTAGAAAAACATTTACACAGTTATTATTTATTAAATATTCCATATTATGTATCTAAGACATTCTCGGAAAGAGTTTATAAATTAAATTTAGAAGAGTTAATTAACAAAGTTGACCTTCGAAGTGAGGAACGTAAACGTATCTTGTTTTTGGTGTATTTAAAACGATTGTGTTTATATAGTTTCTAATAAGAATTGATTAGTTTTAATACTTTTGGCTGCGATAGCTCAAGAGGCCCCTAAATACAAAAATTTTAGTATCACTCACAGTCCGTTAATACAACAAACATAACCTGTTACAATAAATATTAACAACTGCAAACATTGCTGGAATACCATCCGACTTACTCAAAAGAATAAGTTTTGGTTATAGCGCAAACAGTTTCAAGGTTCTCTTATGTTATACTCAAAGAAAAAGATCGTCTATCATCGACGGTATTCCTACATAGGCGCGATGTACATTGCCGCTATGTCCGAGGGGACCCCATGACTCCCCTCTATGGGCCCCCTTTGGCCATGGGCCTGTGTGCGCCGCACACCTTGCACACCCTATTGCTACGCCACTGCTCCGGACCGAAGAACTATTAAGTCTCTGGAGAAGGCACTGAAAGACTTTGGGAACAAGGGTACGATCCTAAAGACCCTTATATAGGATGTCGCCCGTTTATGCCCTGGTCGTGCTCGTGGAGGGGCTCGATCTCGTCGCGGTGGACCTCCCTACCAGTTACGGAGTGGCGTCATACTGTTCTGTTCTACGGCGCGTAGGGCCAGGAGAGCAATCAGGGCGTCGTGTCAAAATCGTTCATAAAGGGAATATTTCAGATGACCGTTCAGGGTGCTACCAAGTCAAAGGCGCAAGCAAAGCTCCTGGAGGAAGCTTATCCTGGAGGAACTCCACCTCCACATCCACCCTCGCAGAGACAGAGAATTCCACCTCCGCAGTAACCCGCAGTGACGAATGTATGAAGCTTATACCGCCGCCGTCCATGACCATGCCGTTGACGAGCAAGCACGCTGTCCCCCTTACAGGGAAGAGGACAGAGAAATTCGCCCCCGCAGGACGACAGCGTGACGACAGAGACAGAGAACTCCGAAGAAATGGAGGTTACGACACAAGGTAAATTTTCTTCTTTGCTGCCAAACACAATCATAAATCTATTATTATTTAGGTGCGAAAGAAGATGCCCACGCCTATGCCACCAGCGAGAACCCAAGTCCAACACTGTCGTCTTCCACCTGCTGTCAATATATTTCTTTAATAATTCTCATTTATAGACTAATTGTTAATAACTGTTAAAAATTGATGTTTCTCAATAAAAAATAAAGCAATATATATATATATATATATATATATATATATATATATATATATATATATATATATATATATATATATTGTTTCCCCAAATCTCAAACAAAATAAATATACACGGCTCTTTACACTACATACACTGAATGAAACCTTGTATATCTTAAATACAAAAATGCCAGACGTTAACAACATGTTCCTGAGTTATGTCATTTTTCCGACAGTTTGTCAACTACTTCTAGTGAAAACACAAGGAAATCACACAAATGATGTGCAGAATGTTTTGAAACAAATTAGTAACGATAATCACGACCACAAGACATTATTAGAAGTGTTCAAAAAAGTTTTTGAGAACTGTCAAGACGAAAAAGAAAATGTATCCTGCAGATAAATGCATACCTACCTCCATATTCTAATATGTATATACGGTTTTTTACAAATCAATATTCATATTGTATTATTCTATCGTCTTTTAACCGTGCCTGATTGCGATTATATCTAGTTTTGTTTGTTTTTTTTTTTTTTTTTTGTTAACCCTTTCACTGCGCGAACCGTACATTTCCGCAAAAAGTCGGTCCCACTATGCGTGAGCCGGATATTTACGCGAGCCGAGAGGCATACTTAAATGCGGGAACCGACCGAATCCGCACTCAAATACGGTAATCATTGGTCATTTTGTGTGGGTTGCCACGCCCAATAGTTTGGTGGGGTGAATGATTTAGCCTTTCTTTAGCCCTGTTTACATGGGCTTAGTACTAATGATTAGTACTTGTTACTCGTACTAATTATGTCACGTGTAAACAGTCGCATTAGTACTAAACATTAGTAAAATTGCGAGTGCGAGTGAATAGAAACCGATTCTATTTACTAATCGCAAATGTGTACCCCCTCCACGACTGCACTCTACTCGCGGCAGCACTCGCAACGTGTAAACCCCCCGATTAGTGATACGAGCTGGATTGTGCGTATTTTGTTTACGTTTTGTTTCTTCGGAGTTATTATCTTATCATAGTAATCGGCAAAATGGAAAAGAGGACGTCAGAAATCACGATCAAATTTCTTCAGGAGTATAGAACTTACGAATGTCTATGGAATACCAAGTCACTTTCATACAAAAATAAACTTTTGCGGGAAGCGTCATACCAAAGGATTGTGGACGCAATGAAGATACAGGGTTTTGGTATACCTGAATGTAAAACCAAAATAAGGAATTTACGATCCACTTATTGCCAGGAGAAGAGAAAAGTTCAGAAATCAAAAACATCTGGCTGTGGTGCTGATGAGGTTTACGTACCTACCATAAAATGGTTCAACGAGTTGCATTCCTAGTTAAATGATGTAGATGAAAGAAGAAGGACTATTGATAATGTAAGTGTAAAAACATATTTTATTGTAATTTATAAGTTAGTATATAGATTACATACGATATTGGGTTAATAATAAAAAATAAACACACTTTTTGCACATTTTAACAATCATCCAGATTTAATAAATTGTCACACTTGTCAAATTCAATGGATCATTCTAGATTGCCACGAGACGGCACCTTCATTTGCAAAGTACGTAGCATATCTTTCTCTCAATTCTCGAGCTAGTCTTGATGAGTGGTTGCTGCCTATTTGGCCAATACTTGGCAAGGTGAAGTTCTCTCGTCTCCATAATCCCGGTCTGACTTCTCTGGTATCTACTTCTTCATTATCTACATGTTCTCTTGTTAAGTATGTGGTTGATGTCTTCCTTAACCAGTTATGTATAGCACATGCTGTGCGAATAATTTTATCAGACAGATACATCTGTTGCAATATTCTAAATCGACTCACTAGAATACCAAACGCGTTTTCGACGATTCTCCGAGCTCTCGAAAGTCTGTAATTAAATATTTTTTGTTGGTAGGTTAACGGTGCATGTTTATAAGATTTCATTAAATATGTTTTCAGTGGAAATGCGTCATCTCCAACAAAAAATCGACCATTCGGCAACAGGTTTCTTTCGAGATCACGGAAAATGGTACTGTTTTGGAAAACGCCACCATCCGAGCATCTCCCATTTGATCCAACATTAGTATATTTAAACAATAGTCATCGTCAACGACTGCCAATAATATAATGCTGTTTGTCCCTTTATAATAAAAAAAATCACTGCCACGATCAGGTGGTGCACGAATTAACACATGCTTGCCGTCAATAGCACCACATACTCCTGGAAAATTCCATCTTGTGTTGAATCCTCTTTCTATTATCTCCCACTCTTCATGTGTAGCGGGAATCTAAAACATAAATATTTTTTATTCAGCTAGAAAACAATTCTATGAGTACTGAAGGCGATACTGTGGAGAACGAAGATGCCGGCTTTAAGTCTTCAGACACCCAGATGATTGATGACGCATCTGTCACCTCTTTCGAAGAGCCTAGCAGTGAGACTTGTATCAGTCGCCTCAATACAAGTTACCAAAGAGTCTAACCGGCCAACAAGAAAGAATGTATCAAACCGGAAGGGAATTTTTCGTGCGATTGGCGAATTAAAACAGTTACAAGAAATGATAAATAAGGATCAATCAGTTAATACTAATCCAGAAAACCAAAAGGAAAGCCAATTTGGTGTGTTTTGTAAGAGTGTATCAGCTCAGTTACAAAGTCTGTCTTACGAAAAAGCTTTGATTGCACAGTAGGGTGGGTCATTTTATTTTCTTTTTTACTTTTGCAAAGGGCACAGCGATAAAATGGTGCTAAATGGCGCTGAAATAACATGTGTGAAATATTATTACATTCTTTTAAGTCTAACTGCCTCCGGATTGTCAACAAAATTTCTAAAATATTCGTTTTTGATGTACGATCAAGTTTGAAAATATTGTACGCAGAATCAAATTATAATTCTGTTTTACATTAGTCTATTTACGAAATACAACCGATAAATATTGCGCTTTTCATATGCAGGCTGTCACACTGTGAGGCGTTAATACGCGTTGAGACACGTCTCGCGTCTACTATAGCGTTTTATTTATTTAAATAAGCGAGTGGTTGTGTTGCGCGATTTAAGCATGGATCGTACTCGTTCCAAGTGGAAATGTCCATTGTTTGGTGATTCAAGTGATATAAAAGACAATATGTTACCAACTTACGAAGATGTCATGAAGTTCTATGAATGGATCCGCCACAAGATAACAAGACGTGAGACAAAACGTGATAACGAAACAAAAAAAGAACCCACCTATAAGGAAATGAAGACATTGTGTTGGCAAGAATTGAAGAAATATGGTCAAAAACTTCTATTCCTACTGTGCACCATAAACGAGTGAACGCTATGTTGAAGGTATATCATCTTAAATGCAAAAATCTTCTAAAATCTCACCCAAAAATACCGATGAAGAAATTAGAAGAATTCCGCCGCACCAGTAAAGTTTTGTTTGACATTTCTTCCTGCAAGTGTAAGAAAATCAATGAGTGTACTTGTCCTAGGCAGAAGAAAGTACCTGTCAGAGAGCAAAGCTTTCTAATCGACCAACGAACCACTAGAAGAATGGCGATTGGAAACGTTGATATTGTTACAACGACTAAAATAACAAACACTTTGAAAAGGAAAATGCTGAGGACAAAATCTTCTTTGCAGTCTCAAAAAATAATTACACAGAAGCTTAGTGTATCCATTTCATCGGAATCTAGTAAATCGGACAGTGATGATGACGTATTCCAGCTACATTCACAAGCTCCAACCGCGGATCATGTCGATAAGTCTACTCTTACCAGTACTACAGTAGACTACTCTTTATTATCAAGAACTTGCGATAGATACGGAGTCTCCGACAGGGCTGGGGCAGCCATTGCTTCAGCAGTTCTTCACACTATCACTTCAGAAGTTATTGATAAAAATAAGCTTCGCCGGGAACGCAAGAAAACAAGAAAGTGTACTGCGGAAAAAGACAAAGTTATGCAAATACGTGCTTTGTACTTTGACGGACGGAAAGACAAGACCTTACGTATATCAGAAAAGGACGGAAAAAAGTACAGACAGAGCACTCTTGAAGAGCATATTTCATTGATAAAGGAACCCGATTCAAAGTTCTTGGGCTACATTTTACCAGCTGTTGGCACTTCTAAATGCATAGAACAAGCAATTACCGATTTCTTCTTGGAAGCAGAAATATCTATGGAATCTTTGATGGCAGTTGGGTGTGATGAAACAAACGTCAACATTGGTAAATATGGGGGCATCATACGTCTGCTCGAAAAAAGATTAGATAAACCGTTGTAGTGGATTATCTGCCTACTGCATATGAACGAATTACCTTTCCGACACTTGTTCCTACATATCGATGGCCGCACAGCAGGACCCCAGACATTTTCAGGGACAATCGGTAAAGACCTGGAAAACTGTGAAAATAGGCCTATTGTTCAGTTTCAACCCATTCTCGCAGAGTTACCTGAGTTATCTGCAGAAGATATTAGCACAGATCAAAAATATTTATACCGAATTGTCTCAGCGATTACAACAGGCACATTTCCTAACGATTTAGGAAACAAATCGCCAGGCAAGATGTCTCATGCCCGATGGCTAACTCGTGCTAATAGAATTCTACGTCTATATGTTTCGATGGAAGCTCCTTCTGAAAACTTAGTTATTGATCCGGTAATTCAAAGAAATAGTTATTTTGCACATCCTGAAAATTTGCTTCTCGCAATGCTGACCGACTCTGAACCGGACATCCGTGAACTGGCAGCCCGTCGCATTTTGAAAGCGCGCAGCATTAAAGTAAATAGATTCCGACTGTTCCAACTTCCTACTGTAAACTTTAATGCATCATCTTACATCGATATTATTGACTGGCAGCAGGAGAATATCACTGAACCACCAATATTGAAATCCATACCTGACGAAGATATTCAAGTATTGGTAGCACAAAAAGGAGAAGAAGAACTGCCTTTATTACGCCTGCCATGTCACACACAAGCAGTTGAAAGGGCAGTTAAGACTGTGACAGAAGCTTCAGCAAAACTGTGCAATAAATCAGAGAGAGAAAGATTCATTAAACTCCAGATCGAATCTAGAGGAGCTATGCCGAAATTCGATAGTAAAAAGGATTTTTGCGCTAATTAAATCTATTATTATACATGATTATAATGTCCTTTTTGTAACTTTTTTTGCAATAAATATATAATACTTATTACATATTGTTTTGTTGTGTACACACATATTTTAAGACATTTTTTACCATGCTCTATAACGGCCTATCAATAATACGTTTTTTGCAAATTTTAGCATTTTCAAAGTCAATCCGGAGGCAGAAGATGGTAGCCAATTCTAATGAAATTTTATGTACGATCTTATGCCATCATTTGGCACCCTTTTCTTCCTGTGCCCGCTATAAATTCGATAATTTTCTTTTCACCATACAATTGTGACCCACCCTATTGCACAGTCCAGGATTCAAAATATTTTGACTGAACTAGCAATCGAAAATTACAGAGAAAGTAATATGTCAAGTTCTACTCCAGCATCAGTCGACTTGAATGATACAAGTGATTTCTCAAGTGAAAATCAAGATGTTCTGGCTACTGCAATTGCAATGTCTTTGGGAGATGTACATGGCACCATACAATAATACTATATGTCAGTTAAAATATTTATTAAAATTACTAGTTTACGTTCTAATAAATACTTCCTTAAGTTTGTATGACCTTTTTTTACTTACCTTTATATAATCCTTCAAGGTCTCGTGTAAAACGTCCAGAACCTCAGGGATAAACAACGATATAGCTGCTTTTGAGACTCTGAAGAAGTGTGATAAAGTACGGTAAGTAGATCCCGTAGCAAGAAACGTCAAAGTCACTTCTAACTTAATTTTTGCTGGTATTGCACCTCTCATAGTCGTATCTGCACGTTGAATTAATGCTGATGCTTTTTGAAACAAAAATTCAAATTGATCGGGTGTCATTCGCATTAAACTTCTGTATTCCAATTGATCTTCAACTGAGAGCTCTTTTATAAGTCCAACCGAATTGCCACGAGTGTCTCTGCGAAGTAACCATTTCCTTGTCCATAGTCTTTTTTCTTTTTTCAACTCGATCTCAACTTCATCTATCAAAGCAGAGAGGATTATGTTCGAATAACGTTTAACCAGGCGGCGGTAATCCATCGGGACGACTGATTTGCTACTGCTCACTTCTGCTTACCACTCACTACTTATAAATGTGTTCACATGTGGCACTCGTGTGAACGCTTACTAAGCGTTTAGTAACTTAGTGGCTAGTCCGAGTGATGAGTGACTAATGATTAGTACTAATCCCGTGTAAACATGGCTTTAGGGTAGACTGTTTAGACATTAGTTTCAGTGTCCGAAAGTTAGTGCAGTTATCATGGCGCAAAGGAAGTATTTGACAGATGAGCAGATGAATGTAGGAACCTGATTTAAATTTTCAAATTCAAACCTTTTCGCGCCCTCATTTTTATGTTCACCCTGGTGCATGAAAACTAAGTTAGTGGTGGGAGAGTGAACGCTCTCAAAGCGAGTCACCTTAACTGCGTTACGAGTAGTCGTCTTGAGCGGTTGTGCTAATAGATTTTCTACGCAATAGTCTTCTTATTACAGCGAAGTTTTAGCTGTTCATCTCCTAATTACAGGTAATATCGTTTACTTCTATTAGATCTCCCTTATTTCCGGTAATGTATTGGTTATGTCTTTTACTAAATTCTTGGCTCCAGTGCGGCGTCAAGATGGCCACTGCGTAGTTACCTTAATAACGCTTTTTCTTTGTTTATACGCGCTTTAGCTGTTCATTTGATCTAAATATAATTCATGTTTGATATATACTTGATTATAATCGGTTCTATCTGTATTTTCCTAAGTAAATTATTGAGTTTTAAGTTTTTGCGTAGATTACTATTGCGCCGCATGTTTCATACATTTGATGTAACTGCGTTGTTATACATTTTACTAATTTAACGTTTAACAAATTAGTTCATTTATTTTGTATCATAGCTTAATTGTTTATGCATTTGTATTTTTGCTTCTTTGCCATGTTTGTTCAATTTTGGTTTTTGTAAATTGTTTATTTATGCAATTTATTGTTATTTGTTTTTTGAGAAAAGATAGAAAATATTCATAAATGGGCTCTAGATGATATAAAATTTTTCTGTGGGGTTTTTGACATCTAGTAGCGCCCCCACACTTTATTTTTGTGGTTATCCTATTTCTTTGTAACTGTATTATTTGCTTTCGTTATTTGCTTTGCTTAGTTGTGGTTTGTTGTTGATATTGTTGATGATTTTGTTTGGCTTGCTTCATTAATTAGTTAGTTATATATTAGTATTTCTTGGTTTATTTTAAAGAGGTTCGACTTTTAAGTGTTTTTGATATTATTAAGAATTTACCGAAGTGGATAATGACTTATCGACAAAAAAAGAGCCAACGTGGGACAGACAGCCCTTTTTCTTTTCAGGTTATTTCGATATTTACATTATAATTTTGTCTATGAGAAAACTGGGTATTATGACAAAAGATCTGTCATGGTAGACGGTATTCACAGTGACAAGGTTTCGAACCTAATCCTTAAAATCCTTGAGACCTTCATAGGATACTCTGTAAGCGTGTCAAAGAGCCCTTTCGCGGGAGAGGGAAACCCCCAACACGTTAGTATTTCTATGTGTCCTAACCAACGTTTACCATCCTGACAACAGTCGCAACGGTTACAATGAGTGGTAAGAGCCCCACCGAGGGACAGGGAAACCCCCAACCACTGCCGATTGTGAAAAATCCTTTTTCACCTGATCTCCTAAGTTACCTTTCTAGCAGTACTCTAGTCGATATGAATTATTTACTGGTCTGTTCACAAAAACTATTTTGTTGTTCACTAAAAAGTGTCGAACTGGTTTTATATTTCTTTCCCCAACAATATTTTCTTCACTACAGCATATTAAATAACAAACTAAATAACAACGAGGAATTACAAATAACTACAACCAAATATAAACCATCTACTACAACCAACAACTACATATCAATAAAATATAAACTACTACAAATAAACCACCATCCAAATAAAGGAAATATTAAAATACAAAATATAAATATCAATACAATCCTAAACGGAAAAATCATCAACAACGGAATAACCCACAACGAAAGCAATATTATTGCACTTAAAATTACTCAACAAATCAAAAACTGATGAATTCTTCAATAAAAACAAGGATAACAACAATCTGGCTTTATTTTACTATACTTTTCCTCTTTTTCCTGTTCTTCTACTTTGTGTAAACTTCTCTTTAATTCAGGTCAGTGAGTGTTTTGTTATTCCTGACCGGAAATTAGATCCTTGAACATCTGTGTGCATTCTTTAGCCATAATGTAGAGGTCCTATTTATTAATTTTGACGATCACGAGCTAATATCTTTCAAATTTAGTTTAGTTTCTTAGGTTTTATTACGCATGCGCACAGAAATTGGGTTTACTACGGATGTGTCCGTTTGCCAGAATGTGTCTCCTTCAGAGCGCTTTCTTTTTCGAGACGGACCACTTACAGATTTTTTGGTGCCGTGACCAGGATCTAATTTGTTGGTTGGGTGACAGACACTTGCTGATCTTTCTTTATTTTCTTTTCTTTCTTGCTTTGTCTTGCATATTTTTTTTTGGACTGGTACTGTTTCATCTTCTAATTACAGGAAATTTGATCCCGATTGGAAGTTTTGAAACTTCGACGCCCTTCACGCCTGCGATAGACGTTCCGTCCAACTACATATCGCATAGACGTTAAAGTGTTCCCAAACTGTGCCATCAAATGGACACACCGAGTGCGACCACTCCTTATCCAGCCCTGTGTAAGAGACTCCAAATGGAGAGCCCAAAAGACTTCCTCGAATCCGGAAGCTTTAAAATGCCCTTCCCATGTGGGCAAGCTGCCAGTAAGATGTCACGTCAAAAGGAGAATGTTCCTCCTTGTGAGCCCGAATGTCTTAGTGATGCAGCCATCCAAGATCACGATCTTAACGATACGCTCAGCCCGGCAAATTCTCATGTAAGGCCGAACACTAGTGAGAATTTACAATTACAAGTGAGCGAACTCCAGAAAACCGTAAGTGTGCTAATGCAGCAACAAACGCAAACCAATGCCCTTCTGACAATGTTAATTGACAGACCCGCAAGAAGACAATGTCTAATATCTGACGTTATTACAACTGAGCCTGTGGCCTCTTCTACTTTTGTAAATTCAGCCGCTCCGTTGGCAACTCATTTGCCTACGTCAATAATGTCGAACTTACCTGCACCTCTTATGTCAACGCCTTCGACAATGGCCGCTGTCACCTCACCTCCAAGAAGTAACTCTTCTGTGCCCGAAAACATCAATGTTATTCCGACTTCAACGTTTGTCTCTCCGCAACTTGTATATTTTGTTGCGACCTCCTTGCCAGCAACATTAAGCTCGTCGACACCCATTAGCACCTCAGCACCAATTCCTGCTATAAAAATGTTAATGTCATCTCTGCATGACCCTGCACCACCAATACCACATGTTGTATCTTCTTCTACAAATTCTGCATTAACTGATTCAGTACACTCTGGAGCTGAAGGCCGTCAAATAGATCCGACTTCAACGTTTGTCTCTCCGCAACTTGTATATTTTGTTGCGACCTCCTTGCCAGCAACATTAAGCTCGTCGACACCCATTAGCACCTCAGCATCAATCCCTGCTATAAAAATGTTAATGTCATCTCTGCATGACCCTGCACCACCAATACCACATGTTGTATCTTCTTCTACAAATTCTGCATTAACTGATTCAGTACACTCTGGAGCTGAAGGCCGTCAAATAGATGCCGAAGATTGGAAACGGATGGCTTTGGCTTTGTCTAGCAACTTCCGAGATCCTCCTGCCCCTACAGTTTGACGTCCTTCGTTTGGGGATCAGACACATGAAAATCCTGTCCAATTTTTAACAAAATTTGAGAACTACTTTGGTCATTTTCAAGACCAGCAATTGAATAAACTTGATGAGGTACTTTCCTGTCTTTATGGCAGAGCTGAACAATGGGCTTATGTGCGCACTGATGTTTGGCAAACATACGATGAGTTTCGCCAGAGTTTTTTGGATTTCTTTTGGTCTCAGAAATTTAACCTTGCCGATAACTGAAACCGTTTTGGTTGCTGATTTAATGGATCTATTCCCAGCCCATATTCGTTCTTTATGGAAGGCCATTCCAAAATCTGATCGAACTGCATCAGGGGCTTTGACTTTTTTGCAAGACCAAAGTGAAGACCAAAATATTAAACGTCCCCGTACTGATTCTCATCGTACCTCAAAACCCTCTAGGCCGTCTCGAGATATGACAGACCCCAAGTCTCAACCACTCATCTCTACTGTGACTTCTGAACATTGTCCACAACCCATTAGGAAACCTTTTAGGGAGTCGTCGGGAAACTTCAGCGGGGGTTGTTGAGAAGGCGAACAAACTCCCAGAAAGAAGCCTTCAAACTTTCCGCACGCTCTATTGACACCACCAATCCGAACGCCAAAATCGTTGACGATTCATCGTTAAATAATAATAAATTGCTTAGCTCTTCTGTTGATTGCTGTGTAAAACCAGGCATAGTTCCCAACTATGTATTGCTTCCTTTTTGGGATATCGAACAGTTAAAATCCTCTTACAGTCGAGGTTTTGATATGGTCTCTTCCATGGGTTGGAGACCTCGTATGGGTCTTGGACGTAATGGCCAATAGAGCCAAATGTCTCACGCAACCCGTTAGTTTTGTTGGAACACTGTAGTACAGAGAATGAGTTCCCTCTCTGTATACTACAAAATAGCAAACAAATTACCTGCAAACAACCTTGCATCACTTTACCACAAATAATCATAAATATAAAAAATTGTCGTTTTGCGGCCCTTGTTGATACTGGTAGTGAGGTGTGCTGCATAAAGGAAGAAAGTTTTACCTCCCTTGACATTTTAGGACACAACTTGTCCTAAACTACCTCTTGCTAACACTTTTATACGTGGTGTCACTGGTCACCGGAGTTCTCGGATAAAATACCAAGTCCTGCTAGACTTCAATTTGATTGGGGGACCTTGCTCTTCCGCTGTTTTTCTCGTTGTTAAAAACTTGGTACGTTCTGTAATTCTGGGTATGGATTGGTTTTCTGAGGTTCGAGACACCTTAGACTTTAGTAGAGATTGCATGAATCTATTTTTAGATGATATTTATCATACCATACCGCTCCATCGCAATGCTTATGTTAGAATCGATCAGCCACTTCTTACGGGAACTCTTACCGAAATAAAAGATAAACCATTCCACTCGCTGGCCTCAGTGGAAAAAATTAATGCTAAGGTCGCTATCATTTCAAATCTTACTGTTGACGAACAATCCGCACTATGTTCTTTGCTACTCCGGTTTCGTCATCTCTTTAGTAATTTACCTGGTCGTACCAACAAGTATGTCCATTGCATAAAAATGCAGGATACTACTCCCTTTTTACGAAGGCCCTACCCTATTGCTGTAAGTCTACGTGCAGATGCTAACGTAAGATTCAAGAAATGTTAGATTTGGAGATAATTAAGCGGGAACCATCTCCGTATGCAAGTCCGTCTACCATTGTTCGGAAGAAGAATGGCGAGGTGCGTGTCTGTTTGGATGCCCGTTGGTTAAATCAGAAAATGTTACCGGACTATGAGTCTCCACGTTCGCCTGAAGAAATTTTACAGTCTTTCCAGGGTACTTGTTTTATGTCCACAATTGATTTACGTTCGTCGTATTGGCAAATCCCTTTAAGTGAAGAAAGTATTAAATTCACTGGGTTTATATTTAATGGAAAAACATATGTCTACCAGGTTCTTCCTTTTGGTTTAAAGACTCCTGTAGGTTCTTTCAGTCGTGCAATGGATGTTATCTTTGGTCCTGAAATCAGGGAATTTACTTTCATTTACATTGATGATCTGCTGATCGTATCCAGTTCTTTCGAAGAACACTTGCAACACCTTGAGGAGGTTTTTCTTAAACTGTCCGAAGCCTCCATGACTATTAATTTTGAAGTCTTTCTTTCTGCAAACTCGCTGCCGTTTCCTTGGATTTATTATAACATCATCGGGTATTATTGCTGATCCGGATAAGATTGTTGCAATTCAGGACTTTCCGGTTCCAAAATGCAAAAAACATTTAAGAGCCTTTATGGGACTTTGTAGTTTTTATAGAAAATTTGCCGATAAATATAGCCATGAGTTGGTACCTCTGGCCAAACTCCTTGAAAAAAAAACACTAAATGGCATTGGGGTGAAATAGAAGAGAAAGCTTTTCAGCACATTAAGACTTTATTCTTAAACACCGTCATGCTACGGTTCCCTGATTTTCGTAACGTCTTCTACCTCCAGTCGGATAGTTCTGGAACCGCTATTGGAGTAGAGTTATATCAGTATCTGTCAGATGGGGAGAGAGGAGTTATTGCGTTCGCAAGCCGTATCCTCCATGGCCCTGAAATCTTTTATACGGTCACCGAAAAAGAATTATTAGCAATTATCTTTGGGCTGCAAAAATTCAGGACAATTCTGTTGGGTCATCGAGTAGTAATCCGGACAGATCACTATGCTCTCAAATTTTTAAAGCAATGCAGAATTCTTAATGAAAGGCTTACCAGATGGTCACTCAAATTAAATGAATTTGACTACGAAATTGAACATGTCAAGGGAATTGACAACGTAGTTGCTGATACACTTTCTCGCTATCCGCCTGATTTTTCCGAAACCTCAAATTTAAATAATTGTCCTTTGGTGGCCGGTGCTGATCGTTTATTCAATGATAATATTTTAATTAATTTGAAATCACTTTTTAAGGATTTGTCTCTGCAACAACAAGAAGATCCCTTCTGTAAAACACTAATTTGTTCGTTGAGGGAGCAGCAACCTCCCACAGATTCATCCCTTGCCCGGATGTTTCACCGTTGTGTTATCAAAGATGATTTATTAATATATCAAAGCCCTCCGCACGGAAGACCTACTCTCATTTTGCCTGCGGCTATTCGAGATGAGGCCATTCACCTTTTTCATGAATATTTTGGCCATTATGGCTTTCGAAAAATTCATCAAGTATTTTCCCAAACTTTCTTTTGTCCAAAGTTACGTTTCCATATAAGAAATATTATACGGGCATGTGCTCTTTGTCAAAAGACCAAACATCCGCACCGAGGTCTTATTGGTGAGACTCATACCATACTTGCCGATAATCCTGGTGATTTGGTAACGGTCGACTATTTTGGTCCACTTCCCGAAGGTAGAGGTAGGGTTTCCTACATATTTGTAGTTATTGATTCCTTTTCAAAGTTTACCCGACTTTATCCCCTTCGTAGGGCTCAAGCAAAGATTTCGGCTCAAAAAGTGGTGAATGATTTCCATAAAATTGTGCCAATTAAGAAAATTTTAAGCGACCCCTTACGCAATTCCTTTCCAAAGAGTAGCAAGAGGCCATGAAACGTAATAATATTGCAGTTGGTTTTTCTTCTATTAGACATCCTGGTTCTAATCCGACAGAGCGAGTCATGAAGGAGCTGGGAAGGTTATTTCGCTGTTACTGCCACTATTCCCAGATCGGTTGAAGTTCAATATTGTCCTCAGTTGAGCTTCTGTTCAACAGTACCCCGCATTCGAGTACTGGGTACTCTCCTTATGAGATTCTTCATGGAAAGAATCCTGAGAATCTTTTCACTAAATGGACTGCTTGTTTGTTGCCTCCTTCAGTCCCGCTCTCAATTGAGCAAATTCGACAGAATATGCGGAATAATCTTAGAGAAGCCGCAGAGAAAAGAAAACGCTACCGACGTACTTACTCGGATTCTTTAGAAATCGGTGATTATGTACTTCTACGAGAAGCTCCCACCTCTGATGCTGCTGCTAAGCGAACTGCAAAATTTTGTCTTCTGTATTCAGGTCCGTATCATATTACAGATCGACCCTACCCTAATGTATACACTTTGTACGATGTTGACACAAACGTTCGCAAAGGAAATTATATTTCCAATTTAAAATTGTACCACCGCCTGCACTGAACGTTCTTTGTGCCAGTTGGTTGTTACTCCGTCGCCTCCACCCCATTTGCATATATTTTTTCTAAATTTTAATAATGTCTTAAATACTTAATATTCTTAATAATGTGTTATGCACGTTATCAATGATTCTTTGTTTCGATTATTTAAGAGGAATCAGTACCCCTTACTTTCTACTCGCAAAACACGTAAAAGTTCCGAGGGGTTTTCTTCGCTATTAGTTCACAGAATCGGAAAAGCAATTCACCATATTATAAATAAAAGTTATATAATTTTCCGTCTAGTGGTAGATTTTTTATATTTGTGTTTGTTTTCGGCAAATTTATTGCTGAATGTGACCTAAAATTGACGGATTTTGCGATTTTTTTTACGTATAACACAGGCTAAAATTGAAAAAAGTACCACATAATAGATTTAAGTTACACCTTCCTCTGTAAGTGTACAAAATTTCACGTGAAAATATCAATATCTGACATGTTTTTTTCACTCAAAACTTTAATGATGAAAACGCGTGAAAAGGACATATTTTCTGCGCCGTTGGTTCGGACTAGGTATGTAACCAAACGTACAAATCCCCTTCGACGGTCTTGGACCAATGGGAGTAAAGTGATATTGCATGGTACAGTCCCAAGCACCATGTATTGGTATGAGACTGTGTGTCTGTATTTTCGAAGCATTATTATTCCAAGTGCGTGTCTAAAGGTCTCTATGACCTTGCTAGGAAGGATGTGCAACCTAGTCGGTTTGCAAATTCGCCCTGAACCACAAAATTAAAACTGCGGAATAAAATAAACACGTATGATAACGATATAGCGAGAGGAGTCTGCCATACTTATTGCAGACTATCTCTATTAATAATTATTGCCTAAACATTAAAAAGAAAGTCAAAATTGTAATAGATTTTCATATACATATCTAGATTATGTCTAGATTATATTCTTATGCATAAAATACAGGTTTTTTTTTATTAAAAGATGTGTTCATGGTTCATTTTCACTGTTTATTTTTTTACTATCTTTTTTTTACTTTCCGACTAGTACCCTAGAAGAAAAGTAATGTAATCGACAGAAAAAAATGTAATTTCCGCGAAAATACGCGTTTTGGGGTCCCCTGAACCGATTGCAATGATTTCTGGAAAATCTATGTATGTATGTATGTATGTATTTGTGTGGGTATGTGTGTATGTATGACCGTGAACACGATAGCGCCCAGACGGAACAACGGATCGGGCTTAAATTTGGTATACATATTTAGAATTACCGGGGGACGAAATGGATTGTTTTTGGTGATAATATGACAAACGGAAGTGGCAAATGTCACATACGTTTTCTTAGGCATTCATCCGGTTTTAACCAAACTGACACCATTTCATCCTGCAGTGATTTTAAATAAGTAAACAAATTTACAGATCAATGGGAAGGGCGGTTTAGGTGCTATAAGGGTTTTTATCTATTGGTTTGTGACGACGTGACACGTGACGTAATTGAGAACTGACGACATCATACCTACCGCGTTAGGCCACACGGTATTGTTTGATTATCGCCTGGACTCCGATTGAAGAATAAATAAACAAACAGTAGAGAAATAAATTTTGTAGGAAAACACATGGATACGTGACAATATATTATAGTTATTTGTATCGAGAGGTGCCTTGTATGTATTGTTATAATCCAGACATAGTATTATTATTATCTCACGGACATTCGCTTTTGATGTTTCACGCTCTTTAGTCTATGCGCTTAGAGAGTTTATAAATGTGTAAACAGTGTGTCAATGCAGTCGGAAAGTTGGGTGGGGTCACATCAGATATTTTAGATTAATTAACGTCAAAGTGGTCTGGCAATAGTGGCTTGTTTTTTCGTTGCTACATAGAAAATATCGTCCAATGTTTTTTTAATCATACTTTTATTTGTACTCCTTTACTTTAAATTAGTCGGTGCTTTCATCAAAATAAATGCCTTAAAAACAGTGCAAAAAACAAATGCAATACAATAGAAGAGGAACTATCGCTAAAGTGCAATGTAGAAATCGCTGATTCAATAATTTAGAGTAAAGGCGTTGAGTCTATTTTATCTGTTGTGGACTAGCCGCCAGGCGCCGAATTGTCGCGACACTGCCCTATGGTTAGCGGAACGGGGCAAGAGGAGAAAATAGATGCTTTTCGCTACGAATGTACTCGCAACGAAAAGCACCGCCTTCGCCTGTTCCCCCGGCCACCCGACCCCGTAGCGAAACTATAGTCCGATGGGTACTGATTCCTCTTAAGTGGTTTATCCATTTTTACTACTGCTTGTAAATTTGACGGTTCCTTAAATTTTTTTTTTTTTTAATAAGAGTCTCCGATCCTTTCATTACAACCTCTTGCAGAAGTTTCTTTTCACTCCGAAGACTCTAAGGGGCGTATGTAGGAACCTGATTTCAAATTTCAAATTCAAACCTTTTCGCGCCCTCACTTTTATGTTCACCCTGACGCATGAAAACTAAGTTAGTGGTGGGAGAGTGAACGCTCTCAAAGCGAGTCACCTTAACTGCGTTACGAGTAGTCGTCTTGAGCGGTTGTGCTAATAGATTTTCTACGCAATAGTCTTCTTATTACAGCGAAGTTTTAGCTGTTCATCTCCTAATTACAGGTAATATCGTTTACTTCTATTAGATCTCCCTTATTTCCGGTAATGTATTGGTTATGTCTTTTACTAAATTCTTGGCTCCAGTGCGGCGTCAAGATGGCCACTGCGTAGTTACCTTAATAACGCTTTTTCTTTGTTTATACGCGCTTTAGCTGTTCATTTGATCTAAATATAATTCATGTTTGATATATACTTGATTATAATCGGTTCTATCTGTATTTTCCTAAGTAAATTATTGAGTTTTAAGTTTTTGCGTAGATTACTATTGCGCCGCATGTTTCATACATATGATGTAACTGCGTTGTTATACATTTTACTAATTTAACGTTTAACAAATTAGTTCATTTATTTTGTATCATAGCTTAATTGTTTATGCATTTGTATTTTTGCTTCTTTGCCATGTTTGTTCAATTTTGGTTTTTGTAAATTGTTTATTTATGCAATTTATTGTTATTTGTTTTTTGAGAAAAGATAGAAAATATTCATAAATGGGCTCTAGATGATATTAAATTTTTCTGTGGGGTTTTTGACATCTAGTAGCGCCCCACACTTTATTTTTGTGGTTATCCTATTTCTTTGCAACTGTATTATTTGCTTTCGTTATTTGCTTTGCTTAGTTGTGGTTTGTTTTTGATGTTGTTGATGAATTTGTTTTGCTTACTTCATTAATTAGTTAGTTATATATTAGTATTTCTTGGTTTATTTTAAAGAGGTTCGACTTTTAAGTGTTTTTGATATTATTAAGAATTTACCGAAGTGGATAATGACTTATCGACAAAAAAAGAGCCAACGTGGGACAGACAGCCCTTTTTCTTTTCAGGTTATTTCGATATTTATTTTATTTCGGGTGTTTATGTATTTTGTTATGTATGTTACCGATTATAATTTTGTCTATGAGAAAACTGGGTATTATGACAAAAGATCTGTCATGGTAGACGGTATTCACAGTGACAAGGTTTGGAACCTAATCCTTAAAATCCTTGAGACCTTCATAGGATACTCTGTAAGCGTGTCAAAGAGCCCTTTCGCGGGAGAGGGAAACCCCCAACACGTTAGTATTTCTATGTGTCCTAACCAACGTTTACCATCCTGACAACAGTCGCAACGGTTACAATGAGTGGTAAGAGCCCCACCGAGGGACAGGGAAACCCCCAACCACTGCCGATTGTGAAAAATCCTTTTTCACCTGATCTCCTAAGTTACCTTTCTAGCAGTACTCTAGTCGATATGAATTATTTACTGGTCTGTTCACAAAAACTATTTTGTTGTTCACTAAAAAGTGTCGAACTGGTTTTATATTTCTTTCCCCAACAATATTTTCTTCACTACAGCATATTAAATAACAAACTAAATAACAACGAGGAATTACAAATAACTACAACCAAATATAAACTATCTACTACAACCAACAACTACATATCAATAAAATATAAACTACTACAAATAAACCACCATCCAAATAAAGGAAATATTAAAATACAAAATATAAATATCAATACAAGCCTAAACGGAAAAATCATCAACAACGGAATAACCCACAACAAAAGCAATATTATTGCACTTAAAATTACTCAACAAATCAAAAACTGATGAATTCTTCAATAAAAACAAGGATAACAACAATCTGGCTTTATTTTACTATACTTTTCCTCTTTTTCCTGTTCTTCTACTTTGTGTAAACTTCTCTTTAATTCAGGTCAGTGAGTGTTTTGTTATTCCTGACCGGAAATTAGATCCTTGAACATCTGTGTGCATTCCTTAGTCATAATGTAGAGGTCCTATTTATTAATTTTGACGATAACGAGCTAATATCTTTCAAATTTAGTTTAGTTTCTTAGGTTTTATTACGCATGCGCACAGAAATTGGGTTTACTACGGATGTGTCCGTTTGCCAGAATGTGTCTCCTTCAGAGCGCTTTCTTTTTCGAGACGGATCACTTACATGAAGGAAATTTTAATGGAGAGTGACAGCGAGCCAGACGACTACGACGAGGAAGTGGAAGAGGACGAAGATGAAAATGTGTCCGCGTTTGAAGACGACGAGAATAATAACGCAGAGAATCAACCAGAAGACGGTGAAGAAATACCAGATGTATCGCCAACTGCGGTTACCGGAAGAAAACGAAAACTCGCTAATCAGTCAACGTCCAGCGAAGAATTACCATCAACTGTCGGTACCAGAAAAAAAGCGAAAAGTTGATGCAGTTTCAGATTCCTTAGAATGGCGTGCTGAAGACTTGAACCCCAAAATACATCGTTTCGACAATGGTATTTCGGGCGCGAAGTTACAATTTCCTGGGGAAGTGTCGTGTTTGGATGTTTTTGAAAAGTTTTTCTCTGTCGAAATCAGGCAAGAAGTAGTTGCGGAAACAAATAAGTATTACAGTTTTTCTATTGAACAATGTAGCCCGACAATTCGTTCTCGATTGAGATTATGGAAACCAACTAATATCGACGACATGTATCTGTTTCTTGCGACGAATCTGCTGATGGCGCAAGTAAAAAAACAGAAGATCAATGATTATTGGTCGAAAGATTTTCTAATTGAGACTCCGATATTTCATGAATTGATGACGAGGGATAGGTTTCTCAACATTTTGAAATTATTACACGTCGCTGACAACAGCAATGTAAACAAAGAGGACAAAATTTATAAAATCAGGCTTATTGTGGACCATTTCCGGAATGTGTTGAGGGAATCAATGTATCCATTCGAGAATTTAGTTATTGACGAAAGTCTAATGCTTTTCAAAGGACGAATTTAATTTCGTCAATATATACCGTCAAAACGCCATCGCTTTGGTATTAAATTTTTCGTTATAGTAGACTGTGAGACTGGCTATATTCTAGATTTCCTAATGTACACTGGAGCAGCAACGGAAATAAAAGAATTGAGTGCGGATTTGGGAAAATCGGGAAATATTGTCGCTACACTCATGGAACCATACATGAATAAAGGCCATAGCTTGTATACCGACAACTGGTACAGCAGTCCTTTGCTATATAATGCAATGCATAGCAAAAAAGTGAACTACTGCGGAACAGTGAAAGCAAATCGAAAACATATACCAAAATTCAAAACAAAATGCAGAATGGCGAAATCGATTTTTTTTCTACAAATCGTTTACTGGCATTGAAGTGGCAGGACAAGCGAGACGTGAGAATGCTTACAACACTTCATGACAGCGGCATGAAACTTGTAAAAAAAGAAATCCGGCGAAGAAGTACAAAAGCCAACATGTATAGTTGATTACAACATCAATATGGGAGGAGTAGATAAAACAAATATCCAAAAGAAAGAGTACGAAATGGTATAAAAAGGGTTTTTTCCACCTTTTAGATTTGACAGTTATAAACTCCCATATTCTTTATAAGGTAATCACTGGAAAACACAGTACCTTGCTGGAATTTCAGCGTCTTGTAAAAGAGCTGATAGAAAAGCATCGCAAAATAAAGCCTCGGGCATCCACTAGTTTCCGTCCCGATCAAGGATACTCACCACTTCGTCTCATAGAAAGACATTGTCCATCTATATACCCACCTCGAGCGAAAGGTAGGAAACCTATTTCAAAGAGATGTGTGGTTTGTTCTAAACGAAAAGTGCGACAGGAAACAAGCTACACGTGCAAAAGTTGCGATGTTCCGTTATGCGTAATAGGGTGTTTTGAACGATACCATACAGTTATAAAATTCTAAAATACTAATATGTATCTATATTTCATATTTTTTACTGTCTTGCCAAACGTATAAGTCACTATGACTAGAAGATCGCCAGAATTATATTTTTGTTTTTCTCTGTCCAAATAGTTACGGAATATAATAAAAATATAAAACAATGAATGTTTTGTTTTATTTTATCTAGTACAGTCGAGCTCGGATACAACGACCGTGGCTTATAACAACCGCTCGCTTGTAATGAAAGAAACATAAAATTCCTTCAGATCGACATGTATTTTAGGTCGCTTATACCGAAAGATCGTTGATAATAACTTTCCCCCTTGCCGTTATATTCGAGTTCGACTGTATTTTGTCTAATGAACAAATATTCCGTGCAAAACGTTCACTGCGGGAACCGGACGCATCCGCACGGCGTTGCGGCACCCGTACTGTGTGAAAGGGTTAAATATGCTTTTTTTGTAATAAAGAGATTATTATTATTACGAGTATTATTTTTATTGTTCTTATTATTTTTATCATCATCATTATTAATTCATTTCCAATTTTGACCTAGCCTGACAGCAAATATGAATGTTTTGAATATTGATTCATAGTTTAATTATTTAATAATTGGCACTCTCTAATAAAGTTGTATGCAAAAAACTGGAGATACATCATCTCTTGTTTTCGAGATAAAAAAATAATGATAAACTGTTGATATGGGACTACTCACCGTCAAGTTGCAATTGCAATTTTGACCAAGCCTGACAGCAAATTTTGATGTTTTGAATACTGATGCGTAATTTGCACTCTCTATTGAAAGTTTGTGTACAAAATTGGATATACATCATCTCTTGTTTTGGACGAGTTAGCTAGTAATTTAAAAACGGAAGATTTTATGAACTAAAGCAGGCCTTCTCAGATCCGAAACAGTTTCAACTGGTGAAAAGAAAAGGTATCTTTCCGTACCAGTACATGGATTCGTTCGAGCGGTTGACTGAAACCAGTCTACCTTCAATTCGCTAACCAATTCCGAAAAAACAGATGCCGATTACAGACATGCTGAAACCGTGTGGAACGTATTCGATTGTCAGACACTATTGCTTGCGGATATTTTTGAAAAATTTCGTAAAGTTTGCATGAATACTTATGATTTGGATCCTGCTCATTTTTATACATCTTCCGGTTTATCTTGGGATGCCATGTTGAAGTGTACTGCCATATGGTTAGAATTAACCTTCCAGTGGTCGCGCGCGGACTCTCCGTCCGCACAAATAATGGTAGGGGGATATGTAGGAAGTCTGTGACCGGATATTTCTGCGCCGTTCAGTATCTTCCTATAACGTCCTTGTGCAGACATCTACGACACTGCATTGATGTGAGTGGTCCCGTGTGTCTTTTATATGCGTTTGCGGACTATGAGTCCGCATGCGACCATTATCGTTTGGAGAAATACGTTGTTAAGCAAATTGGAAAAGTAAGTATATGTGTTTTCTAATTACAAATAAAGGTACAATAAACAATTGTATGAGTTGATTCTTTTTGTAAATAAAGATAATAAGATGACGATCTTTACTTTTTTATTTTGTTATCTTGTCTAGAATGTGGTCTTATGAGAAAGAACAAGCACGTTTGCAGCAACTGATGGACGAAATGCTTGCTGAAGATAACCAAGTGGATGATGCAGCCGATGACGAATCAGAAAAGGAGGAAATGAGGATAAGTTAGAAGTACGTGAAGAGGATTCGAATACAGAGCAAGAAATGTCGAATACCGAAGACGAACGGGACGAGATTTCTGACGGACCCCAATTTGTTGGAAAGGATAAGAGTAGTATAGATGGCGGGATACTGTAACCGACCTTGGGTTACCCTTGTGGAGATCTCCCAGCCCGAACCTCTCTGACGTCAGTTGACCTTTGACCTCACTTGACCTTTGACCTCTTATCTGTTATAGACGTCAGTGATAAGAGTATTAATAGTTGACCTTTGCGTTATCTGACCCCATGTTATTTGGCCTTTGACCTGCTGTTATCAGTGCGCTATTGACGTCAGCGATAAGATAAGAAGTTGTTTAACAGCGAATGGAGTGTGACGTCGGCGCGAATTTTGAGCAAATAATAAAAAAGTGAACGAGCGACGCCGAGATTCGCTCCGGCGACCGTAATACTGTTGAGTCTCTATCAATCTCTCTCTCTCTCCTAATTACCTACAATTATAATCACAGTAATGACTTAGACCACTCGACCACTCGTCCACTTTGCGGTAGACCATTGGCGCCTAGGCTGGACTGGGCACGGGAAGGCAAAATAAGAACGCATATTCTGTTTGTTAGTACATTTATTTAGAATAGTGCATTTTACAATTGTAACAGAAATTCTACAAATCACGCAATTAATTTATTACAGAGGTAGTTTTATTGTTTACTAAGTTTTAGCTTTCGCTTTGCCTTCCGACAAACGCTGAGACTGAGTACCTATTTATTCTTTTCATCTTGACACTGTTCCTCTCTTTCGATACAATCGTTAATATTCCGGGTTAGTTTTCGGTCCTTTTGCGAAAAGTCATTCATACATATCGTTAACTTGTTATCGCAGTTATCATAATCAGATTTTAGCATATGTGCATCCCTTATAACAGTATCAAAGTGATTACGTAATTCCGTCATATTTTGTTTATATTCACTAATTATGCTATAAGAGACGTTCAGTTTTCGACTATATTCGCGAGCGGCTACGCTCAATTCATGTATTTTAGTGTTCAAATGTATGTTCTGCTTAATTAAGTTTTCTCGTTTTCTATGAGCTGACGAAATAGTGAGATTTTTAAGTTGTCGTTCAAACACCTTAACTCTTTCGAAACATTGATCATTCAAGTCCAGCTCGTAACTGTAGTCATCCAAGCAGTCATCTAGTTCGTGTTTGCATTCTAGATTAAGGCCCTGACTGATGTTATAAAGTGAAAAGTATTCATTTTGCCAGTTTTCAGACTCACTCTTATAATAATCGCACTGTTGTTCTTGGAATGTTGTTGTTGTTGTTGTTGTTATTATGGGTAACAGGAGAAAAGAAAGAGTACGAAATGGTATAAAAAGGGTTTTTTCCACCTTTTAGATTTGACAGTTATAAACTCCCATATTCTTTATAAGGTAATCACTGGAAAACACAGTACCTTGCTGGAATTTCAGCGTCTTGTAAAAGAGCTGATAGAAAAGCATCGCAAAATAAAGCCTCGGGCATCCACTAGTTTCCGTCCCGATCAAGGATACTCACCACTTCGTCTCATAGAAAGACATTGTCCATCTATATACCCACCTCGAGCGAAAGGTAGGAAACCTATTTCAAAGAGATGTGTGGTTTGTTCTAAACGAAAAGTGCGACAGGAAACAAGCTACACGTGCAAAAGTTGCGATGTTCCGTTATGCGTAATAGGGTGTTTTGAACGATACCATACAGTTATAAAATTCTAAAATACTAATATGTATCTATATTTCATATTTTTTACTGTCTTGCCAAACGTATAAGTCACTATGACTAGAAGATCGCCAGAATTATATTTTTGTTTTTCTCTGTCCAAATAGTTACGGAATATAATAAAAATATAAAACAATGAATGTTTTGTTTTATTTTATCTAGTACAGTCGAGCTCGGATACAACGACCGTGGCTTATAACAACCGCTCGCTTGTAATGAAAGAAACATAAAATTCCTTCAGATCGACATGTATTTTAGGTCGCTTATACCGAAAGATCGTTGATAATAACTTTCCCCCTTGCCGTTATATTCGAGTTCGACTGTATTTTGTCTAATGAACAAATATTCCGTGCAAAACGTTCACTGCGGGAACCGGACGCATCCGCACGGCGTTGCGGCACCCGTACTGTGTGAAAGGGTTAAATATGCTTTTTTTGTAATAAAGAGATTATTATTATTACGAGTATTATTTTTATTGTTCTTATTATTTTTATCATCATCATTATTAATTCATTTCCAATTTTGACCTAGCCTGACAGCAAATATGAATGTTTTGAATATTGATTCATAGTTTAATTATTTAATAATTGGCACTCTCTAATAAAGTTGTATGCAAAAAACTGGAGATACATCATCTCTTGTTTTCGAGATAAAAAAATAATGATAAACTGTTGATATGGGACTACTCACCGTCAAGTTGCAATTGCAATTTTGACCAAGCCTGACAGCAAATTTTGATGTTTTGAATACTGATGCGTAATTTGCACTCTCTATTGAAAGTTTGTGTACAAAATTGGATATACATCATCTCTTGTTTTGGACGAGTTAGCTAGTAATTTAAAAACGGAAGATTTTATGAACTAAAGCAGGCCTTCTCAGATCCGAAACAGTTTCAACTGGTGAAAAGAAAAGGTATCTTTCCGTACCAGTACATGGATTCGTTCGAGCGGTTGACTGAAACCAGTCTACCTTCAATTCGCTAACCAATTCCGAAAAAACAGATGCCGATTACAGACATGCTGAAACCGTGTGGAACGTATTCGATTGTCAGACACTATTGCTTGCGGATATTTTTGAAAAATTTCGTAAAGTTTGCATGAATACTTATGATTTGGATCCTGCTCATTTTTATACATCTTCCGGTTTATCTTGGGATGCCATGTTGAAGTGTACTGCCATATGGTTAGAATTAACCTTCCAGTGGTCGCGCGCGGACTCTCCGTCCGCACAAATAATGGTAGGGGGATATGTAGGAAGTCTGTGACCGGATATTTCTGCGCCGTTCAGTATCTTCCTATAACGTCCTTGTGCAGACATCTACGACACTGCATTGATGTGAGTGGTCCCGTGTGTCTTTTATATGCGTTTGCGGACTATGAGTCCGCATGCGACCATTATCGTTTGGAGAAATACGTTGTTAAGCAAATTGGAAAAGTAAGTATATGTGTTTTCTAATTACAAATAAAGGTACAATAAACAATTGTATGAGTTGATTCTTTTTGTAAATAAAGATAATAAGATGACGATCTTTACTTTTTTATTTTGTTATCTTGTCTAGAATGTGGTCTTATGAGAAAGAACAAGCACGTTTGCAGCAACTGATGGACGAAATGCTTGCTGAAGATAACCAAGTGGATGATGCAGCCGATGACGAATCAGAAAAGGAGGAAATGAGGATAAGTTAGAAGTACGTGAAGAGGATTCGAATACAGAGCAAGAAATGTCGAATACCGAAGACGAACGGGACGAGATTTCTGACGGACCCCAATTTGTTGGAAAGGATAAGAGTAGTATAGATGGCGGGATACTGTAACCGACCTTGGGTTACCCTTGTGGAGATCTCCCAGCCCGAACCTCTCTGACGTCAGTTGACCTTTGACCTCACTTGACCTTTGACCTCTTATCTGTTATAGACGTCAGTGATAAGAGTATTAATAGTTGACCTTTGCGTTATCTGACCCCATGTTATTTGGCCTTTGACCTGCTGTTATCAGTGCGCTATTGACGTCAGCGATAAGATAAGAAGTTGTTTAACAGCGAATGGAGTGTGACGTCGGCGCGAATTTTGAGCAAATAATAAAAAAGTGAACGAGCGACGCCGAGATTCGCTCCGGCGACCGTAATACTGTTGAGTCTCTATCAATCTCTCTCTCTCTCCTAATTACCTACAATTATAATCACAGTAATGACTTAGACCACTCGACCACTCGTCCACTTTGCGGTAGACCATTGGCGCCTAGGCTGGACTGGGCACGGGAAGGCAAAATAAGAACGCATATTCTGTTTGTTAGTACATTTATTTAGAATAGTGCATTTTACAATTGTAACAGAAATTCTACAAATCACGCAATTAATTTATTACAGAGGTAGTTTTATTGTTTACTAAGTTTTAGCTTTCGCTTTGCCTTCCGACAAACGCTGAGACTGAGTACCTATTTATTCTTTTCATCTTGACACTGTTCCTCTCTTTCGATACAATCGTTAATATTCCGGGTTAGTTTTCGGTCCTTTTGCGAAAAGTCATTCATACATATCGTTAACTTGTTATCGCAGTTATCATAATCAGATTTTAGCATATGTGCATCCCTTATAACAGTATCAAAGTGATTACGTAATTCCGTCATATTTTGTTTATATTCACTAATTATGCTATAAGAGACGTTCAGTTTTCGACTATATTCGCGAGCGGCTACGCTCAATTCATGTATTTTAGTGTTCAAATGTATGTTCTGCTTAATTAAGTTTTCTCGTTTTCTATGAGCTGACGAAATAGTGAGATTTTTAAGTTGTCGTTCAAACACCTTAACTCTTTCGAAACATTGATCATTCAAGTCCAGCTCGTAACTGTAGTCATCCAAGCAGTCATCTAGTTCGTGTTTGCATTCTAGATTAAGGCCCTGACTGATGTTATAAAGTGAAAAGTATTCATTTTGCCAGTTTTCAGACTCACTCTTATAATAATCGCACTGTTGTTCTTGGAATGTTGTTGTTGTTGTTGTTGTTATTATGGGTAACAGGAACAATAACATCATCATCATCATCATTAGCAATTGCTGTAAACAGAATACTAACTATAGATCAGTGTGTAGTTGTATTTTAAGTAATACAAACCTAAGCTTTCACCCCCACCTCTTTGACTTTCTCTCAGTACTTACACTTGAACGCATATAGAAAGAATAATAATAAAACTTACATATAGCCCCACGGTTTCGTATCTGTATACAAATAGTTAATAATTCTTTTATCATCATATGTACTCAATGCAACTTTGTTTTATTGTATAAACTGTATGTTTTTCTGATCTAATCAAATACTGATTTAGAGTTTCATTATTAAAAAGACATTCGAAATAATGATTAAAGGTTATATGTTTTAGTGATGCAGATTTAACTCCTTTAGCTTTCTTAACAACACCCAAATTCGATACCAAGTGTTCAATATCATCGGTATTCTCACCGCTATCGAAAAGTTTTTTCCTAAATTCCGTTATTTCATCATCAGTAGTTTGCACCTTAATTGCATACATTTTGGATTTCAAACCAATGAAATGAGTCATAACGCGTCCGCAATTTTCGTCTTTCATTAGGCCTATTACTTTTTTGTTTTTTCTTTGTATTCCGTATATGTTGTTTTCGAGCTAATCAGAGGTATCAAATCTATCTATGTCCTCTTTTATATTCTGATAAATATCGTCTACGAATAAATGATATATCAATGAATCTGTATCACTATACAATAATTTTGTTTTATTGCTAAATTTTTCTAAAATATAATTATAGTGAAAATCATATAAATATGTTTTCGAGATATCTAATATAGACATACCAACATATATGGGTTTTGAAAAAAAGACTTTCAACCGGTTCATTTGAATTATCACCAAATCATCATCGAGAATTAGACAGCTGTGAAAGTTTGGTTGAGAGATATAATAGTTTGCACCAAAACGACCTGACCATCTTGTAACTAATTTCACATCTTTATATTTTCGTACATTTTCCATTGTTTTGCCAAAAAGTCGTTATCGCTACGTTTCCTCATTTCTGTATTTAAATCAATGTATTTTCGTAACCAATCCGACTGCTCAAATTTTAATGCTTTATGAATTATACTAACTTTTGTACCCAATTTAAGTGCTTGTTGTAAAGTTTTATAATGAATAACATAGTTCTTTTTTGCATAAAATGTTGTTAATAATTTAGGAATATTTGTTCGTGCACAAGGCGGAACCATATGTTCCGGACATAGAGGTAAATCCTTATGTCGTTCGAATAGTTCTATTGGATAAGAAAGGTCTACTTCATAAATGTAACCGGTCTTACTGTCGTCTGAAATAGTTTCAACATTTGGTAAGGAGTATATATAATTATCTATAATCCATTCAAATTTACCAACTGGTAACTGTTGACTCATTGCTAACCCATATAAATTGTTAATATCAAAGTACATTAAGTAGGATGATTCTTCATTTTCATTATAATCTTTCATATATTTATTGTTCTACCTCTGATTCCTCGCTCGATAAACATAACCATATCAATATCGCTCAGTAATGTTAATTGAATACAGGTAATTTTTAACATTGCATCAAACGCTAGACCTGGAGCCGTACAGTAATGAAGTGGATCTAGACCATAAGTGACAGAATACTAATTGCAACAACATTTATATCAAAACATATTTACATAGTTGCAGTATTAAATTAATCTTCTAGAATATTCTGGACTTAAAAATCACATAACAAGCTGATATCTATTGCGAAATAAACAAAATAACTTAATTAACAGAACATTAGTCAAAACATATTTACGTGATTCTGGTTCTGGTTCTGGCTTTAAATTAGATCTTCTAGACTAAAAAAATAAAAAATCGAATAACAAGTTGATATCTATTGCGAAATAACTTAATTAACAGAATAATAGTAATTACATCAAAACATGTTTACGTAGTTGCTGGGTCCGGCATTAAATTAGTTCTACTAGCCAAAATAATCGGGGATAACAAGCTGATATCTATTGTGAAATAAACGTATTATGTTGATTGGTGTATTTCCTATTAACAAGCTGATATGTATTAATAGTCAACAAAATTTAGATCACATGTTTGCGTAGCTGTCCAGATGTACGTCAGAGTATTACATTTTTATTCTAAGAATTACAATATATGAGCCAGAGAATCGCGTTGATGCATATAGTTTCCTCATAGCAAGTTATACACCAACCAACCAAGATGGCTAACGTACCGTGCACCATTATAGTGAAGTCACAAGACAGTCTCATGTTGCCGAACAGGATGCTTTACGTCATCTGTAACAGATGTTCTCATTCGGGATCAAGGAAATAGCGGACAACATACACACCAAAAGGGACCACCCTCGAGAAGAAGTTCGGCACCTTACCTGTTGGGTACGTAAAACTACACATAGAGGGGGAAGACGATCTGGAACTCTTCAGGAAGGCGATTAATACATACCGCTTCCTCACGGATGGTCCGGACCCAGACAGCGAGGATGCTGTAATTGCTGTACCATCACGAATGGTTGAAGAACCGCCACCACCACCACCACCATCGCCACAATTACCACCAACTCCAGCCCTAACACCGCAACCACAACAACAACAACATTACATAGAACAGGGAAATGGTGCACCTGTCCAGAGGAAGAGGAAGACTACTAGACACATCATATTGGACGATGAGGATGACGTACCCATCTTCTATAACCGCAGCAACGAAAAGAGAAAGAGAAAGGATGGATATATATATAGATCGATTTTTTTTATTTTTTTATTTTTTTTTTTTTATTTTTTTTTTACTTTATGATAATTACTGAACAAACCAGTCATATAATACATTTACATTATATAGAGCACAATTGATAGGAACTTTATCTAAATGATAATTACAGTAATTTTTAGTATATAAATTACCAAGAATTTTTAAATTAGGACATTTGAACATACTTATGTCTATAATAATATTAGAAAGAAATTTTTGGAGGGTATTTTTTTTTATTAGCTCCTTTTACGAAGATAATTTCATAACCAACGGCATCTTTTAAGTATCTTGATATGTCTTCTTGTTGTATATGGTAATGTGAAGTGTTCTCGTGGTTCCATTCCAAACCGTGCAAATTATTAGTGGTCCATAGTATGTGATTTCTTACAGCTGTTTTAAACCATTCCACATTATGTGGTAGCTCGATTAGTGTATGTAAAGTTGCACGTGTACTCATATTGAATATAGCCAGTTCCTTGATTATAAAGTTACTATCTCTATACTGGAAGCCTTGAATGTCAACAATATACATTATGTCATGGTCGTTGTTTTCGTCCCCTTTTTAGAAAATTTTCACTACACTTGATAATGGATTGTATTTTATGATACGATCGTGCAATGTAAGACAATATGCACTTGTTTTTTTGGGGGACGTTTTTACTAGTTTCAAACTCTAATCTTATATCAACAGCTCCGTTCTTAACGGTTTCAGATTGATGACTACAGTCTATGACTACCAATGGAGCTAACTGTTTATAATTAAGTGGTGATAGAGCCGGTTCTATCCCACCACCACTATTTTTATAATAATAGGATTTCTGAAATTGTGCATACATTTCATAAAGTATGGCGAAATTGCTCTTATCAAAGTTAACATTTAAATTATCATATGGATATACGTCAGAGTTTATATATAGTTTTACATTTGTTAAGTCGCAATGATCAAATTGACTCATATTGCGATTTATGGAGTTCTTTCTATCGTTTTGAAATGTGAAAATAACAAATCTAGGTTTTTCTAATTGACTAGTAGTTTTCATTGTCCACGTATTATTCATACTTTGTTGTACTAATGGAAGCTTTTGCAATTCCCAACTTCTAAATGCAATTTCTAAATCCCTGTTGGCTGCAACGTATTCCAATAGACGTATTTTTTCCTCATCGGCAACCATAACGTGGGGCATCTTCCATGCAATTTTGTTAATCTTAATGTTCGGTTTATCTGTAGCAGTTACCGGATTATTGCAGACAGCGTTTAAATCAGAATTGCTTCTAATTAACACCAACTCTTGACGGACGTTGAGTATTACTTTACGCAAATCTTCAGCAAATCCCAGTAACATTGATAACGGTATACAGACACTAAAATTTCCATCTTTATCTGTCAAGTTTGGATAATCCAAATGGCTCCATCCGGCATTTTGTAATCTTGTTAGAGTACCGGCGGAATAGGAAGCATAACTTTTCAATGTAGTTGATATCCCTGGATTTCTGGTCCTATCGATGACATTTCCGCCTAATTCATAACGGATTTCGTCGAATAGGAACATAATGCCATTGTTCACAAAATGCAACGTTTGACTAACTTCACCATCTTCCTTCAACAGTTGTCCAGAAATGAAAAGCAGCGACTCTGAAGGGAGCGAATACAGGTCCTGCGTTTGAATGGGGACCCTAATCTCATCATTCTGGTTAAAGCTCGTAGCCGCATATGGCTGGTACTCATACTTGGTAATTGAATTATCTGCGTAAACTCCCTCGCCTACTTTTAGGTTATAAAAACTCATTTTTCACGTCTTGTAGTTGAATGAAACCGACAGCGGCACAATAAACGCAAACGCAGTTGTTTTAAGCTGATTTTTAAATCGTACCAGAATTCAATAAATCTTCCACCAATGTTTTTTTTTTCTTGCTTGTTTCTAATTATTATATAATATTTTAAATCCTAATGCACTTAAAAACTTCTTATTGGACGTTGTTAACACGTTGAGACTTCTTTTTACACTGTTTATGGGTTTCACACGTATTGTAGTTTTTATATGTTTGTTATATCTGATACCATTTTTTCTGAATGAAACAAAAGGAATAGTTTACAATTGTTTGAGATATAGTCTTATCGTTATGATTTCCTGATTGAAATTGATTAAATTACCATCTTGGTCGGTTATTTTAAGTACAATTTCACTGATATATTTAGTATTGATTGGTAAGTAGATAACGTTTGCGGGATTTTCCACTATTTTTGTACCGGGTAAGACTGTTGGATAAAAAACATGTAGAATATGCATTTGATTATCATTGCTGTAAGAATTTGTCACCAAATTGCAATCTACATTAATAGTGTTAATCTTAAAAATGTTTACAGGATAGTCTGACTCATGTTTAGTGTCTTTCTTTAGCATGTTTGGTTTGTATCCTAATAAACTTCCTATGTTGTTCGGTTGAGTAAAATCAATATCGACGTTTGATTTAATATCGCATTTTAGCGTATTACGATTAGCTTTTATTTTTACAACGATGAAACCAGTGCTGCCGCTACTCTCCTTGTCTTCAATATGAGATTGTATAAAATTTTCTATATCACTCACTTCATATAGGCCTTCAGGTAAGGTAATTTTTCTTCTATTGTAATAAAAATTGTTGTTTTACGAGTCCACGTTTGGTATTGAATTGTAGCTAACAAAATTAACTAAGCCTATTGCGTAAGAGTCTTGATCACTTAACACTATTGGTGGATATATCTTAGATGTCAGCACTGATGATTTCTGATGAAACGTAAACGTGTACGATGACATTGTTAATTCGTGTCTAAACAGGAAATAAGGCTAATAAAAAGTTGTGTACTCTATTTATATAGTTTATTTAATAAAAACTCAATATATAGCTGACCACAATTATAGGTGGGTTTCAATAATATTTGATATTTTTCATAATTATAATAAATTTTTACTGAACCATTTGAAGTGAAGTACCTTTTAACTTCTATGGGTGGTTCAAGGTTTCCATATGAATCAAAGTAAACGACTTTTTTTCCTTTTTTTCTGTAGCACACCCAATGGGTTCCAGGACCAATGGAGTCATCTAAATTTATAACACCTATTTCAAAAGTTTTTCGTATCTTCAATGGTAGTTTGTCTTTCATAAATACTCCACGAAAATGTGAAATTTTAAATTTTTTTGCATATTTTCTTATATCCACATCTGTTAAGGGTCGTTGTCTAACCATTCTAACCATTTTTTTTTCTTTCTTTTTCTAAGAATAGTTTCGTTGTGCTTCTCTCGGATGCAAGTACAAACCTAAACCGCGTTTGTATGGCTTTAAATAGAGTCCTCTTCCAACAGTTAATGCTTCCATTGCCCTATTGCTTCCATTATATAATAATAATAATAATAATAATAATAATAATATTTATTGCACCAAAAAAAAAAATACAAAAAAAATACAAAAAAAACATTCTATCAAAATTAATGATGCAATTAGGTTGTGGTTCGACTCCTATAAAGAATCGATCTACCACCACAACCCACATCCAATAACAATCCTAAATCTAATGCACCTAAAATAAAACAATACTAATGATAAGAAGTAAGTAAAAGAGTAAAAAAATAGATATGAGGTCTAGTCACTGGGAGGTGCACCTACAATTTGCGATCATGAGAGGTACTCTCTGTAAACTTTGCAGAATTTTGCTGGCGGGTAAGTCAGAAATGCACGTGGGACTGAATTGTATTGAGAAGCGGCCGTATAAGAAAATGATGTTTTAAATTTTGTTTGTGAGTGTCGTGGAAGAGTAATCATACTCTTCCGGCGGACATTGATGTTGTGCACGTCAGTCCTAAATGTAATGTTATTGTAGAGATAGGGAGGGCACCGATTGAAGATGATCTTATGGATAGAGGAAACGGAGTGAAAATGTCGGCGACCAGACATGTCCAGCCACTTAGCCCAGCGTAGAGCGTGACTCACATGGTCATACTTACGAATGCCGTAGATAAATCTAAGGCATGCGTTCTGCACGCGCTGTATTCTATTTTTGTCGAATAAATCCAGAGCCGGGCCATATATCATATCACAATAATTAAAATGTGACAAGACCAAGGCATCACACAGTTGTCGCTTCATCAGGTGATTCAAAAAGGATCTGCTGGAGTACAGCATCTTTAAGTTGGCAAAAGCAATTCGAGACTTTGACGTGACATGCTCCGCGTACTTCAGTTTATTATCCACGATCACGCCCAGACACCTAACACTCGACACCAGCGGAACCACCAGCCCATCCACAACAACACGAAAGTTATCAGGAACGAGAGTTCCTTTCCCCCCAATCAAAATCGCCGATGACTTGGCTCCATTGATGCGCAAACACATGTCCCTGGCCCTGGCCACAATGCGGTCTATGTCGGAATTGATCAACCTCAGAGCTGCCTCGAAATTGGAGCGTTTGAATGTATAATAAATATAGGTATCATCCGCATAAAGATGGTATTTACAGTGCCGAAGAACAGTCGGCAGTATCGACGAATAGACATTGAATAATAGGGGTCCAAGTATTGAACCCTGGGGAACTCCACTATCCACACCCAGCATCCCTGAATAATCGTTCTCAACACATACCATCTGCCGTCGACCACGCAAATAGTCAGCAAAAAACTGGACAACAGAAGCCGAAACACCAACGTGACTTAAGACAGCCAAAAGAACGTCGTGGTCCAGCGTGTCGAATGCCCTCGAAAAGTCGAGAGATACAAGAATCGTGATCTCTCCCGCGTCCAAACCTCGTAAAAAATCATCCGTCATACTCCAAAGCGCCGTACTACAGGAGTGACCAGGACGAAACCCCGACTGGTGCTCGGATATAAGATTGTGGACCCGCAGATGCTCTGACACTTGCAAATGAACTACCTTCTCGAGAACCTTGGATAAGCAAGGCAGTATGCTAATAGGTCGCAGTTCATCCAAAGAGGAAGGTCTTTTCTTCTTTGGAATAGGAATAACTTTCGATACCTTCCAGAGATCGGGGTAAGTACTATTTTCCAAACAGCAGTTAACTATATGTGTAATAAACGGTAATATCAAAGGACAACACAATTTAATAAGGTCAGATCCCACCCCATCTACGCCCAGTGCCCTGGTCCCTATTTGAGAGATCAGCCTACCCACCAACTCCTCGGATACAGGAACAAGTTCCATAATGTTACGAACATTAGGATGCAACGAGTCCAACTCTTTCATCAGCCGCTGCTTGCCATTGGGGTCAAATGACGACTTTATACGGTGAATTGAATCAAGGAAGTGGCGATTTATTGACGAAGGACTTCCAAGACCAACAGGGATAGAATCTTTCCGCTTGGCGCAAACACCCATAGACCTCAGTTCCCCCCAAAACTGTCTGGAGGTTTTGTTCGCAAATATATAATTTAGGTAAGCTCTCTTTTCGCGCTTAATAGCAGTGGCCGTGAAATTTCGAAGCTCCTTATAAGCATTCCAGTCTACAGGGGATCTGGTCGCTTTCGCTTTTTTAAAGGCCCGCTCCCGCAAAGAGATCATAAGCTTTATATTTTCAGTTATATATGGATAAGACCGCTTTGCTTGTCGATCTCTAACCAGCGGAGCATGTAAGTCAAACAAAATTGTTATTCCATCAGTAAGAAATTGAACCTTTTCTTCAACAGACCGAAGATCAAAAATATTATACCAAGGGTAATTACAAAGATCTCCGTAAAAACGGTTATAGTCAAATCCCCCAAAACATCGTTTAATCCGGGGCGCCTGCGCTTGCTTGACCGGTGTCAGAGGAAAATCAGCAGATACCATGCAATGATCAGACATTCCAGCCACAGCACGAACACACACCAAATCCGGTTCAAAATCCTCGGAAACCACAATTGGGTCCAACAAGGAACAGCTACTGGCAGTGAGTCTGGTCGGTTCGTTAATTAATTGTCTCAGGCCCAAGCCCTCCAAAAGTTCCACAAGTCTGCATACAGATATATTATCAACGTCGAGAAAGTTTACGTTAAAATCTCCAAAACAGATGACCTCAGTAGAATCAACGACAGATTCAGACAGCACATTCTCCAAAACATTCAAGAACACATTCATGTTTCCCTTAGGAGGACGATATAAACATCCAACAGCAATGTTCCTTTTTCCAACTGCGAGCCGAATCCAGACCTGCTCCAGATCATTAGTAACCTCCGTCCTCAAAACCCGAAACTGTAATGAGCGTCTGACAAAAATGCCGACACCCCCACCCCTCCCCGCTCTACAAATATGCACAAAATCATAGCCCCCCAAGCCAATCCGCCCCACAGCATCATCATCCTTCATCCAAGTCTCAGTTACACCAATAACATCAAACGAACTCCCAGCAACCAGCCTCTCAAAATCTGCAAATTTAGCAATTAATGAACGTATATTCAGGTGCGCAACTAACATGGAATAATAAGTATCAAAATAATATAGGAATACACAAAAAAGTATATATATCAACAAAAATGAGTTCGCACCATATACGTGCTCCCGCTCCTTTGACACAGAAAAGCAATTAACAGGAGACTGTATAACAAAAAAAATCAATAAAATTTCTATAAAAATTAGCCGAATAACCATATTACTGATAATAATAATAAAAATACTAAAAGAAAAAACTGTAAAGAGTGCAGGAATCCATAAGAACAGCTTCACCTCCAGATTCTCAGAATAAATAATGCACAACAAAAAAGTAATAATTTTTCGATAAATGGCAAACAAAACTAATTAACACATATAAAGAATTCGAAGCAGGGTCGAACAATCTAGCTTACCGCACTAAGCTGATCAGGCTGATTCCTTTAATTGTTCCTTTCCCTTTCTCGCTTGATTTACAGCGTTCGCTATGGAAGCCGCGCCACCAGATAGTGCTCCCAGCGCAGAAAGACCAGCAAATATTGGAATTAGAGGTAAAATACCACCGGTTTTAGGTATGGGTATTATACGTTTGCTCTTAGTCCTAACTTTAGATTTAAATTTTTTTGCCGCTTGACTTGCAACCCGAATAGCACTCTTTATGTTACGAGGTTGCGCTTGAATTAATTTTCGCTTTATCGCTTGTACGATTTTCTGTAAGGATACATATACGCTTTTTTTCTTTTGTTTCTGATTTGTTTTTTTTTCGTCGTCGTCATTGTACTTTTTTTTGATACGCTCACCGTGAATGTTCTAATGATACTACCAAAACTAGCGAGTAGTCATCTATTTTCTAATTTTTTTGGTTGGTGAATTAATTGCTTCATTAACATCATCGTCATCATCATCATCGCGACGCTCTTCTAATTTGCGTTTTAAACTAGATAGTTGTTGTGGTGGTTGTGAAGTGTTAAAATTTAAATTGTCATCAATATTCAATTTCTTCTTTTTATGGTTATGTTCGATACTTGACAACTTTCGTTTGTTAGTTTGGCGTTCTTGCTGAATTCTAGAACCTGAATCATTATCAATTTCCATCATTTCAAATTGCAATTTATTTTGATTGGTTGGTTTAATTTTATTCCGTTTATTCTTCCTTTTTAGCACAGCCAGCATTGTCTTATTGAATATTCCTTTTCCAGGATCTTTACCATCGTCATCAACAACAACAACACCACTGTTATTCTTCTTCTTCTTCCTATTGTTCGTCTTCTTCATCGTTGTTGCTGTTGTTGTTGTTGTGGTTGTCTTTGTTTGTTTCTTGTCCTTTATATTATTTACATTATCTAAATATTTTAAGTTTTTGTCTAGATCATCACATACATCGTTAACTAGTTGACGAATTTTTTTGAGCGAATTAAAATGTTTTCGCATAATTTTAACGTATTTGTCATTAGTTGAGGAGTCACCCATACCTAATTTCACTTTACTGCGCATAACACCGGCAACACCTAACGACGCCAGTTTTTCACCAAACGATGCATCTGAAGAACGAAATCGGTCCATTACTCTTGTAGCCAATGTACTATCTGCTTGGTGACGTTTGTTTAAATCTTTTTCTGTAGAGTATGCTATATCGTGATCTTTGCACGCTGCATCCAATCCATTTATAGGTTTATCACCACGTTTTAAACGTTTTTGAAGCCTAGTGCCTGGACCGCAGAAACGATAACCACCTGGTATATGCAGTTCAAAGGGTAAATTGTTAATGACGCTGTTGACAAGACCATCACCCATATACACTCTCATTGTAATTACTCGCTTGATAATCAAATGAAAACTGATAAAACGTTTTCTTAATTGAAATATAAATAGGTTTTCCTTCGTGTCCTAGTCCATAGTGGGTAGCTTTCCTTCTTATCCATAACAACAACAACAACTATTGAGAGTGTATGTGAGTGAGTACGTGTATAAATATGAAAATAGTTCAGCAAAAGGATTCGTTGTGCATGGAAAACCACGATTTTGATGCCTTCGATATTAAAAAGGGTCATAGACATGGTCCACTTTTACCATCTACTGTACGATGCATAATAGTGGGACCATCAAATTGTGGTAAAACTAATGTAATGATTACCCTAATAGAGCATAAAAATGGATTAAAATTTGAAAATATCTATATCTATTCAAAATCGTTAAATCAACCGAAATACGTTTACCTAGAACGACTGCTGAAACCGATAAAGGGAATTACATTTAATTCATTTCCCAACAACGAGAATATTTTATCACCCAATGAAGCATTACCGAATTCTATATTCATTTTCGATGACGTATCGTATGATAAACAAAACACCATGCGTGAATACTTCAGTATGGGGCGACATAATCACATCGATTGTTTCTATCTATCGCAAACTTATGCACAAATTTCGAAACATTTAATTAGAGACAATAGTAATTTAATTATTATATTCAGACAGGACGACTTGAACTTGAAATATGTGTATAGAGATCATATAGGAGTTGATATGTCCTTTGATAAATTCAAAGACATGTGTTCGCGCTGTTGGGTAAAACCGTATGGATTTTTAACTGTATCTAAAGACAGCGCTCTAACTAACGGTCGATATCGTAAAGGATTCGATCAGTTTATATTACTATAGAACATTTATAATTTTTAGTCATTTTCATTAGCCTGTCGTACCATTAAGACGTTTATAAAATGTTTGAAAATGAGAAGAAAATTAAAAAAAGAATAATCTCAAAAAGACGAGTTATTAAGAATAAGTTAAGCGTTTTGAAATATGGTGAATTCGCCCAAGAAAAAATATTCTCCCCAATTACTAAGCAACTAAAAATTATTCAAACAAAACTTGATGATAAGAACGATGATCTTACCCGTATAAAGCAAGAAGAGAGTGATGGTGGTGGGGGCAAATTTGAGCCACTCTCACCGCCAGAATATGGGTCCGATAATCTAGTAGACGAAGAATTGGGTGAACAAATAGATGATAATAACGATGATTATGATGATATGACAAATTTACCAAGAAAATACATTAGTGCGATGAAAAAAAAATGAAGATGATTTTGATAGTAAATATGGTGTACGGTATAGTACCGAAAAACAACAATTCTTTATTGGCAATTCACCGTTGATAATAGCAACCAATGGTGATATAACAGTGAAGAACAAAAGATATAAAGCAACGCATGGACTTTATGAGTTGTTATTTAAAAAAGAACCTCGAGGCTATACCGACAGAGATAAAAAACATTACCCCGACATAGTTACGAAAACTAATGCCCATAGACGGTAGTATTATCAGGCAACACAGCAAATTGATGGAAGCAAATTGAAGAAGTATCGCAAACTACTAGCACCTCTAGTAGAGAAGCAGAGGAAGAAAACCGGCGGTAGTTGTGGAGTTTTAATATCACAAGTGGATAAAAATAAGGAATTTGCATATTGGGACGATCCGAACGAATTAGTGGAACGGTTGCAGTTGTTACTTGCATCACACGAAGAACTGACGGAGGCTAAAATAATACAATAAGAAAAAAAAAAGGAAATATTTCTGCAATGGATGTTAAGAATAATAATAAAAAACGTCAAGTTATTGAAGAAATTCATAAACCTGCTAGAATCAATTTTAGAAGAAGAAGGGTTATGCTAAAGTCTCTAAACGATTTATTTCAAGCTGACTTAGTTGAAATGATACCGTATGCAAACGAAAATAACGGATACAAGTACATTTTAGTAGTGATTAACTGTTTTTCAAAATTTACATGGAGATTCCCCATAAAAAACAAAACTGGAAAAGAGGTAGCAAAGGCCATAAAAAACATATTTATTCAAAAAGATCAAATTCCGCTGAATTTACAAACCGATCAGGGAAAGGAGTTTTTCAACAAAGAATTTAAACAGCTAATGAGCAAATATAGTATAAATCATTACTCTACTTTCAGCGAGAAAAAAGCATCAATTGTTGAACGTGTTAATAGAACATTAAAAAATATAATGTGGAAAGAGTTTAGCTATAGAGGAAATTATAAATGGATTGATATTCTACGAAACGTTACGTCTACATATAACAATACTAAACACCGAACAATAGGAATGAGACCGATTGACGTTTCTAAAAAGCACGAGAAATTGTTACTCAATACAGTCTATAGTAATATAAAAAGAGTGCAACTTAAAAATAACAAATTTCGAGTGGGTGATGTAGTACGAATTTCAAAAATACGAGGTGTTTTCGATAAAAAGTACACTCCAAATTGGTCAACCGAACTGTTTACAATTAAACGTATACAAATGACTAACCCAACCACATACCTATTATAGAACATGGAAAACAAAGATATTCACGGAGGATTCTACGATTATCAACTACAAATAGCAAAATATCCTGATATATATTTAGTTGAGAAAGTGTTAAAACGAAAAAACAACAACAACATGAGTCAACAACAAGCTGATGATGTATCACCATCATTGTCGTCTGTTAAGAAAATAACGTTAAGTGATTTAGTAGTAGGAGACATATATTGTGGTTGTTCGGTTGAAAAAACAAAAACGAGGTCTTTTATCGTACAATTAGAGAATAACGTAAAACTTGTTTTGCCTCGACGTATAGGATGTAACGTCTACAATGATTACATGCTTCGTTCGAAACATGGACAATCGCAAATGAGTCTTGTATATTATGGTAACGATAAAATAGAGTTTTTAAATTTTTAGTTTTGATAATAAATATATATAAGAAACCTACTTAAATTAATTTAGTATTTCTCTATCCGAACGAAAATGATTACGTTAAAACAACAAGCGTTAAAAATGAAAACATTAAAACTGCAAGAAAGGTATGTAATTCTATTATTACGTTAAAAAGAAAAAACTACTTTTTTTTTTTAGACGGAGAATTCATAAACTGAAGATAGAGAAATTACTGAAAGACATTGAACACAAAATATTATTAAATAATTGTATTTTAAGTATTATGCAGTTAAAATTAAATTAAAAAACATCAATATATGTACTAACAAGCAGAATATGCGTTCTTATTTTGCCTTCCCGTGCCCAGTCCAGCCTAGGCGCCAATGGTCTACCGCAAAGTGGGCAAGTGGTCGAGTGGTCTAAGTCATTACTGTGATTATAATTGTAGGTAATTAGGAGAGAGAGAGAGATTGATGGAGACTCAACAGTATTACGGTCGCCGGATCGAATCTCGGCGTCGCTCGTTCACTTTTTTATTATTTGCTCAAAATTCGCGCCGACGTCACACTCCATTCGCTGGTAAACAACTTCTTATCTTATCGCTGACGTCAATAGCACACTGATAACAGCAGGTCAAAGGCTAAATAACATGGGGCCAGATAACGCAAAGGTCAACTATTAATACTCTTATCACTGACGTCTATAAAAGATAAGAGGTCAAAGGTCAAGTGAGGTCAAAGGTCAACTGACGTCAGAGAGGTTCGGGCTGGGAGATCTCCACAAGGGTAACCCAAGGTCGGTTACAGTATCCCGCCATCTATACTACTGATAAGGTAACATATTGGAGAAAACTTTTATCAAGAACTAACGTAAGAAGTAGACCCGAAAACATCATAAAACAATTACCCGGTGTAAAGGCTGTTGCAAAAGAACTCAAAACCCCACTCGATATATGGAGACACTTTTTACCGATGAAATGTTGAACATAGTTATTCAATGCACAAATTTAGCCATCCAGGCAGTACAGGATAATTATTCTAGAATCAGAGACTGCAAATTGGTAGATAAAAATGAAATGGACGCCTTTCTTGGCTTACTATACTTTGCAGGGGTTTTGAAAACAAATCGATTAAATTTGGAAGATTTATGGCGAAGTGATGGTACCGATGTTGAAATCTTTAGACTTACTATGTCCCTTACAAGATTTCATTTCCTTCTTAGGCATTTACGATTTGACGATAAGAAAACTCGGATAGATAGACTAAAATATGATAATTTGGCTGCAATTAGAAATATTTTTGATTTATTTGTAACCAACTGTAAATCGGCATACACCCCTTCCGAATATTTAACAGATGATGAAAAGTTAGAAGCTTTTCGGGGCAGATGTCGGTTTAAACAATATATTCCAAGCAAGCCAAATAAATATGGTATCAAGATATTTGCGTTGTGCGACTCAAAAATGTTTTATACAATGGATTTAGAAGTATATGTTGGGAAACAACCGGATGGACCATACGCCGTCAGTAATTCGCCAGCAGCAGTGGTACAAAGATTGTGTAACTGCATAAAAGGGTCTAGCAGAAACGTAACAGTAGACAACTGGTTTACCAGTATTGATTTATTAGAAAATTTGAAACAAGAATTCAAATTAACATTAATTGGAACAATTAGGAAAAATAAGCGAGAACGACCACCAGAATTTATTCAGCCTAGAAACAAACATATTGGTTCAAGTATCTTTGGTTTTAGAGATACGTGTACCCTGGTATCTATATACCTAAAAAAAGCAAAAACGTTTTGTTGGTTTCTTCTCTTCACCACGATGATGCTATAGATGATTAATCTGGCAAAGAAATAATAACAATGTATAATGCAACAAAAGGTGGGGTAGACACTGTGGACAAATTATGTGCAGCCTACAATTGTGCAAGAAACACACGCCGATGGCCGATGGTTGTATTTTATTCATTGCTGAACATCGCCGGTATCAATTCCAGAGTAATTCATGCCGCAAATAACCCAACCACAAGTCTGCTTCGCAGAGAATTTCTTCGTCAGCTTTCCTTTCAACTGTGTGAAAATCACCTTTGCCAACGTGCTACGATTCCCAACAACCCAACAATAGCAAAAAGAATTTGCGAAATTTTAAAAATGGATTTACCCTCTGCTCCAAATGAAGAAAGAAGCAATCAGCGAGGACGCTGCGCATATTGTGATAGAAGAAAGAATAGACCGACAAAGTACACTTGTACTAACTGTAGAAAATATGTGTTTACAACATGCAACATTTCTTTGTGCAGAGTGTATTGATGCCCGGGATGCAGAATAACCATTATTTTGCTTAGATTAAGTGTTTATAGTTGTGTAACGTAGTTTGTTACAAAGTTTCATTGTTCATTTTAATAAATAAATATTAAATCTAACTTTTGTGATCATAATAACCATTATTTTGCTTAGATTAAGTATTTCTAGTTCTGTAACGCAGTTTGTTACAAAGTTTCATTGTTCATTTTAATAAATAAATATTAAATCTAACTTTTGTGATCATAATAACCATTATTTTGCTTAGATTAAGTATTTCTAGTTGTGTAACGTAGTTTGTTACAAAGTTTCATTGTTCATTTTAATAAATAAATATTAAATCTAACTTTTGTGATCATAATAACCATTATTTTGCTTAGATTAAGTATTTCTAGTTGTGTAACGTAGTTTGTTACAAAGTTTCATTGTTCATTTTAATAAATAAATATTAAATCTAACTTTTGTGATCATAATAACCATTATTTTGCTTAGATTAAGAATTTCTAGTTGTGTAACGTAGTTTGTTACAAAGTTTCATTGTTCATTTTAATAAATAAATATTAAATCTAACTTTTGTGATCATAATAACCATTATTTTGCTTAGATTAAGTATTTCTAGTTGTGTAACGTAGTTTGTTACAAAGTTTCATTGTTCATTTTAATAAATAAATATTAAATCTAACTTTTGTGATCATAATAACCATTATTTTGCTTAGATTAAGAATTTCTAGTTGTGTAACGTAGTTTGTTACAAAGTTTCATTGTTCATTTTAATAAATAAATATTAAATCTAACTTTTGTGATCATAATAACCATTATTTTGCTTAGATTAAGTATTTCTAGTTGTGTAACGTAGTTTGTTACAAAATTTTATTGTTCATTTTAATAAATAAATATTAAATCTAACTTTTGTGATCATAATAACCATTATTTTGCTTAGATTAAGTATTTCTAGTTGTGTAACGTAGTTTGTTACAAAGTTTCATTGTTCATTTTAATAAATAAATATTAAATCTAACTTTTGTGATTATTACCATTATGATGTGCATGCTAAAACTTAATTTATTATCTGCGGACTGAGAGTGCGCGCGCGACTACTGAAAGGACGGACATGGATATGTGTCAATTTATCAAAAATATGCGTGGTGGCATTTCGCAATGTTCCTACCGCCACGCGATAGCTAACTATCCTTATTTATCGTCCTATGACCGCAATTCGACCAGTACCTATATAACCTATTTAGATGCAAACAATCTATAGGGGTGGGCCATGTCTAATTACATGCCAATGTCGCATTTTCGATGGTTGGAAAGGGTAGAAATTGAAGCATTGAACGTAGAAAGTGTAAGCGACACTGCGGATATTGGATATATTTTCGAAGTTGATGTCGAGTATGCACGAGAACTGCACGATCTACACAATGATCTACCATTCTTACCGGAAAATATGGAACCATCTACATCAAAATTTAATAGTAAAAAATTACTTCTCACTCTATTTAACAAGAAAAAGTACGTCTTACATTGCAGAAACCTAAAGCAAATTTTGGTTAATGGTTTGAAAGTAACACATATTCATAGAGTATTAGAATTCAAGCAGAGTGATTGAATGAAAAAAAAAATATATTGATTTAAATACACGATTACGTCAGCAGGCGAAACATAAGTTTGAAAAAGACTTCTTTAAATTAATGAACAACGCAGCATACGGTAAAACAATCGAAAATGTTTTAAAAAGAGTCGATCTGAAATTAGTGACGCATTGGGTAAATCGCGGTAAGAGGAAAGGCGCTGCGCATTATATCTCGCTGTTTAACTTTAACTCGATTAGCGTATTTACGGAGAATTTTGCACCGATTCAAATGGACAAACTGAAAGTTGTTTACAATAAACCGACGTACTTGGGCTTTTGCGTCCTAGAACTTCAAAATAAGTTTCAAAATTATTAATGTACGATTATTGCTATAGCTATTTGAAAAAGGAATACGGAGACAGGGTGCAACACGAACACGGACAGTTTCATTCTTTTAACTCAAACCGAGAATATTTAGAGATTATAACATATCACGGTAGAATTGAATAAATTAGTGCTCACACCATATGACGATAAACGTAGCAATAATTGCTTTACAAATGAATCATTGCCCTGGGGTTACAAAGCCAGTGGTAGTGGTAGTTGCAGTAGTAGAGAGGATTTAGTTGGACTGGGAGCTAACACACTGTTAGTTTAGTCAATTTTTGTCTATACACCAGTAAAGATGTGTGACTACTTTCAAGTACAGTGTGATGTATTTCGCAACATTAAGAGTACATACACTAACCATTTAAAAACGTTTATCTCTGAGAATATTTGTCAAGGCGTAGCATTTTGGCTCAATAAAATTGAAGTACCCCAAGAACTGTTAAGCTATCGCTATTTAAATAATGAAACAACAGAACTTCTCATAGAATCCAAAGATCACACAGATGAAATTGTGGAAGGTGCATCAGAATTACTTGGTTTATGTGTGCACTGATGAATTAGATTTACAACGTGTTGCTTCAGTATGCAGCGAGATTTAATGTAAATGCAGTCATAAAAATTATAAAATTATTTTACTTTTAAACTTATTAAGCAATCACAAGACAATGAAGCAACATTATTTGTAATTGTAAAAATTTAAGATATTATTATGATAATGTTATTTGCGACTTGTATTATTAATAAAGATTTTGTTTTAAAATTTACCATAAACAACTGGAACAATGAGTGGACATTCCGATTTGAGCCAACTACACGCCAGTCACAAAGACATTATGAGATGGTTGATTGATAATGTGAGGAAAGCCAACAATGGTCAACAAGTGGGATGCAATGCGGGCGAAAGTATGGTTGGATTAGCTGGGGTACTGATACAAAAACAAATGAACGAACAGTGGAAATCAGTAGCGTACTTCAGCAAACAAACTTCAAACTGCGAGTCTCGCTATCATAGTTATGAACTGGAAACCTTGGCGGTCGTTATGAGTGTTAAAACCTTTCGACATTACCTGTATGGAAGAAAATTTACTGTAATAACTGACTGCAATGCGTTACAACTAACGTGGACTACACGTGACCTATCTCTTAGAATTGGAGGATGGTAGCTACAACTCCAAGAGTATGAATTCGTTATTATCTACCGACCAGGGACGCAAATGAAAACATGTAGACGCGCTAAGTACACAACTTCTGCCAGTGTATTCGATCCGAGAATCAGATTGGATACAATGCGTCCAAAGTGGCGATCTTGAGCCTTATCAACCTTATCGGCCAAAATGACAGAATGAGCATTCGCGCAAGCGGAAATGATTGAAACCATGGACCTCAAAACAAACGCTGATAACAGAAACCAATAGCGAAGTGACAAGAAACCATATAAATTACATGATGGTCTTTTCGAACGAGCCGGTTCTTCAGATGTGATAAAAAATGCTAAGTCAGATGAATCTTCTCTATATATAGAGGACATCTTATGGAGCATTCATTTTGCAAAATGGCATCAATTGTGGAGTGTAAGTTTTTTCAAATATGAGAAGTTCTAATAGTTTTTTTTGTTTAGTACAAATGCAAATTGAGCTACAGCTCCCACATCATATACGTGTAAGTACATATTTTATTGATAATATTTCTATATAATATAATTTTAATCAAATTCCATAAATACCTGTTTAATTCATATTAAAACATTTTTTTTATGTACCAATTTAGCGACAATTCCATTGTAACACACTGGCTTCCTATGCAATTCAGCACATTCCGACGGCCAGTCGCAGTTCATCAACACCAGGGACATCCGCTCCGGCGAGGATTGCTGAGATTGCACAGTCAGCTGGCCAGAGTGCAACAGAAAGCCAGTGTTTACAAACAAACTACTATTATTGATTTTAATAAATTTTATAGATTTCATAGGCAAAATTATTAATTGTTTTAGAACCACTGTTGTATTTGTAAATGTTATTTTTGTATATAAACCCAACCAAATTATTCAATAAATCAGTATCAATACCTCACGTGTTGTGCTCATTATTTCTTTACAGCAATCACCTAGACGCTACCACAGCGTTACTACGAAGGCAATCACCTAGACGCTACCACAGCGTTACTACGAAGGCAATTACCTAGACGCTACCACAGCGTTACTACGAGGGGTAATTGTACATGGTCCGTCGAGCAAAAAAGCCCTTGGAGAAGAAACCTAGCGCCCTAGCTAGGTCACCACAAGGCAGAACCTACAGCGGCCCTTGGAGAAGACAACCGGCATCACAGTCCGGTTCCAGTCAATCCAAAGAAGCCAGCAAGCCCTTGGAGAAGAAACCTAGCACCACAGCTAGGTCACCACAAGGCAGAATCTACAGCGGCCCTTGGAGAAGACAACCGGCATCACAGTCCGGTTCGTTCCAGTCAATCCAAAGAAGCCAGCAAGCCCTTGGAGAAGAAACCTAGCACCACAGCTAGGTCACCACAAGGCAAAACTTACAGCGGCCCTTGGAGAAGACAACCGGCATCACAGTCCGGTTCCAGTCAATCCAAAGAAGCCAGCAAGCCCTTGGAGAAGAAACCTAGCACCACAGCTAGGTCACCACAAGGCAAAACTCACAGCGGCCCTTGGAGAAAACAACCGGCATCACAGTCCGGCCCCAGTCAATTCAAAGAAGCCCACAATCCCTTGGAGAAGAAAACTAGCGCCCCAGCTAGTTGACAACAAGGCGGAACAACAAGCCCTTGGTGAAGAAACCTAGTGCCCCAGCTAGGTCACAACAAGGCGAAAGACATAGCGGCCCTTGAAGAAGACAACCGGAACACATTCCCGTCACAGTCAACTCAAGAAGACAACCGCAAGTTCACTAAATAGCGAGCGAGAACTCTAGACTAATCGTCATTCAACCGATATTCATGATGGAAGAAATAAATCAACTAGCCCTGCAGCAGCAGGACCTGGGACTCCAACTCATGACAATGCTAAAAAACATGAAGAAGGATCCCTCCAAAAGAAAAACTGCACAGTATGCCGACACTAGGCAAACTACAGCTGACACCCTGTGGGAAGAGGCACAACTAAATCACTCAAAAATATTGGCCATGGACGTGCAAGATCACACCTACTTTCAAACCAATTACATCGCACAAATCGAAAAGGCGTATCAAGAGATCACCGAGCACATAGAAAACATTAAACTGAATTTACAAGCAAGAAAACCAAGTACCGACCCCAACATCTTAGCCGAAGACGAAGAAAAAGAAGACAAAGCTCTGGAAGAAAGAAAATCCATCAAAAAGTTTGATCCAGAAGACATCGAGCAAGCACGAAGAATCAAGAAGCAATCCGTGAGGCTAGAGCAACTGTTTTACTCTCTAAGACAAGCCGAAGAAGAAATACCACTAGAAAAAAGCAAAATACGCTACGAAACGCTACAGAAAAGAATCAACAAACAGTGGGAATCAATTCAAGAGCTAAATGAAGAAATATTAGTATTTGAGACAACATTCGAGGCGGAATATTTTACCAACAATGAATATCGAAACACAGAACAATATGTAGAAAAAGTTATTGAAGAAATTGAGAATAAACTTCACGGAATGCAAGAATTGCCAAACGAAATACGACCCAATGTCATCGCTCTTCCAAAAATAAAAATTCCTTTCTTCGATGGGGGATACGAAAATTGGAACAATTTCTTCGACATATTCCACAAGGTCATTCACTTAAACAGAACGCTATCAAACACAGAAAAGATGCAGTATCTGAAAACACACATTCGAAATGAACCAAGCAAATTAATTCAACATCTACAAATCAGCGAAGCGAACTATTCAACCGCATGGCATCTACTCCAGAAAAGATATCACAATAAGCGCTTTCTGTTGTCAAAGATGATCGACAAAATATTGGACCTTCCATACGTAAAGGACGAATGCATCGAAAAGCTAAAACAACTACACGATGTTACAACAGAATGTCTGGAAGCAATCAATAATCTAGGCATTCCAACTACGTTATGGGGACCACTCGTAAGCCGTATCATTGTTCGCAAATGGGACCCTGAAACAAACAAATTATACGAACAGTCCCTGAAGAATCCAAGTGAAATCCAGGAATTTGCTACCCTTATGACCTTCCTGGAAACAAGGTTCCAATCGCTAGAAGCAATTGCAAACGCCAAAGGGAAAGCGACTATCATTGGTCAAACAATCTACAAGAACAATGGCCCGATGAAATGCACCCTCTGCAAGGAAAATCACACAATAACGGCCTGCCAAAAATTCAAGAATCTAACAGTTGGAGCACGCTTCCAATGTGCGAAGAGCAACAACCTATTTCTCAACTGCTTAAGACACGATAGTAAAGAAAAATGCCCAAGTCCCGGAACGTGTCACATATGCCAGAAACGTCATCATACCCTCCTACACAGGGATCAACGGCCATCCGCAACCGAAAGAAGAACAGTCACGCATCTGAGCTCCAATAAAGCAACAAGACAAGAAGAAAACGAATCGGAACCAATTCCTGAGACAGTCCTCCTTGCCACGGCTCTGGTTAAAACGCAATCAGTCACCGGAGATCCAGTCTACTTGAGAGCCAGGATCGCAAGCTTCCTTCATTACGGAAGACGCAGCCCAAATTTTGTCCAAGCCAAGAGAGAAGGTTCGCGCAGAGATTACCGGCGTCGGCAACGGGGAACCAAAAATATCAAAATACAAAATCCATCTGCAAGTATTTCCTCGATTCCCGAGTCACTTTACATTGGATCTGGACTTACTGGTCCTATCAAAACTGACACAGTCCCTACCCAACACGAAGTGTCAAATTGAAGAACCTAAACAGTGGCAAAATCGCATTCTCGCCGATCCAACGTACGACAATCCCGGACCAATAGATGTCATCTTAGGAGCTGAGGTATATGGAGAGATCATGAATGAAGGATTAGTCAGGACAAAGGACGGGATACTAGGTCAAAATACCCACCTGGGATGGATTTTATCAAGGACGATTAAAAAAGGAAATGAAACACCAATCAAAATAGTCAGTATGATCACATGTAAGGAAGAAGAGGACCTATCCAGATTCTGGGAGTTAGAAGAGGTCAATACAAAACTACCCCAGTCAACGGAAGACAAACTGTGTGAAGAAATGTTTAGCAATACGGTCCAGAGAAAGCGAGATGGGTCATACATCGTGCGCATTCCATTCAAGGAAAACTTACCGTCACTAGGCAGTTCGAAAGCAAGAGCAGCGGCACGTCTAATCCAATTGGAAAAAAGGCTATCTAAAAATCATGATCTAGGGCTCCAATATAAACAGTTTATGGAGGAGTACTTAAGACTTGGTCACATGAGAAAAATACAACCCCAGGATATGCCAGCCGAATACCACATACCTCACCAAGCAGTAATAAGAGAAGCAAGTACTACAACCAAACCGCGGGTAGTGTTTGATGCATCCTGCAAAACATCCCTGGGAACAAGTCTCAACGACACAATGCATGTTGGACCAAGAATACAGCAAGAACTGTGTGATATACTGCTACGATGGAGAAAACACAGAGTAGCATTCACCGCCGATATTGAAAAAATGTATCGACAAATCCACATTCACAAAGACGATCAACCTTTTCAAAGAATATTATGGAGATTCGATTCGTCTCAAGATAGAGAAGAATATCAGCTAACCACAGTGACGTATGGGACTTCATCGGCTCCATACTTAGCCGTAAGGACATTGCATCAACTAGCAAACGATGAAGAGAGAAGATTCCCCAGAGCAGCGGAAATAGCGCGAAGAGACTTCTATGTCGACGACGTACTTTCGGGAGCTGAAACTACGGAAGAAGCCATTCAACTACAGGGTCAATTAATCGATATGATGAAATCGGGGGGATTCCGTCTACGGAAGTGGTCCAGTAACACGAAACATCTATTAATATCCCTACCAGAAGATCTGAAAGAGGAAACTGACACAGAAATATCAGAAGATGGTTTGAAGAAATCCTTGGGGGTTCACTGGGCACCCCATAGTGACACCTTTCGTTTCAAAGTGAACATAACAGAAGCAGAAAATGTAACCAAGCGGAATATTCTAGCGGAAGTTGCAAAGCTGTTTGATCCGCTAGGATGGCTATCTCCGGTAGTAATACAAGCTAAGATGCTAATTCAAGAACTTTGGCTCCAAGATCTAACATGGGATCAGCAAGTTCCTGAACAATTCAAGGAAAAGTGGATCAATTTCCATAAAGAACTTCCGAAAGTAGAAGAAATTGTCCTGCCAAGATGGATCCGCTACAGGAGACACCATGAAGTAGAATTACATGGATTCTGTGACGCATCCGAAAAGGCTTATGGGGCGGTCATCTACGTCACAAGCAGAGATGGAAGTTGCCATACAACAACGACGCTCCTGGTCGCCAAATCAAAAGTAGCACCCGCAAGAGCAAAAACAACGTTGCCAAAGCTGGAGCTATGTGCCGCGGTACTACTAACAAGATTGATAAAAAGGACCACAGCAGCACTAGAACTCCACAATGTACCTGTATATGGTTGGACAGATTCCATGATTACATTAGCATGGATTAAAGGAAACCCATCACGATGGAAGACGTTTGTAGCCAATCGTGTGGGGGAAATCAACACTTTAGTTCCAGCACTCATGTGGAATCACGTCAAAACAGCGGATAATCCAGCGGACGTCATATCGCGTGGAATCAGTCCCGACAAATTGCGAAGTCATTCTCTATGGTGGTATGGCCCGACATGGCTGAACAATAGAAATGAATGGCCAAGACCGACAGAAACAACCGATACAAAAGAAGAAATAAAAAGATGTCATCAAACTACAATCAAGATAGACCAAGGCAATGTCATGCCGCAGTTTTCTTCCCTTCAGAAAATGGTGCGAGTAATGGCATATTGCAAGAGATTCATCCAGAAAACCAGAAAAGTTTCAAGTCAACACGGATTTCTGACAGTCGATGAAATGAACGCAGCCATGATCCAAATTGTACGACTAGCACAATCAGAAAACTTCGAGAAAGAAATTAAACAGCTACAGCACAGCAAGAGATTGGATAACAATAGCAAGATACTCAATCTCAACCCATTTATTGATGCACATGGAATACTTCGAGTAGGGGGGAGATTAGACAAATCTCATTTGTCGTACGACGAAAAACATCCAATAATACTGCCGCATCATAATCATGTGTCCAAACTAATAGTAGTAGATGGGCATCACAAAACACTACACGGGGGAAACAATGCAACGTTAGCACAGATAAGACGGAAATTCTGGATAATAAATGGGAAGAACATAGTTCGAAGTATTATCAAGCAATGCGTCAAGTGCATACGGTACAATGTCCAAACAAGCACCCAACTCATGGGAGATCTTCCAGCTCCGAGAGTAACACCGTCCTCACCATTCACGCACAGCGGAGTAGACTATGCAGGTCCAATACAAGTAAGGACAACCAAAGGAAGAGGTCATAAGTCTTATAAAGGATACATAGCAATTTTCGTTTGTCTATCTACAAAGGCAATTCATCTAGAAGCCGTAACCGACATGACAACGGATGCATTCTTAGCAGCCTTTCGACGATTCACAGCCAGAAGAGGACCGTGCGCTCACATCTACAGCGACAATGGAACGAATTTTGTGGGAGCAAGCAAGATACTAGAAAAAGAAGCTATGAATGTGACTCAATCACCCGACATTCAGGAACAAGTCACAGTACTGGGAACTCAGTGGCATTTTATTCCGCGGGCAGCTCCCCACTTTGGGGGATTATGGGAGGCTGGTGTAAAATCGATGAAACATCATTTCAAGCGAATAGTAGGTACGTCGACGTTAACCTATGAAGAATTATCAACCCTACTACACCAGATTGAGGCATGTTTAAATTCAAGACCGCTGTGCCCACTAAACAATGACATCAATGACGCAGTAGCACTGACCCCTGGACACTTTCTTATAGGAAGAGCAATAATAACACCTCCAAACCCAGTCACCACCAATATCGATGGAAATTTAGCATCTCGGTGGAAATTACTACTCAAAATGAAGAAAGATTTCTGGAACTCCTGGAGTTCAGAGTACCTCAGTCGTCTACAACAACGCTACAAATGGAAACACTCTGAAGAAGGTGTCATGATTGGTGACATGGTTATAATCAAGGATCAACAGATTGATCCAAGCAAGTGGCCCCTAGGACGAATCACAGACATCCATACCGGAAGTGATGGAAAAGTTCGAGCTGCTACCATTCAAAGAGCTAGCGGGGGAGCAATAAAAAGAGCAATTCACAGCCTAATTCGCTTACCCCAATCACAACCAGATGACAATCAAGAAGCAGCCCAAGACAGAAGAGTCAGCTCCAATGTCTCAGTAATCAAAAACAAACGATGCTCAGAAAAACCCGCCAAGAGAAAAGAACCCACTTTTCGTCATTACTTCATCACTGCATTACTGATGACTCACATGATCTCCACCGCTCAAGCAACTTACACCGTGCAATATCCAAAACCGGGATTGTACGTCGAACACATCGGACATTCGAAGATCGAGCGAGGCATATTCAGAATTGAAGCAAAGTTTGAGAAATCGAAACTCAGCGACGATGTGAAAGCAATAGCAGACGTAGTTTTGAAGTTCGAGAAATTCTGCAAGGAAATCACAACTCTGTCATCCGAGACCCAATGCAAAAATTTACTGCACCACCTTCAAGATCAAGAAAACCAAATGCTCTGGATAAAGAATGGAATGGAAGGGATAATCCTGAATAGACAGAAGCGCGGACTCCTAGGGAAATTATTGACTTCAGTCTTTGGAGTCAATGATGAAGTTTACAAGGATATCGAAGACCTTGACAAGAATCAACACCAACTCATCCAAGCTTCCAATCACCAGACCAAATTCATGTTATCAGCACTCTCCACGTTCAACGACACCGAAACAAGAATTAATAATCAACTAGAACGGTTCAGGCTCAAGTTGAACAAAGGATTAGAGGCTATAAATAGCATGCAATATTGGTACAGCAGGGTAGACGCAAACAGACTCCACATCCATGTTTTAAGCACGTATCAAGTGGCAAGCAACTTCATAACTGAAGTTCACAACCACTACAACAAACTCATGGAAGTACATCTAAACCGAGGGAATATTTACGACCTCATGACACCAGCCCATGTCGATAAAATTGTGACGTCTGCCAATGACAAGCTTCCACCCAATATCAAGATCCTGACATCACCGATTATAAGGATGAATGTTCTCCACGACGAACAATACATCAAGATATTCAGCAGCCTTCCCATGGTTGAAATAACATCCTTCGTCGTCATAAAAGTAGATCCCATCCCGGTGAAAATTGAAGATGGGTCATACTGGGTGATGGACGTCCCTAACGAGATCATAGTCGTCGACTACAACAACCAAGCGTATTTCTTCTTAACCAACGAAGACTTCAGCAAATGCATCAAATTGGAACAGCACAACTACATATGCTCCCCAGCAGCAGTGAAAGATTTGCAGACAAGTCCCAATTGTGTGATCGATGAAATATATCACCGAACAGAAAATACAACCTCTCCCGTCATTGGTAATAAACTTCATTCAACCATCTGGAAGAAACTATACATGCCAAACACATGGATGTTCATCGCCAACAAACGTATCAGAATCGCTATCACATGCAATGGAATTAGGGAAGACATACACGTCAACAAAACTGGAATAATTCAAATATCCCAAGAATGTATTATTAGGACAGCACAGAATGTGCTAACCACGAAAAGAGAAGAACAGTATTCAATACTAGGAAGCTACAACAAACCTGTATCGCCAGGGTTCCAGCTAACACTGAAGCATCCAGTCAGTCAGAGTTATCACAAGAAGAACCGGTGTTAAAGGCATCAGACGCACTAACCACACTGAAGATAAATGAACACAAACTCAGTCAAGAACTGCAGAATATGCACTGGCACACTGTAAAACATCACTCCGTCCTTACCAGCTGCCTCACAACCACAGCAATAGTTGCTACAGTTCTATTGCTATGGACAGCGTATACGTGCTGGAAGAAAAGTAAACCAAATAGACAGAAGAAGAGCAGAGAACGTGATCAAATATCACCACAAGAGAACATTCCACTTAAGCCGCTCTACAGGGACATACACTACAAACAAGAACGCCCTTCACAGTCATAACACAGTTCAATTCGACCTTATTTTGTTGTTGTTTATATTAATTATTATTTTTGTCGACTCGGCAATATGTTTAATTCATATTAAAACATTTTTTTTATGTACCAATTTAGCGACAATTCCATTGTAACACACTGGCTTCCTATGCAATTCAGCACATTCCGACGGCCAGTCGCAGTTCATCAACACCAGGGACATCCGCTCCGGCGAGGATTGCTGAGATTGCACAGTCAGCTGGCCAGAGTGCAACAGAAAGCCAGTATTTACAAACAAACTACTATTATTGATTTTAATAAATTTTATAGATTTCATAGGCAAAATTATTAATTGTTTTAGAACCACTGTTGTATTTGTAAATATTATTTTTGTATATAAACCCAACCAAATTATTCAATAAATCAGTATCAATACCTCACGTGTTGTGCTCATTATTTCTTTACAGCAATCACCTAGACGCTACCACAGCGTTACTACGAAGGCAATTACCTAGACGCTACCACAGCGTTACTACGAAGGGTAATTGTACATACCTATAACTTTGTTTTTACAAAAAAACTAAGATAGGTTTACAAACATCCAAGACGTGTTGTATTAAATGAATGTAATAACCTTGTAATAACATTAAAATATATATAACCTACCTTAGTTTAATAATAACCTACATTATTTTTTATTTATAACCTTCAATTAGAAATGATGAATGCATTGATTCTGACTGAAGGATCTATGACATTATTTATCAAAATTATTTATAAATTTTTTTTTTTAGCACTTACCAATGATTATTTTCCCTTCCCCAGCGAGCCACCCAGCCCCTGGCCAGAGGAGGGGAAGATTGCCCTCGATGGGCAAACTCAGTATCTCGTCATGGACGAGATGGTTTGTGTGGGCGTATAACGTCCACATGTAAAACCATCTCGCCATGACGGAGTTTTTACGTTCTACACGAAAAAAATTTTAATAAAAATAAAAATTATTAAAAACAATGTTTTGGTGTTTCTTTTCTAATCAATCTAATCATGAGAAATGCAAGACACGCTTCCACCGAGTAGCGCACACAGATGGCGCTCCACCGGGCACACAAATAGCGCTCCAACGGGCACATCGAAACGCGCAGACGCCAGAGGTTTTAAATTTGAATGTTTGACGTGTCGCTCCGCCCGGCACCGCGCGCGCACCAAATAGCACCGCCCGGCCACGCGCCGATAGATGGCATTCCAAATCGCGCCGCCTAGCCACGGCGCACAATTTTGTCACTCGCCGATAGATGGCGCGCTAGGGTTTTAAATTTGAATTTTTGAAATGACACTGCCACATGGTCGAGATGCAGCCTATCTCTTCTACTAAGACAGTAGAAAAATAAAACAAAACGAAAACCTTAAAAAGTACTAAAATGGGAGGAGCCAAAGAAAAGACATCCGCCGGTCATCTTTTATGATGTCCCAGTATCAGTACAAAACTTGAAGGAGATTATTTACGAATTGAATTTACACGTTAAGATATCACAAACAACGTCAACGAAAACTTTAGGGTGAAATTTAAGACAGGGCCGCGAAACAAGCCGACAGTTCATATCGTGGCAGAAATGTCAAATGCGATAAGGAAACACCTCTTAGCTCAGTGGAAGGAGTTCTTGGAACACCGGGCGGTGTCAGCAAGAGACTACATCGTAGTCTCGAGGTGCAACAAGTGCGGCGATCTTGGGAATGTGCTCAAATACTGCACGAACCAGGAGATATGCACAAACTGCGGTGTTGAGGGACACCAAAAGGACAAATGTTCCAAGAAGGAGGAGCCCCCTTATTGCATCCCGTGCAAAAAGAGCAGAAAACCTTGCACACGAAAGAAAGAGAAATGCCCTACCCATAAACTGTTGCTGGAAAGGCTTATCCAGAAAACGGATTATGAATGAAACACCAAGCACCAACAAAAAACAATAATCATAGGTAACAGAAAACACCAAAAAGAAAAACAGGAATATGGAAAGGGCCAGACGGTACAGAGCAAACCGTCTTGGAGGTCTAAGACCTGAGGAACCCTCAACACTTGAGCAGCCACGCAACTGCAACAAGCTGGACACGACTACCAGGAAGCCCAAACAGGAGGAACCTGGACAACCCGGAATCGTAAGCAAACTTGCCGGCCTTTTCAGGAAGGTAGTAATAAGCAGTAGAAAGGACAACCCACAAAACACACCTGCTCGCGGCGAGCGTCAAACGGCAGCGAGCACTAGTGCACAATAGGTAGCTGTGCCATTTGATAGCCACAGTTGGTTTGGTAATTCGGTCTTCTGATATGAACAAGAATATTCAGAACAATGAATTCCTTCATGTTGATTTCGCACCTGAAAAGGAATATAAAAATTATAGAAACATTAAAATAATAGCGAGCACTAGTGCACAATCTGCCAGGAGACCCGCACCGATAGCTTCCAGAGAAATATACAACAAACTCACAGGAATGGTGTGTGGTGCCCTAGTTTCATACAGTGCATTTAATTATTTCTTTTCGTGCAGATCAGACACTTTATGATGCATATTCATGCCCACCATTCTGTAATCATGTGTTCTTAAATGAGGGGTAGCTGTGCCATTTCATAGCCACAGTTGGTTTGGTAATTCGGTCTTCTGATATGAACAAGAATATTCAGAACAATGAATTCCTTCATGTTGTTTTCGCACCTGAAAAGGAATATAAAAATTATAGCATATCTCATACATTAGTTGCTGTGATAATCTTTCAGGTACGAGGAGGGCAAGATTTAGACAAAATTCGTAAAGTGCTTCTGTCGAACTCATAGCAACACTCGATGACGTAAATCGGAGTGTCATTCAGTGCCTTAACCGTACCCGTAGAGGATTTTAGGATATTATTAGGAATTTTGCTAACTAAGTACCAATTTGTTGCAAGGCAAAATTGAATATTTCTGAATGAGGACTTGCCACTGACAAAAACAATATTATTGTTTTTAACTGTTAACAAAAACTTAAAATAAACTAAAAACTTCAAATACAAGATAAAAATTGTTACTGTTAAGATATATAAAGGTGTTATTTTTAGAAGAAAAAAAAACTATTCATACGGTTGATCTCCATAATCCTGGCTATAGAGGTGGAAAGGGAACAATTAATTTTCAATGATAATGACCGAATTTAAAAGAAACCCCAAAATGGATTATTTAATTATGGCCTCACGAAATTTTGAATGTAAATTATTCAATAGTAAGTTTCAAGTAGACCTTTGGCCTTTTTTAAATTCTGTTACAATAATTAAAGTGCATGAAATATTAATTTAAAATAAATTTAAATGTAGGTCAATTGAAAATAGGAATTTGTTTTGAATACATTATAACATGATTTGATAACACAACAATGTCTTTTTGAAATTCTAATTTGAAACATTATATCCTACATAAGCTACTACAGAAGTATATGGTATCTCGGTGGAAAAAGGAAAAATGCATACAAAAGTTGACTAAATGCGAATATCTCTCAAACAAAGAAACAAATCACAGTTATACTGTTTTTCAATAACATAAAAGGAATGCTTCAAAATAACGTTAAATGCTTTGAGCGCATTGTGTTTCCTTTAAATCAAATAATAACTATGAGATGTGAACTATGAGGTATCTCGTAGTGTCTCGTAGCTAACACATTTGCTACGAGTTTCGTGGCAGTCAGCGTGTTAAACCCAACTGCATCATTAAGGCCCAGTATTATAAAACAAATGATCTACAGATTTTAGATACTAAGGAAGTATTTTGTTAGGTTGCCATGGTTACTCCGTATTTGTTGTATATATAATAATCGACGAATAACTACTATTCGGAGATTATTTTCTGTTTATAATATTGGGCCTAACACTTAAATTTTAAATCTGGCATTAGATAGCCATTCATTTTAGGTTTGTTACACCGCCACTAAATTTAAGGCTTAATATACTATTTTTTAGCTAAAGGTAGAGGGTTTGCAAAACTGGCACTAAACATCATGTGGTTATACGGGCTCAATTGTAAGTACTGTCAAGTCAAAACGAAATTCAAGAAGCAATAAAAAAGTAGAAAGTCGAACTTCAAGAAACAATAAAAAAGTTTATAAGCTGTTTCACTTCAACGTGAAGTCCTGTATAGCTATGTGTCAGATAAGTTGATTTTGTTGCCTGATTTTTTTGCCATTTACACAGCAATATGGCAGTGGCAGTGTGTAGAACGTGAATAAAAGAATCAAGTAACGAGTTCTGTACACCATAATTAGTAATCTATTACTTGAATGAGTTGTTACACACCAACAAAGTTTGACCTATCCGACACATAGCTATACAGGATATTACATGTAGGTGTATAAATCAGTCCTCAGTTTATTTATTTAAAAGAATGATTCTTTTATAAATTATCACCAAGATTTGACTTTGAGAAATGGCTTTTCTTTTTAATTTCAATATAAATATTTCATAATTAACACAATGAATATTTTTAACATACAATGTAATTCAAACATAACATATACACACAGTCCAAAGTCCACACAGTCCAAAGTGGATAAAATCAATAAATAATCAAAAAAGTTTGTTTCTTTTTGTATATAATCTTTGAACATATCTACTACACTGTATTACCAATGGAATACATATTTTATTCAATACAATAGCAATATTAACAAATAGAAATGGTAGTTCCCCCACAATAGCTGTTTTAACGGTATGCATTTTACCCTACTCTTCACTCAAGGTGCGTAGGTGGACGACTTCCCCACCATTCATAGCGTTCTCCGACTCAAAGTGTAGCATTTGAATATTTTATATAACCGCAGAAACGGAATATTATTACATAGTTTGTGCATCGAGCTAACCAGTACAACACCACCAACAACAGCATCACCAACAACTGCAAAAATGTTTACTTGCGAATTTTGCTTGAAAACCTACACCGGAAGTGACAACATGAAGCGTCACATTCGAACCAAACACAATGTTGGAAATCCTGGGTTTCAAGAACGAGTGTTTCGAGCATGGGACAACCTAGGTTTCATACATCGCAGCAATGCGGTCCTTCTAACCCCCAACAGTCGAAGCCAACAACTAGCCTTCAACCATTATCACAATCACCACAACCTGGTTGTTCAAAATGGCCTGAGACATACGCAAGGACAGTGCGAATTTATGTTTGTAGTACGTGTCGCCGTGAGTTCACTATATCACAGAACTTGGACCGACACATAGCAGCGATTCATACTGCAGCATCACCAGGAAACAGCGGGATGAAGAGAAAGTATTCATCAACCGAAATAGAGAATCACGCAGTCAAGAAGGTCCATCAAAGCTATAAAGATTCTATACATCAGAGCAGGGATTCCCAAAGCCGTGCCCGCGGGCATCATGGCGCCCGCGGACCGATTTGTGTGCGCCCGCCATTATTCGACCGCAACAGATTCTTTTTTCACAAACTAATTAAAAATATAAATTATTTTGATACATTTGTTAGAATTTTAAGATATTGTTTGAGTTACCTACATAGATTTATTATATTCGTTGGTATGATAGCGATATCTTATGTACAGCTTTCGCCCTTGTACTAACTGCACTCTTCACACTCTCCCCACCAAGCTCACCACCGTACCAGTCTAGATATCGTGCGCGACGGTTAGCTAGGAGTGCAGTATTTTGGTATATCTGATTTTAAACGGAGTAAAAGCGAGGTATCTACGTAATCTATTACGGTGGTAGGAATTATGATATGGTATTGCAGTTCATCATCATTTTCTAACTTTATGTCCTACCACTGTATTATCCATCAGGAAGCTTTGTGTGGTAAAGTACTGCCCTTTAACCATGTTATGAAAACAGTTACAAAGATAATCAACTCTATTCGAGCAGCTCCATTGCAACACCTACTTTTCAAGGCCATGTTAGAATATACTGAAGATAAGGAACACGTACTCATCATGCATACTGAAGTACGTTGGCTAAGTAAAGGTAAAGTTCTTATAAGATTTGTGAACTTAATTGAAGAAATAAAAACACTTATGAAAGATAAAAATTAAAATGATGATGATGGGCTGGCTGGTGGATTTGGGTTTTTTTTGCAGACCCCATGGAAAAATTGAATTCTCTCAATTTGGAGGAGTTGCGAGGTAAAGAAAAAAATATAGCTGAAATGATAAGCTATGCACATTCATTTAAAGCGAAATTGGTTTTGTTGATATCACATCTGCAGATCAAGTCTCTTGTGCATTTCCCACATATATATGGAGAAAATGCTAGGGCACAATTAATTAAACGCGTCATTATTTATTGAGGCCCTTCAAGTGCTTCAAAAACAGTTTTAAAAGAGATTTCTGCAGTTTACAAATATCGAGCCAATTGTCTCCTTCTGTATCAACCCTTTTACCTGCCAAATAAATGTAATGGAACTAGCAGCATGTATTGCAGATCTTGTTCAGGGAAAAGCAGAAGAACTTGAGTTATAAATTTTGGACCTTAAGTATGATATTTTGCTAAAATCCTTAATATCAGAGGACTTCTGGAATATAGTCGACAAAGAAAGGTTCCCATTTTTGAAAAAAGCGGCATATAAAATCAAATCGTTTTTCGAGTCAACGTATTTATGCGAATCGTTTTCAGATACGAATTTTATAAAATCACGATATAGATCTCGACTCGCCGATGAGCATCTTTATGATTGTTTGCTAACAGGATTATCGTCATATTCACTTAATTACGAGGCACTGGCCAACGATCGCACTGACAGATTGATATATTTTTTTTCTTTTATGTTTATTTTGAAATGATTTCTCTTGTACATGTTTTTTGTTTCCTTTGTATCACGTTTTGTATGTATGTTTCTTTGTGTGTATGTAATCTGAACAATAAGTTTATTATTTTGAAATTATTTTTGTTTACTATTTCTTATCCTTGTTCAATTATAAATATCCTTAAAAAATAGCTGGTGCCCGACGCCCTACCGATATTTTAGAATGCGCTCTAGGGTATAAAAAGGTTGGGAACCCCTGCATCAGAAGATCTCACACCGTCCGGGAGTAAGGGGTGCGAATAAAATCTCACAATCACAGCAGGAGGTCGCAGGTTCAGTATTATGTGATATTTGTGGTAGATTATTTCCGACTGTAAAGTCTTTGCAGACGCATTTTAAATCTCATAGTAAGCAGGTTATGGATTGCGATATTCAGTTGCTTGCAACCTGTTTCAAAAATAGAGTTGCGAGCTATGGCATCACTGGTTCACGACACGATGGCGATACTTCAACATTTCTTAATAGAAGTCAAAACAAAGCAACAGCACTTGTTCAGCGTCATCTGAATGAATGTTCCATGCTAAAATTTCAGCTTGAGCTATTGGTGGTATTTGTTAAAACAGTTACTACCAAAAATAGTGCTGGTGTTGATGAGGATAAAATTTTGGCTTCTCTTAAGAATTTTAATACAAAATTGCACGTGGTTTCCAGATCGTCGAACTTGGATTTAGTCTACAGACAGATGATTCGGGACATCATGACCCAAAGTGAGAAATTCAGCGAGAGAGGATCCGGCTGGGCTTTCTACGCTGTAACGTAGAGCAGCCGTTTCGGGGATCATCATACATTCCACTACCCAAAAGAGTTGCGGATGAGAAAGCTTGCATAAACATAAGAAATACTGATTAAGCCTGCTTCTTTTGGTGCTTAACAGCAGCTCTTTACCCACCCGAATTCAACAAGGATAGGATCTCTAGTTACCTCAATTACTCGGATGTGTTGGATATAACAGGTATTGATCTTCCTGTTAAATTAAGTGATATTAAATAAATCGAGGGGTTAAATAATTTAAGTGTTAACGTTTATGAGCTGGTTCAGAGAGGGCAGCAGCATGTGGTGGAAGGACCAATTTATTATTCATGTAATAAGAGGGAAAATCATGTTAATTTATTATACATTTTTTACGGTGGGGATGGCGGACACTTTGTTTTAATTCAAAATTTATCGCGATTATTATCAAAACAAAACAAAAAATTTCGAATCACTGCGAATCAAACGAGTGATAAAATGTGTGGTAAAATTAAAACGCAGCTTCCATCATCACATAGGCTTAGACATAATTTCTTTGATGAGAATGTCCCCGGGTACATTCTACAGTTTAATAATTATCAAAATAGTCAATTAGCCTCCTTTGCTATTTCTGCTGACTTCGAATCTCTATTGCAACCAATGGATTACTGTTCTCCGGACCCGAACTTACCATTCACGCAAACTGTTGGGAAGCATATCCCATATAGTTTTTCATATAAAATAGTCTGCTCATTCGACTCTAGTTTTAACAAATTTGTGACATACACTGGTGAGGATTGTTCGAAAATATTTATCAGTACAGTAGACTTCCCTTAGTTCGGCATCGGTTAGTTCGGCCTCCGGATAGTTCGGCCTCAAGATAGCTGGCTATTTGAGCATTAAGTCGCGCTCGCTCGCAAGCCAGTAGCGACAAGAGTTCAAGTCACCACTTGTTGCTCATGCGTAGTGTTTTTTGCTGTTACTGTACTGTAGTTGTCTCTAATTTTTGCTACCGCGTAGACTGTGCTTTTAGTAATTTGTTGTCCGTTTTCTCGTGTGTTTTTTGTTTACGGTAGTTCGTATTGTTGTAGACTTAACATATGAGTGAAAAATGTAAACGCAAGTATGTGACCATGGAAGAGAGATTGCAAGTCCTCGAGCGATTAGATAAAGGTGAATCGGTCCAAAGTATTTGCAATGAATTGAACATAGGCAAAAGTACAGTGAAAGACTGGCGACGCAACAGAAAATCTATAGAAGGCTTTTGTTCACAAATTGAAATTGAAAAAGTGCTGGATAAAAAAAAAGATAAAAATGAGTTGGTGGAGGATGCTCTGTGGCTGTGGTTTGTTCAAGAACGTAGAGGAGGGACGCCAATTAATGGTCCAATCTTAAAAGAAAAAGCTCTCATCTTACACTCCAAACTTCAGCAAGGATTCGTGGCTAGTGGAGGATGGCTTTCCCGTTGAAAAAAGAGACTCGGAGTTCATTTTCTTGGTGTGTGTGGAGAAAAACGCTCGGCAAACCCTACAGCAGCTAGTGAATTTTCAGAAAAGTTCCTAAGAATCGTCAGTGATAAAAACTTGAGTCCGGAGCAGGTTTATAATATAGACGAAACTGGCTTAAATTACAAACTGCTGCCTAGAAAAACATTTGCCACTACTCGTAAAACTTCTGCTCCTGGGTTTAAAATCAACAAAGAACGAATCACCCTTGTTCATAATTGAACGTGTGATTGGAAGAACAATAATATTCCAAAAATACCAAAAAAAGGTGAGATAGCTGTAGATTCAGTGTATGTCTATCGTTTAGTGGATCAAGAGTAATATTCCCTTCCATCCTGTCTGTGAAATAATCCCTAGAAGTTTGCAATGAGTGGAAGAAAGATAACATTCCAGGAATCTTACTGTTCTTCCGTTCAAACGTCGTGCTCCCGTAGTACTCTTGTCTGCCACAGCGCTCGCATGTTAGTTTTGTCGTTACTTGTTTGTTGTTTGAGGTTAGGTTGTGGTCAAAAGCAGTGTTTAACCATGTTTAACAACAAATGGTTAGGGTGAAGTTTTATTGTAATAATACATTGTACTTAACAGTAATAATAGTGTTTTCTATTACGTGAGTTTTAGTTCATACAGACTTGTGTAGTGATTTGAGCTTATCAGCAAGTGCTAAGTTTAGTTTAAACTATGTCATCTGACACAGAAGAGCTTAAAAGGAACAGGGGCAAGGTAAATAAACAATGCCATTTAAAAGAGATAGAAAAATTAAGTAGGGCAAAGGAAGCGGAGTTTGTTACCCACAAAGGGTATTTAGTAGAAGCTAGAAAAACGGGTCCAGATTGTGGAGAAGGGGGCTATAATAAATATGGGCGCCCTAAAAATGAAAAAGACACTTACCTTCTGGGCCTCATTGACAGACATGAAGTGGCCAGACACCGCCCTTCAACAGGTGATTCAAAACAAACGACGTCATCCTTCAAGTACAATGCCATGAAAGGCAAATGTCGCACTGAGGTATGTCGTAAAGCTTACATGAGCCTTCACGCTATATCAAACTCAGTCGTGGCGCGATTAAATAAAATGTCTGAAAGTAATCAGTCCCCCCCGGGATATGAGGGGTAAACATTTAAAAAGAGCTGAAATAATGATCAAGATTGGTCATCACATTTCCTCATTCCCAAAGAAAGTAGTACATTACACCAGTAGCCCAGTAACCTATCTAGATTCTTCACTAACAAAGAAAAAGATGCATGAGCTTTTTATTGATAAATACCCTCAACTGAAAGATATAGTGAAATACGAGTATTATCTCAACCATTTCAATACCAACTATGGATACAGGTTTGGACGGCCACAGGTAGATGTTTGTTCTACGTGTGAAGAACTGTCTGCAAAGATTAAAAGTCCAAACCGCAACGATGTAGCAAAACGAGTACCTAGCTGCAGCAGAATTAGTTGTTCACAAAAGACTCGCCCAAAAGTTTTATAAAAAATTAAAGAAGTCGAAGAAATTTGCAAAACTCGAAATGGTGTAGCTGCTATCACTTTTGATTATATGCAGAATCTTCCTCTTCTGTTCATGCCTGTCCAGGAAATGTTTTACCTCCGAAAACTATACCTTTTTGTCTTTAATATACATAATATTGGCAGTGGAAAGGCTGTTTTCTATACATATACTGAGGGAGTTGCCAAAAAAGGTCCGAATGAGGTCTGCAGCTTTCAGAACTCAAGAACTCCTGTTAATCCCAACAAAATCCAGGCCATTGCAAAAGTAAAAAAGCACATCCCAGAAAAACACCAGCCCTTTTATGAAGAGATACTTAGACTGCCTGCAGATTGACTGACAGTGATGACAATGAATAAACGGTGCCTACAGAGATTAAGGTAAGGCAAAATAATAATACTTGTTGCCTTTTGATGAGATAAAAACAAACAGTATTGACACATTATATTATACAATCACACGTACAGACATAAACGCAAACAAGCGTTAGGTTTTCATGCAAAAGACTATCACACATTATGCGTATTATAATCGAGTTATTATTATACCTAACCTAACCTAGTAACCTCTTTTTATTTTACAGATTACTGGTACAACGGAAGAAACTAAACTAAGTATTTTGGTTACATAAATAGTGGAAAAACAGGCATTTACACGAAACAGACATTTAATCATTCAAAACATGTGTGCTAATATCTAAACATTGTTGTTTTCTCTTTTCTATATTCATTAAAAGTGTTATCTTACAACAAGTGAATAAAATAACAGCTATTTATACCATTTTCATGTAGTAGTAGAGTCATGAAAAGGAATCGTCACTGGATTTCTGCGAATTGACAACGCTGCGGCGGAGGTGGACGTCTATGTGGTCCGGGATGATGCCCAGACAATGGACCTACTGGTGGGCGCACCTTCACCGAACTACCCGAAGTAGCGTACATGAAGGTCGGGGATCAGGTGGTTTTTGGCACAGTGAACGATAACCCATTTAGGAACCTACAACTGGACGTGAAACCACAGCGATTGGATGTCCACTGTCTTGGTAACGTGACAGTCAACAAAGGTGTAGTGATCCTAATTAATGTGCGTATAAATGCCGAAGAATGTCAGATTCCAGTAGTCAACATGTCCGCGGAGGATGTCACCGTGACAGAGGAAGAAGTAATTGGGCATGTGCGGAAACGAGACCTGCCAGGAAGATCCGAGATCCTACAAATCGACGGAGGTGTCACACCAATCACCATGGACATGCTTAACGTGAACACCGACACGGACCAGCCAATTAAAGAACGATTATTGACCCTGGTGAATCGTTACCGGAGCTGTTTTGCTATGAATATTGCAGAGTTGGGCTGTACCTATATAATAGAGATGGATATTCACGATAACGACATTCCGGTGAGAGCAAGACCATTTAGAGCAAGTGTGAAGGAGCGAGAGATTATGGGCGACATTGTTCAGGAATGGAAGGATCAAGGGATCGTGACAGAGACAAGTTCACCCTATGCGTCCGCTTGTTTGCTGGTCAATAAGAAGGATGGGGAGTATCGGGTGGTAGTGGATTACAGCGCCCTCAATAAAGAGACAACGAAAATGAGCTTCACCATCCCGACGATCGAAGAACAATTTGAAGGCTTGCACGATAAAAAGTTATTTACCCTGCTCGATATGGGAAACGCATACTTACAAATACCCCTTTCGGAGCAAGCAAAGAAGAAAACGGCTTTCATCACAACAGACACGACGGGAGAGTTCACCCGGATGATTTTCGGCTTATGCAATGCGTCATACAAGTTTTCTAAACTTATGTCAATGATCTTAGGGCCGCTAGGGAAGGAGGTGGCTCATTGGTACCTGGATGACATCCTCATCGCAGCGATGGATTGGGACGACATGTTTAGGAAACTCGAGCTGGTGTTTGAAGGTGGACCACCTAGGGTACGAGTTATCAGCTGATGGCTTGACTCCTGGAGCAAAAACCAAAGCGGTGAGTGAATTCCCAATCCCAAGAAACGTGCACGAGGTGAGAAGATTCCTTGGTTTGACGGGGTACTTTCGGCGGTTTGTCGATGGATACGGAAGAATTGCCAGACATCTCACGGATCTGACAAAGAAAGGTACAGTCTTTGAGTGGAAAGAACTGGAAGAGAAGTGGAAGAAACAGTTGGATATTTCAAAGTTTCAAATGGTGTTTGATATTGTGATATCAGATGAATACACAGACGAAGACCTACTGCCTCACATGGCCTTAAATTTCAAGAGAAGTACTTCTTTATTCCTGCAAAATTGCTTCTAATGGAGTATAATAACTTTGAATCTTATCTTTATCTTTTATTAAATTTTTCATCGTCCGGTAAACATTTGCCATAATGCGTCAAAACAATACACAACACCAATATATGTACTTAAAAACGACCCGGGATCCACTAGGAGTGTCATGGAGGTTGAATCGCACGTAGCAAAATATAGAACATCCTCTATGCATCGAGCTGCAAGTCGCACATAGCTGTCGACGCAACTTTGGTGCAAAAGCATTTATTTAGTGATGCACGTTTTATAACGAGTAGCATAATTTGCGCATCCAGGCAGCAAGTCACAAGTAGCATGCGACTTCGCCTAAGAGGTCAGCTGGCCCACAATGGGTCGGTTGAATATTAACCGATACTACAACAACCGGCATGTGCAGAACTTCTGCTACGAGAGGATGTTCATTCAATGCCCATACACAGCGCGGTGTCACATCCTTGATAAGTACAACGATAGAGAGAAAAAAAAATAAAAAATGAGAAGAAAAGGGTATACCAGTTAATATGCAACTGTTATGTGTCTAATCTAATAATTTGAGATGAAAATAGTTACACATCAAATAACATCCCGGAAGAAGGGCTTCAGGAAATGTACAGTACTTGTTTAAAAACAAATCGTTGGTTGGAAGAGTCTTGAAATACCATGGAAGAGACCTCCTGGAGTCCCGTCTCTTAAAATATGTTGTTTGGTCGTGCTATATGCTGCTTCCGTGCCGGAGACAAATCTCTGAAATTATATCATCGTACATTTCAGGAGAAACGAAATATCTCTGGAGTAAAATACCTTATCAGGTTAATGCAATTTAAAATAACATTTTTCTATGCAGCAGAATTTCTACCTAGCTGCCGTCCAGATAGACCTGAGCCGTCCACATCTTCAAATACTACAGTGCGTCCTCGATAATCCGGATCTCATTATACCGGATTCTTCAATAATCCGGACAAGTATTTCAAATGCATTGTGTACTTTATAATCCGGATTTGATAGTACTCAGAAATCCGGATCTGCATTTTTACACATCTACTTCATTCAAACTACATATTATACATATAGGAAAACTGAAATTGATAGTGAGGGATTCCCCTAACTTCCTAAATTCGGCCGAGTATAATATCTGGGTTATGAACCAGAAGAAAATGAAGCAAACTAAAATTACAAATTATTTTACAAAATAATATAAATAGTAATAAGGTATACTTCTGATGTAAACAATCTTTATGTAAACACTATTTTTAGTTGTTTAGCATTAAAAGTTTTGTTTTTCAATACAAAAGTTGTTTCGCTTCAGTAATCCGAATTATTTACTAATCCGGATCACCCCTGTTTTAATTAGTCCGGATTATCGAGGTTGCACTGTATTACGTTTTTGCAGACGTACCTCACCTAATTAAGCTAGTTCGAAATCATTTTGTGGTTTAATGGTTTCATTATAAACAAAAAAGAGATCAACAAAAATGTTATCGAGAAAATATTGGACGGCACTAGCACTATTACCCATAAAATTAGCCGAAATAGTCTGAACGTAAAAAATGCGGGAAGGCAGAAAGTGAAATTAGCGTGTTATTTTGACGTCTGTTCAAATCTACCCCAGCCGTGTTCAAAAGTGCCCCGTATAGGGGGTAGATTTGAACAGTATGCACCAAAATATTAAAATAATTACAAGTTTATTTAGTTTTCTTATTACTGCTTTTATTCTATTCTAAAATGTGGACAATGAGTTCTCCAATATTGCTATAATCAAGGAAATTGGTGCTTTCTTTTACGGGCGAAAATAATTGCCACTGACTTAGATGGCGGCATTATGGAATATAAGGTCGGGTGCGCCGTACTGTTCAACGGCGATCTCCGTTTAGATAGTCATATGATTGTTATTTAGTGTTCTACCTCGCCTCATACACCTGAGATTGCAACATTTCGAGTGGCATATTTTGGTAAGTTGAAGTTCATTTTTTACTTTTCGACCAGTACGCTAGAAGGAAAGTATTGTTATCGACGTTTTGAGGTGCCCTAAATCCATTGCAATGATTTCTGGAAAATGTATGTATGCATGGCCGTGAACACGATTGGGCCCAAACGGAACAACGGATCGGGCTGAAATTTGGTATACATATTTAGAATTACCGGGGGACAATCTGGATTGTTTTTGGTGACAATCTGACAACCGCATGTAACATTTGCCACACATGTGGCAAATGTTACATGCGTCTTCTTAGGATTTTGTCCGATTTTAGCAAAACTAGGATCAACTCATCCTCCAGCGATTTTAAATATTATTATGTATTGTCACGTAGCTCATAGGTAGTATGCTCAGTCAGGTAGGTCAGGGTTTTAAGTCTAGAAGCAAACGCAGAGAAACATGATACCTCTTTATTTATAAACAAAGCCGGCACAGCGGGTACGGTTGACTGCACTTCAGATCCTATTTCGCGTGAGCCGCTTCTTTCCCCAATGGCTGCTGGAAGATGGCTGCTACTGACAAGGGCGTTGCTCTGTCGTGGGCTGCTGTAGGCGAAGGTCCTCCAAGGGCTGCTGCTACCTAGACAGGGGTGACTGCTAGTTGCGGGGGAGCAATAGCGTTACTCTGTCTAGGTACAGAAAACTAATGCTGCCCTCCTAGAGTTTTCGGTGGGTTTTTATATTGCTTTTTAGGTCAGGTTTTTGCTTGTTGTCACCACGAGTCATCGCACCGAGACCTATGTCGGCATCCTAGTGAGCAGGCGTCGAGTCAGCGTCCGGGCGATGTGTACATAGTAGTACTGTAGGTGTACTAGTTGGAATGTCTCGACTCAGCATACAGTGGACGCAGCAGTCTGGCGTCCTCGATTTTCGGCTAGGTTCGTCGACTTCTGTTTGCTTCGTAACATGACCCCCCTCGCCGAAGACTGAGCAGTACGGTTTCCAACAGCCACAAAAACCGGGGGGAAGAAAAACACGATTTTATATATTTTTATTTAACCCATAATCATACAACTAATATCTAATGGAACCCTAATATAACAGAAAAAAGAAATGTCTTTGTACAACTTTCTATGGCCTTGTTGTCCCTGATCACTCGTCATTCTCCGTAATCTCGATAGATAGCTGATTTAAGGACACTCTTGACGCCACCCTGTCTCCGTCATATATCCTTGCAGTGTACTTGGGCCGTGTACCGTGACGCGGGGTCACCTCGGGTTTTCCCGGACTTACGCCAGAACGGCGTTCTTTCTTCAGCGGTGTTGCCTCCTCTTTCTCCCTTGATACACTTTTTATTTCCCTCTTACGTTCCATCTCTCGTGATGGTTCAGGACGGCTGGTCGAAACTTTCTGTTTTGAGCGAGGGAGTTCGGTAGTATCCGGCGGTCCTGTCCTCTCCAGCCGTCTTCGTCGCCATATCCTCTGGGCGACTATTGCGCAACACCATAATATCATTATCGTACTCACGGCCCCTGCGGAAACTATAAGGGTAATTTTGTAGGCGGCGTCAAATGCTCTGACCGATGTCGAGACCGCAATCAGCGCTGTTGGTAGTCGACGGAACACCAAGACAATCATCACACTTAGAGCTGTATTCCATACTAAGAATATGGTGTCCCCGATGTAACTGTTTCGTCCTTTAGACACCACTTCTTCCCTGATGGTTTTGATTCCCGTCCAAATCCTTTCGTCGAATGGGTTGTTGGTAATGTTTAGATGCGGTACCGTCAATGTCCAGTTTGGATTAATGCACTCTGACATATTCGTGAAGGTTGTCTATCCCCACCACTGGGGATGCATAACAAATGACTGTAGGTTGGACCATACTGCGGGGAGCATGTGTTGGATTACCGCCTTCTCCCCCCCGTTGCTGACACGGGAACATCTCGCTGATGATCGTTTCCCCGTTGGTTTCCAGGCGGCAGTGACAGGGCAACTCAATAAATTTTCGGTAGAAATTGTACAATCCCAGGAAACTTTGCAGTTGTTTTAGGGTTCTCGGTTGAGGGAATTCATTGATGCTTTGCAATCGGTCTTCCATGGGTAGCACTCCTTTTTCGTTAACTGTGAACCCCAATACTTGAACCTCCCTCTTGGCGTAGACACACTTGGATGGCTTTAATGCTTATTGCACCTGCCTGTTGGTAGGCATGATTGGCTAGTGGGGAGCTGTTATGTCCGCAGATAATGCTTGTTTCCTGCTCCGGATGGGTGAGGACGTAACGGTTTGCCTCCAGATGGGTGACCAGCATGGTGCTCCCCCGGTGACATCGTAGCAAGCAGTATCGCCCTATTTCTTGGACGGTGGCTCCCCGATGAAGCATCTTTGCACATTGGGGTCCTTCCAATGAATCCGACGAGAACCGAGGTAAGAAACACAGCTTGTCGTGGTAAGGTCGACACTGGTGAAGGTCGGGTCCCATAATAGGACGAAGTTCTTCGGTCTTTCCATTTTGGCCCACTGCCAGGAACATTCCAGCATTTTGGATGACACAGGTTTCTTCCTCCCATGCAAACGGTGTTGCCTTCAGCTCGAACAGGTTCCAGGTGGTTGATTTTTTCCTGATGGGAACTTTTATTGATACCGTGATGTTGTCCCCAGTTATGGTACAGTCCGTTATTGGGAGTTGGTAATATTTGTGTATCCTGGCTGTCGTTACTACTAGTTCATAGTTCTGTTGTCTGAGTTTTTTGTTGAGTTGGTCCAGATCGGCTCTCAGAATCGGTGGTAATACAATGGTTGGCGGCAAGTGGTGATTTTTGCAACTTTGAACGACTTCACTGTGCTTAAACTGGTTGACCAGGGCGTTGATTCTTCGGGCGTGGAGGTAGGTATGGGACAGACCGCGTTGTATGTGTTTAAATTTTTCATGCTCTATCCTCTGAAGTTTACCATGGAGACGTTCCAAGGTTTTTAAACGTCCTTCCAGTGTAGTGAAGCTATCGCGTGTTTGTTCCTGGTATATCTGGAATTTTTCGGAGTTTGTCCCAAATTGTCGGAATTCTTCCTGCAGGTCGCTTGCTAGTTGTGCGATTGTTCTCCTGGTCGCGTCATCTTGGCCAATGAGGTCATCTAGTTGGTGTTGAGTTGCAACTCCACAGCAACAGTTGAAGGCATCCCCAATGAAACTGAGTGATCGCTTGGTCACATTACGCGTAAGATCTTCCACTTCGGAATCCGGATATTGCAGCTCGTATTCTTCGGTTGTCCACGACTGCTGTATTAGTTTAAGCTGATCGTCGATGGTATTTCCCAAGTGGTAGAGCTCCTGGCTTAGCTGGCATGGAAGGGGTATGATCTCTTCTCGGCAGTCCGTGTCTTCGACGAGGGTTGGTATGTACGGGTGTGGCCTCCAATTGGCCTGGTAAATTATGGGAATTGTGGCCTCGTATACCAGTGCTTGGGGGAGCGGCTTCCAGTGTATTCCGGCCGTAACGTGGACGGAGAATTCTTGTTCGAGGCTCATAGCCAATACTGGCCATAGGGTGAGGATCAAGTTTCGAAGATCCATTTCCCGCGTGCTTATACTCTTAACTATAATAACAAAAAGAAAATTACCTAATTACTACGTGTTCGCCTAAATTGGCATTCAGGGGTTTATTTATTAGGTTCGGTACAGGGTGAATGTGTCCAGGGGTCGTGATATGGGAGGATACGGCTAACGTGTATGGTGTCCACTTTTGATTTCTTCCCGCTGCTCATGTCAATTTCGTAGTTTACGTCGTTGGTCCTTTTCAGTATCGTGTAGGGTCCGTACCATTGAAGCATTAGCTTTTCGCTTCTTCCTACTTTCCGGGTGGGGGTAAATACTTTTACTTTATCCCCAGGACTGAACTCAACATGTCTGTGGTTATGGTCAAATCTTTCTTTGGCGGCTGTCTGGCATCGATGAATTTTTTCCACTGCGAGGGCACGCACGGCTAGGGTTTTCTCTCTGATTTCCGTGACGGTGTTTTGCGTAGTTGGTTGCGATAGATTTGCCTGGGTGGGTAAGACTGGTTCTCTTCCGTAGACTAGCATAAATGGCGACGTCTGGATCGTTTCTTGCCAAGATGTATTGTAGGCAAATGTAGCATGCGTGACGTACTCTGACCAGTCTGTCCTGGTGAACCTTGGCAACTTCCCAAAATAGCATCTTCCAATGCTCACTTGTACGCCGGTGCGTCATGTGTCGACAACTCCTTGTAGATGACCACCTATCCGCCTGTGAAACCTTCTTGTCTTTCCTCTTCTTGACCCTGGACAGCTGAGAACGGACGATCGCACATCTTTCTCTTCAATCTTCACCAATACCACATCATGAAGCACAATTTCTCGGGGGGGTAGAGAAATTGTGCTGTTTATCCTCTTCCTCCGTGTTTGTCTTCCTTCCCCGATCTGAATGAGCCATCCTTTTCTTCCCTGGGGTCGTTTTGCGTCTTCACAATGTCACGTACGCTCTTCTTCCTTGCCATGGGATCGTTTGGCGCCTCCACCATGTTACCCGGCGCCTCCACCATGTCACGTAGCTCATAGGTAGTATGCTCAGTCAGGTAGGTCAGGGTTTTAAGTCTAGAAGCAAACGCAGAGAAACATGATACCTCTTTATTTATAAACAAAGCCGGCACAGCGGGTACGGTTGACTGCACTTCAGATCCTATTTCGCGTGAGCCGCTTCTTTCCCCAATGGCTGCTGGAAGATGGCTGCTACTGACAAGGGCGTTGCTCTGTCGTGGGCTGCTGTAGGCGAAGGTCCTCCAAGGGCTGCTGCTACCTAGACAGGGGTGACTGCTAGTTGCGGGGGAGCAATAGCGTTACTCTGTCTAGGTACAGAAAACTAATGCTGCCCTCCTAGAGTTTTTGGTGGGTTTTTATATTGCTTTTTAGGTCAGGTTTTCGCTTGTTGTCACCACGAGTCATCGCACCGAGACCTATGTCGGCATCCTAGTGAGCAGGCGTCGAGTCAGCGTCCGGGCGATGTGTACATAGTAGTACTGTAGGTGTACTAGTTGGAATGTCTCGACTCAGCATACAGTGGACGCAGCAGTCTGGCGTCCTCGATTTTCGGCTAGGTTCGTCGACTTCTGCTTGCTTCGTAACAGTATGGTAATTTACAGATCAATGGGATGAACGCTTTAGACACTATACACATTTTATAGAAGGGGTTTGACAGAATCCACAGCCTTCGTCGCTGTGTTGCGAATTGTCAGATTTTGACAACCGTCAGTGCCACTGATATAACACAACATTAAATGTCAGGATGACAAATGTCATTATGTCATAGAAACTGACGTTGGGTAGGGTCCAGAGTGGCTGTGGTCTTACAAAACTGAATAATTTCAAAAGTGTTTAGATATTTCATTGTACCAACGATGTAGTCGAAAAGTTGGCTGACTGACTTAGATGGCATCATGGTATACAAGGCGAGGTGCGTCGTACTGTTCAACGGCAATCTCCGTGGAGATGGCTATGAGGCATTGGATAGTTATATGATTGTTATACAATGTTGTACCTCGCCTCACACACCTGAGCATTTTTTTTAAGTTAGTGCACAACCTGAATTGCAACTTAAGTAATAACAAAAATGTTTCTAAACAGAAAACTTAACTAATTGTTTATTTATAATTTTCAGACTGTAATGAGGATTTTTTTGAGAGGCTAATGGTGAGTTGATATAGTTTTTATTTCCGTTTTCATGTTAGTTCTACATTTTTTTATGTTTGTATTAATATTTTAGGAGAAAATAGTAAAACTAATAGCATTTTTTTCTTATATTTTCAGTCTATACACGCATGCGCGCTCCTGGGATGGACTATGCATAAAAAATATTATAAATTATATTATAAAAACTATAAATTTTAAAAAATTAATAAATCAAGCTTTGTATTGTGTCAATACAAACTTTTTTTTTGTTTTAGCTGTAGAATCCGCGAAGCAAATTAGCAGCGTTCATTCCAAAAACGTAAGAATAATAATTATTACCATTTATTGATGTGTGTTACTTTTTCTTTCTTTCACACTTTTAGGCAAAAATAATTGCCACTGATTTAGATGGCATCATGGAATACAAAGGCCGGGTGCATCGTACTGTTCAATGGCGATCTCCGTGAAGATGGCTATGAGGCATTGGATAGTTATGTGATTGTTATTCAATATTGTACCTCGCCTCATACACCTGAGATGCCAACATTTCGGTAAGTTGAAGCTCACTTTTTATTTTTTTATTTTAATTTTAACGATACTGTAAAAAATCAATGTCAAACTAATGAATATCAATGAAAATTTCAAATATTACACGAAATGTAAAGTTACAATGTGCTACTTTAACGTTTGTTGTGAAAAATAAACTACTTTAATTTATATACTTGTTTTGATGAATCTGAACTGTCACTATCATCAGTATCTATCTATACGTGGAAATGCCACATTATGGAGATACCATGAACATAGACTTTTCTCAGTTAGTCGAAATTTGCATATCGCATACAAAAAACACACCAGTTTTCTTCTTGCTCCATTTCCCTGATAATTTGAGAGGTTCCTGATAATCTCACATTGTTGACTATGTGACAATCTGTAATTAAAGATGTTTTTCTCCACATACAAAAGTTGAGGATAATTATAATGTCGATGAGTGCCTAACACATACCAATACGTATTACACCACACATCCCACAATTTCTTTATCAGAGTCCATATAATGATGGGACATAACACATAACTCAAGAAGATGCAGGTTACTTCTTATACGCAAATTTATCACATACAATGCTAAATGCTCGAGTGACATGTCTTTAGGAGCGCGTTCGTATAGTCTCCCCGGTAGTCCCAGCGTAAGCCCCTTTTCACACGAGGCACGGCGACCGGGGGGTTTTGTCCGTGAACGGTTCGAAGTGTATGAGATTAAATGGGAGCCTTCATACGTACCGTCCCGTCGCCGTTGGCCGTCTGGTCGCCGTGCCCCACCACTGAAGGCACGGTTTCCGTACGGCGACCGTCCGCGCGGTAGTGCATTGAATCAAGTTGTGACGTTCAAACGCTCCGTGCAGTTTTGCCACGGTTTGAGTTATATTGCGATTGCAGAGCTATCTGATCTCGAAATCTTGGAGATATGAACACAGACATTGACATCGACATTTTAATCACATTAGTAGAAGCAAATCCGGTGTTATGGGACAAGACAATTGATGGTTATAAGGACAGAAATCAAAAGACCAAAGCCTGGACAAACGTATGCATTGCTCTCAAAAGTAATTTTGAAGAGATGGAAGATATAGAAAAAAATAAATTTGGTAAATTTGTTTCTTTATTTATTAACAAATATAGTATACATAATTAAATTTTTGATAACTGCCAGCTGACTGCCCCAGCATCCACCCTCCCCCCAAACCAACACAACAACCACGATTCCAGTACAAAACTTTTCCAGTCAGTGTTCTAGTACACAAAGCAGCAGCCCATCAAATACTTCGTCGCCTGCACTCTCAAATTGGATGGACTTTGTTGACTTCGCTTAAGTTTTTTAGATGTATTCGTTATTAGTATTATTTTTCTTTTTATTCTACGTATAAATAAATTGTGATAAAAAATAAAATGAGTTTACTTTACCTAATTGTAACAGCCAACATCTGAGCAGGTTGGATGCAATCCCTCATCGTTGTATTCTGATGCTGAAGAGTACCTTTCAGGCGATTATGTAACTCATCAAAAGAGCTAATTGACATACGAAAATAATTGAAGAACTTCTCTTCGTCTGCCCGCAGCTCTTCAAATAAAGTGTAAAACGCTCCAAAGTCTTCTCGTTGTGTATTTATCGGGTGTACCTACCCAATGAATCCTTCTGCGTTTCTGACGTTGCCGACGTCGGTACAAAAACCATAAAGCAATAATACGTTTACGCTCCATTGCGAATTAGATACTACTGAACCGTCAACAAACTCGCGCACAGTATATAGCCGCACCAGCTACATCCGTGGCCGTGCCGTTTGAAATCCGTGCCGGTGTGTAAGCGACACATCGACCGTTCACGGACAAAACCGCCCGGTCGCCGTGACCCGTGTGAAAAGGGGCTAACGCTCAGGCGACGAACGCCGTTCGTATATGCAGAAGATTCCCCACCACAAAACTCTACTCCTTGTTTTCGAACCCGCAAAGGTAGACCCCGCGTGTTCCCTTGTTACAGCAGTCTGGGGCCACGGGAAAACTTCCCCGCTTGCGCAGTACTATTGTTTGTGTTTTTTCGGTATTCGTGCCATCGAGGTACGCAACGATCCCAGCTAGCAAACTAAAATAAATAAAAGTATAAACTAGTAGAATAACTAGTCGAGTAGAGAATGAACGTACCAATCAAGAATATAGGGATAACAAACGGCAAATTATAAATTCAATGAAGATAGTAAAGCCAATAATAACTATGAAAACCAGTGGTGATTTCTTATTGCTTAATTGATGTATGCCACAGTTGGAACCAGGCCAGATTTGACCACATCGGTTTATTTACTTAGTAGGTACCAAACAACGGCGCGTCCTGAGCTGTGGGTTGTTGATATGGATACATACATTGATAGATACGACTACTATCTATGGTTGTAATATATGACATTATGTAATAACCAGTGCCCGGAAATTTTAGGCAAGTGATTCTCGAATTCCCCCCACTACGTTCTCAATATTCAGAGGCATAGAGCCTGTGCCACAGGTCCATGTCCTCAGCCCCCCCACATTCGAAATTTAAAATTTTTATTATGTCAAAGTTTTATGCTAGTTTTGTGCTGTTTTGTGCCGCAAACTAGAAGTTTTGTGCTCTTCTCGTTTTCGAGTTATACGCAAATTTAGTTGGGAGGGCTGGAAACATGCCAGCCCCCTCACTTTCAAATTTTGAATTTTTTCTGATGTCAAAGTTTTGTGCTAGTTTTGTGCCGTTTTGTGCCGCAAACTAGAAGTTTTGTGCGTTTTCGTTTTTGAGTTATAAGCAAATTTAGTTGGGGGGGCGGCTGAGGACATGCCAGCCCCCCACTTTCAAATTTCGACTTTTTTCTGATGTCAAAGTTTTGTGCTAGTTTTGTGCCGTTTTGTGCCGCAAACTAGAAGTTTTGTGCTCTTTTCGTTTTTGAGTTATAAGCAAATTTAGTTGGGGGGGGCTGAGGACATGCTTCATTCAATTTTTGAAATTGAAACAAAATTTTACTTTTTTCGATGCCAAGGTATTGTGCTAATTTTGTGCTGTTTTGTGCCGTAAATTAGAAGTTTTGTGCTCCTTTGGTTTTTGAGTTATAAAAATTTTTCTGCATTGGAGCATTGTCGGTGTCGGTCATCGCGCCCGGGTGTTATGTGCGCCGGCCGCCTTTATTCAGTGCTAGGTGTTCTTATCGGTTTTATGGCTGTGTAAGCCGAATTAATAGTAGAACAATATGCTTTGGCACAATTACTTAGTTATTTTTTATTTTTTTTATTTATTTGTTTTATTTACAGCTTAAATTACCTGAAAAGGGATTTATTTTGTAATCCTTTTTTTTTAGAAGAGGGTAGTACCTATATGTTGATTTTCTTAATGTAAAAAATCCGAGTCTTAAAAAAATTCTTAAATGTCTTTGATAATTCTCTTTGATTTTTTATTACAGTTCTATATCCTCTGGTTTTGAAATAAGTGTATTAATCAGTTATCTAAGTAACTTATTTTCATATTTTATTAGATTTATATTTTGAAAGGTATAGTGTTTATTATTACCGCAAATTGCTGCAAGTTGATGAATTGAAATTTGTAAGTTGAGTGAAGAAATCACATTAAGCAATATAACTTACAAATTGAGAGACACCACTGCTTATTATGAAACTCAATCATCCAGTAACATAGGACATCTTGTTGGGTTTTGCCGAAGACCGTTGGCACCAAAATTGCATTGAAATGTGGCAGTGGGAAAACCAATTTCCAAATGGTTTCATACACTGTTTAAGTTAATATAACGGTTTTATTACATAGTACATAGTAAATTACATAGTAAAAATATCCCAAATTAAAATGTCATTTATAGAATAATAGTAAATGGCATGACATGTCAGCGGCTACTAACGTATGACTAACGTTTATCAAAATTAGCAAAATGTGCAACCAAAGCGAGTGGCTGTGGATTCTGTCAGGCAGACTGCGGATTCTGTCAAACGTTTATGGCGCCCAAACCGTAAATCCCATTGATCTGTAAATTGGCATACTTGTTTAAAGTCACTGAAAGATAAGCTGGTATCACATCAAAATCGGTTCAATCGCTACGAGAATGCCTGTAACAATTACCACTTCCGGTTATAAGTAAATACGTGGCGATGTTCGTCGTAAAATTTCTAGTCGAAAATCTTAATAGGTACAAACATATTCTTTCGTGGTTAATCAGATATGATATTGCTTTTACCGAAAGGTTCGATAGTACCTGTGGTTTTTTAATTATTTTCACTTGTGTCGGATCTCTGACATTTAGAAAATCAGCATATATTACTCTCTTCACAAAAAATATTAGAAAATAATTTCCTTTTCAGGTCATTTAAGCTATAAATAATATAAAAATAACTAAGTAATTGTGCTAAGGTAACCCCCTTGAACTTTGGCAGCAATATTTAATCATTTTTGCATATTTCCAGTTCTAATATTAATTCAGCATAGACAGCCATAAAACCGATAAGAACACGTAGCACTGAATAAAGGCGCGTAACACTCGGGCGCGATGGCCGACAGCGACAATGGTCCAATGCAGAAAAATGTTTATAACTCAAAAACCAAAGGACCACAAAACTTCTAGTTTACGGCACAAAACAGCACAATACCTTGGCATCGAAAAAAGTTAAATTTTGTTTCAATTTCAAAAATTGAATGAAGCATGTCCTCAGCCCCCCCCCCAACTAAATTTGCTTATAACTCAAAAACGAAAAGAGCACAAAACTTCTAGTTTGCGGCACAAAACGGCACAAAACTAGCACAAAACTTTGACATCAGAAAAAAGTCGAAATTTGAAAGTGGGGGGCTGGCATGTCCTCAGCCCCCCCAACTAAATTTGCTTATAACTCAAAAACGAAAAGAGCACAAAACTTCTAGTTTGCGGCACAAAACAGCACAAAACTAGCACAAAACTTGACATAATGAAAATATTAAATTTCGAATGTGGGGGGCTGAGGACATGGACCTCTGTGCCACGCCTGTGGATCGAGCGAAGCAATTCGCATAGATTCGCATATATCGTACAACGAGATTTTTCGGGGGCAGTAAGGCTAAGCGCAAATTGCGGCGCGTGCGACGTTACTCGTGTGGCGCGAATTTCTGTGTCCCATGAAAAGCAATCGAACAGCACCAATTGCGGCGCGATCTCGCGCGATGCGCTGTTCCGTTGCTTTTCATTGGACGCAGAAATTCGCGCCACACGCGTCACGTCGCACGCGCCGCAATTTGCGCTTAGCCTAACAGCACGCCACTGTCGCACCAGTTTGTTCGGGTGGTGGGGTGTTCGTTGCCTAAAATTTCCGAGCTCTGGTAATAACAAAGTTTATAAAAAATAGTAAAAGACATTACAGACCAGAACCTGCATTTTATTTATCATGGGTTGCGTTGAGGAGAATTTTAAGATATGTAAACGAAACAATTGATGTGTGTCTAATACATAAAAGAGACAACTTAGCTATACCTCTTGTCGGATATGCTGTAGTAGATTGGGCAAGAGAGAAGGATAGGAAATCGACATCAGGGTATATATTTAAGCTTTATAACAATACAGTAGCATTAAGCACTATCGAAGCTGAGCTTCTGTCGTTGTGCGAAGCAACTGTTGAAGCTTGTTGGATTAAAAAGTTATTGTTTGAATTAGTAATAGATACGGGAAATATCTTGTTATATGAAGATGCCCAACGTACTATTAAATCAGTTCATGCCCCAGACCAGAAAAGTCTGGGGCAAAGAACTGACACAAAGAAAAGGAAAAAGAACTGAAACACATGGATATTAAATACAATTTTGTGAAACAAAAAATTGAAAAGAATTTTATTTTAGTTAAATATATTTGTACTGAAAAGCAATTAGCAGATGTGTATGTTAACAAAACCGTTGAATACAAAATTGTTTAGTTCATTTAGGGTAACTTTAGGTCTAAGCGTTTAGTTGGTTATTTGAATATAAGTGTTGAGGAAGAGTGTTAGGTTGGCAACACTTGTATTTAAAATGTGAAGCATGTGCAATGTATTAGTGACTAGAATAAGAACGTAGATGTCAGTTATGCGTTAAATATTAAGAAGAAGTTGTATTCAGTTAAAAGTGTGAGATTAAAACTACAAATGTTAAAGAAGGTGTTTTATTAAATAACCGTCAATAAATATATCTTTACGTTTACATAATCAAAATACATCTCTTCCTATTATGCTGACAATCTAATAGCAAGTCGTGAAAAATCTTTTTGACATTTATCTGCTTGAATAAATGTTTGTTAGATGCAAGAAAACTGAAAAATGCTAAAAAGATGTGGGAGACAATTTCGGAAGCGACATGGAAGTTTAGTTATCGGTTTACCTTGCGAACTTGAAAGTAAGTGAAAGAGCTTGGAGCGTGCATATAAAAATATAAGAAAAACTTATATAAATTTTTCCATTTGAAAAGTAAATACTAAACAAATCAGTAAAGCAAAATAAATAGAGTAAAGACGGTGAATGTGGAATAGAGTTGGCAATGTGGAATATCAGGGTATTTACCAACACGTAAGCGACATCTATGTTCGGCAACACAACAGAACAGGAGTGGAAGGAATGTGACATGGAGAAAGCTATTAATGCTGTTTTAAAGATAGAAATGGGATACTTACGGGCCTCCGCACACTTTAAAGTTCCAAGAACTACACTTTTTCGTTATTGTCAACAGCAAGATCCAACAAAAGAAGTGACCAAATGTAAATTAGGTCGCGAACCTTGTTTGCCAGAAGAGCTTGAACATTAGTTTGTTAGTTACCTTATTTTAATCGAAAAAAATATTATGGTTTAACTAGAAGAGACGTCAGGTTGATGGCTTTTCAACTTGAAAAGCGTAATAGTCGTCAATAATCTAACAGCTTCTCTATACTTTCAGAAACACCAGGCAAGGACTGGTTGAAACGTTTTCTGAACAGACATAGCGAAGCATTCAGCCTCAGATAACCAACTGGCACATCTGTAAATAGAAAAAAAGGATTTAACAAGCAAAATACAAATGACTTTTTTAGTTTGTTGGAAAAAGTAATGGATAAGAACAATTTTTCCTTGATCAAATTTTCAACGTCGATGAAACAGGCCTTTGCATTGTGCAATCAAAATTCTCCAAAGTTATCGCATTAAAAGGAAAGGGACAGGTAGGCGCCATATCATCGGCAGAAGGCAGCTTTGTACATCCGACGATGATATTCCCCAGTAAGATGTGCAATGAACAATTTAAGAAAGGAGCACCTCCGGGAACCATTTTTGCATTTCACCCCACAGGATGGATCCAACTAAATCTATTCACACGCACTGGTTCGAACATTTTATGAAGAAAGTAAATCCTACAAAAGAAAGTCCTGTTTTGCTCATTTTGGATGGTCATCATCAAGGCCGAGACGTAGCCCGGAAAAACACGAGTAGTAGCAGTGCTACTACTCATGGGATCGTATCGTACGCTGTCAAAACAAGGCGAATTTCATTTATATTAAGTGTTTTGACAATGGATTTTGAGTTGCGGCTTAAAGATACACATGGGCATAAGAAAATTAAGAACTGGATTTTAAAATACTTCTACCAATAAAGTGAATGCAGAATACATGGTAGAGATAATAGATAAAAGTCTTTCCGAAGTATATACAGATCAAGAAATAAAACGTGACAAGGTTATTTTATTTCTTAATGATACGGCAACATATGTACATGTTAAAGGCAGGTGAACTGCTCAAAAATATTTACCCTCGTTTGATATATGTGACTTGTGTAGCCCACGCTCTGAATCGAATTTGTGAGTTCATACACGCAGAATTTTTAAAGATTGAGATCTATAAAGAGCACTGTCCATTTTTACCCCTACCACCAGTACCTGAAATTACGCGCTGGGGAACCTGGTTACAAGCAAGCTTATTTTATGCTGAAAACTGAAAAAAGAATTTTAGAATTTTAAGCTGAAGAATATGAATTACATTCTAAATTCTTTACCTATGACCCAGTAACAAGTTGTGATGTTGAAAGAACTTTTTCAGCTTTCAAACCCATTTTAACATCAAAAAGAACGTCGTTAACTACTGAAAATTTGGAAGCAATTGTAATTACAAGTTTTAATAGAGATCTAATGTTATTCATTTATATATAAATAATCCTCACATTTCTATCATACGGTGCATCAATGAAGCATCACCTAATTCAATTCACAAGCAAAGCGACCGTGCGCCAATGGAACGTGTTTAGTCGACCAGTCGGCCAAACATCTACTGCAGAGCGCTCACAACATCACAACCACCACGTTTAAGACGGGTCATCATATCACCCTGATCTAAAAGTAGCGCACGTTATCAGCGTATGTACTGCTGTCTGCATTGCTGCGCTACAAGGCGAACCGCTCTATACCGATAGTAGCATGAATATCGTCTCGGCTTTGGTCATCATACACATACAAAAAATCTGGCAAGACAACATTTTCTAACCATTATTTGCCAAATTTGAAAAAGAAGAAATCAACACGTGGTGCAAAAGCAGGTAAACCAAAAATTGTCACGTCTACGCCGAACAAAGATGAAGTGGAAACCTATCTAATCAACAAAGGCCAGAAGGAAAAAGCAACAAAACATATGTTTGCAACAAATCAACCAAACACAAGTAAACAAAATACGAAAAAGATGAAGAACATTACAAAGAAAAATCGAAAGTGCTCCACGTCGTCTGAAGAATCTCAAATAAACGTTTCTTTGCACATAGTAGTCTCTAAATGCAACAAGTGCGGTAACCTTGGGCATTTGCTCAAATACTGCACAAACCAAGAAGTCTGCACACATTGCAGTGACGAGGGGCACCGAAAGGGCAAATGCGCAAACAAGACGGGCAAAACATCCTCAGGGAAAAGAAAGGAAAGCCCGACACAAACTGCTACTAGACAGACTGATCCAAACGACAGATTATGAATAACACTCCAAATAAAAACCCAACAAGACAAAAACAAAATACAGGAAACACTAAAAAGAAAAACAGTCGGAAAAGAGTTAGGAGGAGATCAATGCGTTGATCAGAAGATTGAGGGATCGCAACGCAAAGAATCCATCTGGCATCAGTCATAGTGTAGCAGTATCGTCGTATGGTCGGCACCAACAACATCTTGCGCGGCAAATCAGTCCAGCTCATGCACATGGAATTCAATCACCTTTTAATGATTCTGAAGAAGTGAACATTCATAAATAATAATAGTATATCATAAATAATATAGTATAAATAATAATAGTAATATAATAGTACTAATAAATAAAGATACAAAAACATATTTATAATAACAGAGGTATTAGTACTGGACACAGTTTTTGGTTGGTAAACTTACGGTCAGTTTTATAATGAACTTAAACTTTGTAAATGCATTCCTTTACACAAATCCTTTCAGAAGACGTCTTTTTTAATTAAATAGACACAATATCTCTTCTTTTGTTTTCTGCTATGTCTCTTCCTTCTTCTACCTGTTCATCTTCATTACCAATGTGAATATCCTCTTCTACTGGCACATCTGCCATGATGTAGTCATCTTCTACATTATCTTGCAGTAAAATAAAATTGTGCAAGACACACGCAGCAGCTACCACACTAGCCGCTGTTTCCGCCTCACTTACATCTAAGTATTTCAGCCTTCGAAATTTTACTTTTAATAAACCAAATGCTCTTTCAATGGTTGAGCGAACTGCAGAAATGTTAATATTGAATCTTTGTTGAGCCTGAATCAGATGTCCATTGTCGTAAGCCGAGTCACCAATCAAATGTTTTTCCGTTGACAAAATTGGCTGCCTATCAGCCTTTGATACAACGGACTTAGTCGAAACACTCTTGCGTCATGCATCCGTCCTCGTTGCCCAATATTCATATCAATGAACATAGCTCGATCATTGCAGACACCTACAAATATGTTTTGGTTACGTATATAAATTTAAAAAGATATTTTTATATGCAAACCTTGAAGAACAATGGAATGAAATTGTTTCCTATTAAAGTAATCATGCGCGTTTCCTTCCGGTTGCTTAATGGGAATGTGGCACCCATCACTGGCACCTATAATTCCTGGAACGCCATGAGATCACTGCCTACAGACCTGCAAATTAATTTATTAAAATTTGGGAGAATATAATAGGTTACAGATAGCTTACATTGATTGTGAATGTACGATTTTCAGGCCATTGTATGTACTGTCCTAATAATTCACATAAGACGCTGATGGTATCATAAAAAACTCTGTGGGATGAACTTTTGGATAAACCAAATTGATCACCTACAGCGAGAAAGCTTTCTGGCTTACAAGCTGGGGTAGCTTGTGTAGGGTTGAGTAACAAACACAGAGCATTTGTTAACTGGTTTATTGTAATGTTTTATCAACTATATATACAAAATCTATCCTAAAACTTATTCTAGAGGTTCTCAACAATTAACAAAGTGTAAAACAAAATACATAGGAAATATTTTAAACATGTTTACAAACTCTGAATCATTGATTGCTGATGGTACAATATTTGAGTGCAGTCGCACTAGTATCGGAATGTCTAGCCTAATTTCCTGTTATTTGCTGAGGTTGCAACTCAGCAAATTGTCGTTCACCTGTTTCTATGTATTAAGAATTCAATTTAACAATGAATTTAATAACTTTAAATATTATTACTTAAGTTAATTGCTATATATTATGATATCAGGGAAGTTTGTAGGGTTAATCTTTATTATATGTAATAGTAAGAGTAATAATAAAAATAAGAAAGAAAATTGTTTAATGAGATTAAACAAATTGCCCCGCCGGGAAAGATATCTAAGTTAAATGTAACGTTTCCTAAACTATCACCACACATTTGAGTTCACCAATAAGCACTGGTTAGGTTGCGTGGATCTCCGCGTAGAGAGGTTGTAGAGATCTTGACTCCTCGTCAATGGCTGCATGCTGACTCTGTATGTGGATCGTGCTGGTTGATGATGCGGGATTCATATTGAACTGCCTTTGACGTGGGATTGGGCGCAGAGACATATCCTCATCCTTGTCGGTCAGTTCCCTTGGTTTCTTAAGTTGTATTCGTAATAAACGGATGCCCAACCACAGTGGAATGCATAGGGCTAATATGGTGATTGTTGTTACGGTGCTAGTTACAGCACCATGCTGTCTGATCTTGTGCCACACTGTATCTGTTATTTGTTGATGTATTGCATTTTGCTCGTCCATAAGTTCTGCTAGGTTCTCGGAAACGGATAACACTGGTTCGTCCTCCATGACTGGTGACATCGGCTTCGGGGTGGTTGTTAACGTAAATTCTTCTGGCAGTGATACGGCTTTGTTGTAGCTGCCAAGTATAGTAAGACTGTCATCTTTCTTAGGGGTGAGAATGTTCTGTTTAGTTTTGATGATGCAGTCTTCTGTAATTTGGATAATTCCGACATTATCCAGTTGAACATCCTCCCTCATTCCATTGCAGATGACGGCGATTTTTTGCGGGCTAGTGGAGATGAATAGCCAAGTGTTGATCATGTATAGCTCCTTCCAAATCACAGAGTGAAGTTTCATCTCGACTATGTTGCAACCATTCTGTTCTTGTCGGTTATACAATTCATTTATAATGCAATTGTTGTTGGTTTCGATGTTCTTTACAGTTGTCGGGGAACAAAGACACTTGTTTTCATCAAGTGCAGTTGATCTTCTGTATTCTTCATCCGCCAGTTCAAAGTATAATTGGTTGTTGTAGTCTACTGCAATTATGTTGTTTGGAATATCGAATACCCAGTAAGATCCATTTTGTATTTTAAGTGGTATTGTGGTGACCTTGACGACGTCAAATTCGGCGATCTCTGCCATCGGAAAAAAGGTTTGAATTCGAATAATATCATCTTTGTGAATCACTCTAGTTTTGATAATCGATGTAAGAATGTATATATTTGATGGAAGTTTTTTGTTGGCGTCGCTGATCATTTGATGAATATGTGATGGTGAGATCACTTCATACACGTTGTCATTTCCCAAATTTATGTTCAACAAATGAGTGTAGTGATGACATACTTCTGTTAGGACGTTGGTTGCGAGCTGATATGCGTTGAGTATGTGAATGTTGAGATCATGAAAATCAACTCTTGCAAACCACCCTTGATTCGCTCGAATAGCTTGAAGTCCTTGATTCAGTTTTCTTCTAAATCTCTCGAGACGATCGTTGACGCGAGTTTCTGTCTTGTTGAAGGTTGATAGTGCAGATAACATGAATCTAGTTTGATGGTTCGATGCCATGATGAGTTCTTTTTGGTTCTTCTCCAGGGATTCGATGTCGGTATAAACTTCGTCGTTGACACCAAATATTGAAGTCAGTAGTTTTCCAAACAGGCCTCTTTTTCGTCGATTCTTGATAACCGCGTTAATACCCTCTAGTATCCATTGTGCCTCACTCTGTTGTTCATGAAGATGATGTAGAAAACTAGTGCATTGGGTAGATGATGACAACTTTTTCGCTTCCTTACATAGCTCCTCAAATTGCTTTACAGCCGTGGATGTGGAATTTATGTCTTGTAAAATTTTTGTCCTGTTGAATTCTACATCTAACTTGAATATACCTCGCTGAATTTGTGCTTGACCAATGTGCTCAACATATAGTCCAGGAGTTGGATATTTGATTGTATAATTAGCTCCTGTTGAACTGGTGAAGATTAGCATCAATGCTATTATGAAGTACCACAACTTTGAAGAACCCTTTCTCAGTTGTACTCCATGAACTTGGTTTTCTTGGCGTTTTGTTACAGTAGCCTCGCTTGCTGGGCGTGTTTCCAATACCTTTGCTCCCGCCTCCCATAATCCTCCGAAGTGAGGAGCTGCCGGGGGGGTAAAGTGCCATTGGGTGCCTTGGATTGCTGTGTAACCTTGTACTGTTGCAGAATTTGACGGACGTATGATTGGATATTTTGTGTTGTACGATAGAGACGAATTTTTTAAACTGTACTGTTCATGATGTTTAGTCTCTTTACTCAGTAGTTGTAATTGGTCTGGACTAGTTTTAAAAGAAACTGCTATGGTGTATCTACCATCATTATCACGTTTCACAGTGCGTTCGTATTTTTCTCCGCATTTAATACCTTCTTCACTGAACGGTTTCTTGTTTTTGACTTCAATCTTCCACAAATCTTCAATCTTTTTTCTTAGTGGTTTGCCTTCCTCAACTTTGCTCATAAGGCTGACGACTTGAATATCGTCTTCGTGTCGTTTCTTTATACTGCCTGAAAGAATCCATCCTAATTCCGTATTTTGTCCCAAAAGTCCATCTTCTGATTTTTCTAAGCCATCGAGTACAATCTTCCCATACTCTTTGGCACCGATGATGGCGTCGATTGGACCGGGGATGTTGAACGTAGGATCAGCAAGGAGTTTGTTTTGGAAGGATTTGGTTACGGTGACATTTATTTTATCATTCGGAAGGGACTGAGTTACTTTTGAAAGGATAAGGAACGCACTTGTGAAGGAAAAATCACTTGGGAATCGGGGTTGTATTTGTAGGTCAATTTTTGATTTGGATATTTTTGGATCTTCGCCGCCTAGTCCAGATACTTCTGCACGTATGCGCTGTTTTGGAACTCCTAACATTTGTGCTGCGTCTTCAGTAATGAAAGAGGCTTGTGATCCAGGGTCTATCAGTACTCGAAGATATTCTCCTTCTCCACTTGCTTTCTTGGTTTTGACTAGTGCTGTTGCTAATAGCACTGTTCCCTCTTGGATCCCCACATGACTTGATACTTTGGCTGCCGGTGTGCGTAGATCTTTCTTCGTATCGTGGTTGTGTGTCCATTGTTTGGATGATGTTGCAGATACGGACTTCTTGACGTCACGATGTAGTAAGGTATTATGCGGATAGTTACAAGTGGAGCATTTGAAGGTACTCCAGCACTTGGTCGTACTGTCATGTTTTAGACAGTTTTCACAAAGATTGTTGAATTTTATGAATGAGATTCGCTCATTCACTGATAGCGATTTAAACTCTTGGCAACTGTGTATTTGGTGTTCTTCTGTACAGTACTTGCAGGCGATTGATCTTTCACTGGGTTTTCGGTTTTTAAACGTCGTACTCGCTTTGGATTCATCTATGGCTTCCAGTGATTGAAATCGTTTTCTTAAAAACTGAATTAATTCTTCATAGTCTTGGATCTCGTTCGGGTTCTTGAGGGACTGCTCGTACATCTTGTTTGTCTCTGGATCCCATTTTCTGACCACGATGCGACTAATCAGTGGTCCCCAGGTGTCCGTTGGAATGTTTAGGTTTTGAATGGCTTGTAGACATTCACATGTTGTATCATGTAAGTATTTTATCTTCTCACATGATTCGTATTGAAATGATGGAATGTCGAGTATTTTGTCTATTAGTTTTGACAAAATAAGACGGTTGTTTTGGTATCTGTTTTGTAAAAGATCCCATGCAGTTTGGTAGTTGGCATCCGATATTGATAAGTGTTGTACAATTCGGCTAGCCTCTCCTTCCAGATGCGTCTTGAGGTACTGCATCTTCTCTGCATTGGTTAATGATGCATTTATATGGACTATCTTCTTGAACAGGTCATGAAATGTTGTCCATTTGTCGTAGGACCCATTGAAAACTGGAATCCTAATTTGCGGTAGTTGAATGGTGTGGCGCGACATGCCGTTTGCCATCGATGTAGGGTTGTCTTGAATTGCTTCATCCACCTTCTCGATGACTTCATCGTATGCTGTGGCGGCTTTCTTGAATACCTCTTCGGTAAAGTATTCGTCGTCATGTTGACCTTCGTAGATCAGAATTTCTTCGTTTAATTCACAGATTGCGTCGAACTGCTTCTGAAGTCTTTGTTTCAGTGTTTCGTAGCGCATCTTGCTTTTTTGTTGTGGTAATTCTGCCTTGATTTGAGCAATTACTTCCAACAAATTCTCCATCTTGATTGATTGTTTCTTCTTTCGGTACATTTGATTGTTGTCCTGGACTTCTTCCTTGATGTGGCTCGAAGTTCCTTCCCCGGTTGATGAGTCTTGCTTACGGCATTCGTTCAAGTATTTTTGTGTTTCTTGAACTTGCCGTTTCAGTTTTTCGAAATAGTTTTGTGCGAAATAGGCATGAGTTGGGTCTTCAATGTCGGTAAGCTTCACATGAATCGCCTGAATCTCAGCCCAGTAATTATCAAGCTGCTTTTGGTGGTTGTGTAGGTATAGTTCTGTCTTCCGTGTCGGTGAATCCTTCTTCAAGTTTGTGGTGAATTTCTTTAGTTGTTGTCCCAGTTCATCCTGCTGGCGGGCATAGGTATCCAGTTCCTCGGACATGATGATTCCTTGAACTGCTTGGTTGAGTTTGATTTGTATTTGAGAATTTAATTGAGTTGAATATATGGATGCGACCGTAACTTTTCCGGGACGCGATCCGAATTTATCCCTTTCGACTTGTGCGAAGAGACTTATTACCCGCGCGCGATGGATGATCTGTGTCTGTTTGTTGGTTTCAACGGAAACTGTTGGGATGTGCTGTCGAGAGCAGCCTCACTCTCAAATTTGTAGGCTTGGGCCACAGCACGGTAAGGTATAGATGATTATTGGAATTGTACTGCCGAGAGCAGCCTCACTCTCGAGTTTGTAGGCTTGGACCACAGTACGGTAAAATTAGAAGGGATTTATTAGGATGTGCTGCCGAGAGCAGCCTCACTCTCGAATTTGTAGGCTTGGACCACAGCACGGAAGGGCTCGACGGACCATGAACAAGCTGGGGTAGCTTGTGTAGGGTTGAGTAACAAACACAGAGCATTTGTTAATTGGTTTATTGTAATGTTTTATCAACTATATATACAAAATCTATCCTAAAACTTATTCTAGAGGTTCTCAACAATTAACAAAGTGTAAAACAAAATACATAGGAAATATTTTAAACATGTTTACAAACTCTGAATCATTGATTGCTGATGGTACAATATTTGAGTGCAGTCGCACTAGTATCGGAATGTCTAGCCTAATTTCCTGTTATTTGCTGAGGTTGCAACTCAGCAAATTGTCGTTCACCTGTTTCTATGTATTAAGAATTCAATTTAACAATGAATTTAATAACTTTAAATATTATTACTTAAGTTAATTGCTATATATTATGATATCAGGGAAGTTTGTAGGGTTAATCTTTATTATATGTAATAGTAAGAGTAATAATAAAAATAAGAAAGAAAATTGTTTAATGAGATTAAACACATCCATATATTGTAAACAGGAGTTTCTTTTCGATGGGAATAGTTATGTGGCCTCCTTCATTGACATTTCCAATTGTATTTAATAATAACTCAAAATAAACCATATTGCAATAGTAGAGGAAAGGAGCTGGAGCTAGACCATGTGGCACGTGTGGTATTGTCATTTTTAAAAAATTCAAAATAAAGCGCCATCTATCGGCGAGTGACAAAATTGTGCGTCGTGGCCGGGCGGTGCCATTCGGTGTGCCATCTATCGGCGCGTGGCCGGGCGGCGCTATTCGGTGTGCGTGCGGTGCGAAGGTGCGCGCGCGGTGCCGGGCGGAGCGACAAGTTAAACATTTAAATTTAAAACTTCTGACGTCTGCACGTTTCGGTGGAGCGCCATCTGTGCGCGCTACTCGGTGGAAGCGAGTCGTGCGGTGCGAAGTTGTGCGCGCTGCGCCGGGCGACGCAACACGTCAAACATTCAAATTTAAAACCTCTAGCGTTTGCGCGTTTCGGTGTACCCGTTGGAGCGCTATTTGCTATTTGTCTTTTATTTCTTATGATTAAATTGATTATAAAAGAAACACCAAAATTTTATTATTTATTCATTTATACTTTTTCATTATATTTGGACGTTGAACGTCCAAACATGTACCACGTTGTCCTCAACTCCGTTTGCCCGTTTAGGGCTATCATCCCCTGTTCTGGCCGGGGGTTAGGAGGCGGGTATATCGATGGGTGGACCACCATCGTTAGGAGCTAAAAAAGAAAAAAAAAACAAAATTTATAAATAATGTGATAAATCCTTCAATCATTTCTAATTGAAAGTTATAAATAAAACATGATTTAGGTTATTATTAAACTAACATATTTTAATCAGGTTATTACATTCATTTAATACAACACGTCTTGGAAGTTTGTAAATCTATCTTTTACTAGTTTAGCTTTTTTCCATACAAGGACATACACCGTAACAAGTGTTCTAATTCGTGAACACTCCTATAAAATTAGTTGAAATAAACTTAGCAGGTTAAAACTTAAAGCTCACGACATATGTTTAGATTTTTTTGTAAAAACAAAGTTATAGGTATATACGAAATTTGATTAAAATTATATTATATAGAAATACGTATTATATCTCTGGCCAGTGAATTAGGACCACCGATCTTATCTAAATTTTCCAACTGCAATTCGACAAAAACTCGACAAATACACATCGCTAGGATTTAGTTTTATGGCATACTAAAGATGGGAAAGAATCAAATTAATTTGTTTAGTGATAGTATAGAAAAATTATCATTAAAATATGTACTTACACGTAAATCATGTGGGAGCATAAGCTCGATCTGTATTTGCACTAAACAAAAAAATTATTAGAACTTTTCATATTTGAAAAATCAATTAAACACTTACATGCTATCAAGGCATCTACTACATCCATTTTACAAAATGAATGCTCCATAGATGTCCTCTATATATAGAGAAATTCATCTGTCGAAAGGAGTCCCATGGTAAAAGGGCTGATCAATGGAAAGCTAGTCCAGAAGTTTATTGGGCCATTCAAGGTTACCCACGATCTGGGAAAGGATCGCTACCGGGTCGAATCCTTTTCTAAGGATAAGAGACGTTTCAAGGGCACTGTGGCTAGTGATCGCTTGAAATTATTCAAGCCCCAGACAAACATATAAGTGAGTAGCTGGGTTTTACAGTTATTGTAGTGTATAGCACCAAATTGGTTAATGATGATGTTGTTCCTCAAAGATTATGAATTGATATGTTGTTTCTCAAAGCATTGTGAATTGGGATGTTGTTCATCAAAGCATTATGAATTGAGATGCTATGCCTCAAAGTATTGTGAACTGGGATGTTGTTCCTCAAAGTATTATGAATTAAGATGTTGTTCCTCAAAGCATTGTGAATTGGGATGTTGTTCCTCAAAGCATTATGAATTGAGATGTTGTTCCTCAAAGCATTATGAATTGAGATGTTGTTCCTCAACGCATTGTGAATTGAGATATTGTCCTTCAAACCAGTATGAATTGAGATGTTGTTTCTCGTACCGATGTTAGTTACCACTGAGGTAATTCTCAGATGAGTTTTGTTCTTTTTAGGTAGTATATATGAAGTCACGGGTCGTGACCCTGTCAGAATGTTAGAGCGTAAAACGTATGGAGCAGCTGCGCGGAAGCCCGTACGTTGGCCGACCGCCTGCGAAGGAACGGATGCCGCGGTGACGACGTGACGAGAGCAGAGTGTGTTTAGAAACGATGGAGGATGCATGTATTCCGAGTATTCTGAGCATTTATTTTCTAATCAATTCTGGCGTACTAACGTGACTTATATTTTGTGATCTAACAGTACATTAAATAAATTTCATCGAACTGCTGCAACGTGTACGGCAGCAACAGGGAACAGCATGCCATTAAATATTACATCGACAATTTACTGCAAGAAGGTGACGAATATGTATTATTGGGCCTGTACTCCAGACCGTATCATTGAAACAGATTTCACATTTAGTTATAGGAACCCGTATCATACATAGTAAGTAAATGTGTAGTTCAAAATTTTATTATACGTAATGTATATGTACCCGAAATGTTTTGCCAACCTGTACAAAGTGATTTGTTACCTATAAAATTTACATCTAGTTAACACCTTAACTGCCCAAATAATTCTAAAAATATATTTACTTCGGGGGCCAGTGCTATGTGCCGAAAACATAACTGGGGACATAAAAATGCTATTTCCAATTTTATACATTTTTAGATTACCCCTCGAACGTTTTCATGTGCGAGTTAGAAATGAAGACTCAATGCCTTCAACCTCAAGACACATTGATCAAAGTCTCAATGTAGTAGCATCTTCTGTTTAGGACAATATAGCAGCTGTAATCTCCAGATATTGTGTTCTATATGAAACTGAGAGTGAAAATGAAGAAGAAAACTCAGAAGAAAATATGGTTTGGTCGCCAGTTCCAGGAAGTTTACTAAAAAAATTTAATTTTGTGGTTCATTCCGTCGGTGCTACAAATGCTATTACTGAAACCTACCAACAAAAAAGGCCCTTAGATTATTTTAAAATATTTTTTAATAAAAATCTAATACATCTTATTGTAAATGAAACAAATCGATACGGTCAACAGAAAATGAGACAAAGAATTTTGCCAAACTCTCGTCTCCATAGATGGAAAGAAACAAATGCAGACGAAATAAATGCTTTTTTTTGGCCTTTGTTTATGGATGGGTTTAGCAAAATTTCCAAAAATAACAGATTATTGGAGAAAAAGTCATTTATATGAAAACAAATTGTCTCAAAAAATATCTCGGAATCGTTTTGAATTACTTCTGCACATGAATCATTTTGCCAATTTTGAAGATACCATTGCCGATGATGGTTTGGCTAAATTAGGTCCTTTGCTGAAACTTTTGACTGATAGTTTCAAAGAGGCATATATTCCAGATCGTGAAGTTTGTATAGATGAAACCATAGTTTCTTTTAGGGGACGCCTTGCATTCAAGCAGTTTTTAAAAAACAAAAGATTTAAATTCGGAATAAAATTATACAAAATTTGTTGCAAAGGTGGTTACACAGTTGATCTGACAGTTTACTGCGGGAAGGATAAAGATCCAAATAAAAGTGCTGCAACGAAAGTTGTATTAGACCTTATGGAACCTTTCTTAGATGAAGGAAGAATTTTGTACACAGATAATTTTTATACTAGTGTTGGTCTTGCACACGAACTTCTATCAAGAAAAACTTACTTAGTTGGTACTTTGAGAAAAAATAGAAAGCTAAATCCCAAAGAAGTTACCACTGCAAAGTTGAAGAAAGGCCAGATAATTGCAAGGGAAAGTAACACCGGTGTAGTTGTTCTAAAGTGGCAAGATAAGCGTGAAGTTATTTGTCTTAGTACAAAACATACAGCTGAAACAACAAAAGTTCAAAGACGGCATGAAGAAATTGAGAAACCTAGAATATATAGAAAACAATAGCAAATCTTTCATTGATCTTTCAGATCAGCTGAAATCATATTCTTCCCCACTAAGAAAGGGAATCAAGTGTACAGAAAACTTGCCTTTGAGTTATTGTTGGGAACCGCAGTTATCAATGCCTATATTCTGTACAAGAACGCTACCAACGGGAGATTATCTGTAACAGCATTCAAGGGAACAGATTGTGGAAGGCTTACTAAGTGGTGTAGAAGATCCAGCAACAATCAGTGAAACGGAGCAACATATTTTGGAAGAAGTGCAATCAAAAGATCGTCGCAGATGTGTCATTTGCTATGAACAAATAAGCAAGAACGAAGATAGGAAAACCGCTCAGATAAAAACACCAAAATCTAGGTTTCGTTGTACAAAATGTAACAAATTTTATTGTTTGTCATGTTTTTTTGTTGTTCATAAGTGTGAAAAAGTAAAATAAATGTTTTGTTTATATAACAACAATATACAAAATACAAAATCTCTAAATAACAAAATAATAAAGTCATTTTTCATATCACACACAAATAGTTTGTACGGTTTTCTGCGCTCATTTAAAAAAGTCCAGGCTTCAAACATTTTTGCGACGTCCGGGCCCTGCACTTCAAAGTTGCATAAACGATAGGGCAATGTGTGAACCACACGAAGGTTCACAGGCTCTAAAATGAAAGTATGTCTTGAAGCCCGCACCACGAGTCTCAGGGCCCGAACGTAAGTTGACAATGAGACCCAAACCTCGGTTCACATGGCATTTAACGTGTTAAGAATAAACGAACTGTACAATTTGTAATATTGTTTTTTTATACCATTCACCTAATAGATATATTATTTAACATACAGGTAAGTTGTAATACTCTCGGGCAGTTGTTTCATTTCATTAAATTTTAACGTTCTTTTGACTTCAAGTCTTGACGCCACATGTGTGTGGCATGTTATTTGTTAAGTATTTTTCGAAGGATGAGAAAACAGATTTTGATGTTAATACAAAACGTGTAATACACGTGTTCCCCCTTAGGAAATGCGCACTGGCTGTTAGCATCGCCATCAACAATGTATCCTGCCACGTAAAATATATTATAGAACTGTTAAATAGAAAAAGACAGATTTATGGGACAAAGTATATATTGACAGAGATGGGACTACTTTTTAACCTGTAACGTGTCGGTTATTTGCTCGTTGAGGGATACCTAGAATGGCCGAATGTCATGTCATGTCAATTGCCACTCACGTTTATGAAAATCTTTCAATTTGCCACACGGTGACGAAGGCTGTGGAACATGCCAGACTGCTTTTCTAAACACTATAGTTCCTAAAATGCTCATCTCGATCTGCAACTCTTGAAATGATGAAGTCACTCAAGCATTAAAATCAAAATATTGCAAAAGTGTGATAAATATCAAAAAATTGTATTATGTCAAAAGTTCAGAAACTATTAAGTTATTTAATTGACGTTAATTATTTTCCAACATTTAGTTTTTCAAAACCATACAACGTGCCATACAAGTTTTTTATTCTACTTTAAATTACCAAATAAACAAACATAACCTTTACTTCTACATCTCATCACATTCAGCACATTTAACGGAACGAAAACAAGATAACAACACATTTTATATTTTCAGGGAATTCGCTTTAAGAAGAACACGGAAACCCATGGACTTTTATACGAGCCGCAGGTTATGACGTTTCTGGCAGCAAATTTTTCAAACGATAGCACAGTGAGCGACTTTGATTGAAGACATACTGCTACGAGTGACGTCATTCAAAATTTAAATATGAAGTCATGCCTAAAAACTTTTATTGATAGCCTCAATAATCCGATTAGATTAATCATTAAAACCATCCAATTCACAACCTTCGATGACGCTGGCATCAGCATGGAAAGAGCGCCAACCAAAGCTTCTAAATTAATGTATCACTCCTATCAAACCTATCAAACTACAGCTCAGCCAAAATGTTTCACAGACGGGAAACTAAATCATAAGGCGAGAAACTGCTACTGAGATGTTCCGCGATGCCAAAACCCGAAATTAAGGGGAGGTTCCCGTTCAAAGACCCCAAAAATGCGTCAATTTCAGGATTTTTTTTTATACAAAATAAATTTAGGAAAAATTTTTTCGTGGGTTTTATATGTATACAAAAGAAGTATTATCCTGAATATTAACAAAAAAAAATTCTAAATGACGGCTCTAGCTCTCCGCCAATAAAACCGCTCCAGGCGCGAACTGATGTGCGCGGTACCTTGTACACCCTCGCCAAGTGATCTGAAGCCAAAAACACAAAAAGATTCTTAAAATAGATCAAATTTGTGGGGCCCTATCGTTTTCCGATTTTTAAATAATTACTTAGGAAACGGCTGTTAAAAAAAAGAAACTCATTTTTTAACATTAAGAAAAAAAAAACATATTTACAATATGGGCCACCCAAATTAAATTAGCTTTAATTTGAGGGGTAAAACTTTGAACTCGGTGCATTCCTCGAAGCTTTAGAGCGTACCGCGTGTCGAAAAATGTTGCTTCAAGAAAAAGGCGCTTAAAGTTTAACGTAAAAAAATCGTATTTAACGTTTGTTTCTGACAACTTATATTTAATCAGCTATTCTAGCACCATATAGGGTCCCTTCTTGTTCTTCGAAGAGTTCTTTTGGATTTTCATGCTCATTTTTTCAATCCTGGCCTGTTTTGCGAGTTCCGACAATTCTTTCACCTCTGCGGTGATGCGCTTTTTGTCAACGTTCTCGGCGAAGATTCTGCTGTTGTTGTCATGATGATTCCTAACATATTCATAGTACTCAAAATATATGAATAGCCTTCATTGAAAATACCAGCAGCTATATATGCTGCTATTTGTATTGTTTGTACACCACAATGAATGTGTTTGGCACTTTTACGGCACGTTACCATTCACACGATCGTCGCACGACTAAAAGCACGTTGTTTCAAGACCAACGAATTTACAATGTGTATACATTCGTTCAGACGACCCTAAACTTGCTATCTGCCGTATACTCAACCCATCAGGTATAGAAAAAAGTCTCCCCTATTAAGGCCGGGACACACTTGTCATACACCACTCCGATCCGACTCCGATCATACAACCGGACGAGTGTCTGAGAGGGGAATTGTAGTGGACTTTGAACGTGGTAGTTCACACCTTTCACGCACGACACCGATCCCACTCTCACCCCTCTCCGTTTCTGCAACCGATCATGCACCGATCGTACAGACCATTCGTTTTCCGACTGCGGTACGGGTGTTGGCAAGCTTTTTTGTGCTCTGTTACATTTTTTTTTGCTACGTTGCATTATGACGACTATAAAACCCGAAGAATTGATAGAGGAAGTGGCTCACCAGTACTGTACGTCCAGACAGAAGAGCAGTACCGAAACTCTGACTATAAAGATATTATATGGAAAAAAGTCGCGAAGGAGTTAAATGTGGAAGGTAAGACCATAAATACCTAGCTTATTCCATATATAAATATACACCGAGTACCCTTGTTCTTAATTCTTTCTTTGTTTTGCTTTTCTATGTTTCAGTTATCAATATGAATGAATGAAATTTACTTGAGTTAATTTAGTATTTTTAGAGATAATTTATGTTTTTTCTTAATAAAGACATTTTATCATTATTATTATATTGTGTTGTTGGTAGAGGTGTTGTGCCTGTGCTCTTGGTATAGATATTGTATAGGTACACCATAGTCAAAAAGTAAGTACCTAATACGTTGTCACGGCGCATCCGTGCATACTTACTGGGATTCGAACTGACATCGTAAATATGAACTACTCACCATTTGTATTCGCATCTACGACTGATTTCAATTGCCACAAACTGTTTCCTTGTATTTTTTTTTACGTCAGGTATTCAGTATATTTTTATGTAAGGTGAGGTTCTATTGTGAACTTGATTTATATACAAAATTTCATTGAAAAAATTAAAATTAGTTTATTACTATGTTTACTATGGTGGAAGCGAGTCCTGTGGTGTGAAGGAGCGCTATCTAAGTTCAAATAAAATACTCAAAATTTTTAAAATATTTATTTAAAAAAATACATTTTATTTATACTGCACGACGACGTCTTCTACGACGTTCGGTGGTGGTCCACCGTCGCTGCATTCCGAATCCCAGCTTACGCTTAGCTTTCATCGCAGTTGTAACTAGCCAGGAGCTAATTTTCTCACCGGTTGAAGATGACGGATCCTTAACACGCTCCCATGCTGCTTCCTCCAGAACTTTATCGGCTACATGTCTCCGTTGTAGGTCCTTGTGTTGGGAATAGGCTATGTCGTGCTGCTTGCAGGCCCTATCGAGTCGATTGATTGCGAGATCTCCGCGTGCCAGTCTTTTCACTAGCCGTGTCCCTGGGCCGCAGTACTGGTACCCGCCAGGCATGTGAAGTTCAACGGGTAACTTATTGATTAGAGAATTTATTAGTCCCTTACCGGTTGTATTCTTTATTAGTAACGGCATTGTACTGAGGTGTAGGAACTGTGTTTATCACATTTTATACAAGGTCTGCTTTGGAGATCCAACTTCTTTCGTTCAGACCCAACCACTTAACGTACAATTTATTTCCCTTTTTTTAAGCACTTTTTCTACTAGTTGAACGTCTGGATACTTGGTTTTCTGTAACTCGTGCTCGTAAAAGCTGCCTAGAATCGGTTGTCCGGCAAGATCACGTAGTATGTACGTTGTAGGATTAGTGTATTTAATTTTATCGATAATAAACACTTCATTGCTCCAGCTTGGTTGGTAACCCTTAGCAAATAAGCTTCGATGTTTAGAAATTCTTACGTAATCATTTCGATTAAATTTAGTAATCAAATGACTAATTTTAACGTGACTATAAACGCTATCGAGTAACTTTTTTTCGTTTTTAACGGTAACATTCGTAGGTTTCATGTTAATCGTTGAATGAATCGTATTGTTGTATTTAGAAATAATATTTGGTAACAGTTTTAACCACTGGTAGGACCCTTGCATGCTAAATTCACGCCACATCATGGACTTTAGCGTTCTATTTAAACGTTCCACCACGGACGCCTTCATGGTACTGTATGTGGAGTAATGTTTTATGTTGAACTCTTTCATTAGACTTGAAAACTCTTTATTGTAGAATTCCTTACCCAAGTCGGTTTGAAGATTTACAGGTCGCCTTTGTAGTAGAATTTTCCTCATGGCATTAGTTATATCCTTAGCTGACTTTGTTTTAACTGGTACGGCGCATGCAAATTTTGAAAATACGTCAATAACAACCAGTATATATTTATTACCTCTATTTTGTCGGGAATAGGGTATCATCTCTACCAAGTCCGCTTGGAATGGGTCATCGAGTCCCTTTACTATTACTCGTCTTCGTTTAAAATTTTTTCTAGCAGGTTTATGGAGTTCGTTAACGACTTGCTGCTTAATGCTACTCATTGCTTATAGGATACTTAGCAAGTAATTCTATGTAGAAATGGGAGCTGACTTGTCTACGAACTCCTGTCGGCTTTGTTGTGGTAGCTGGCGTCGCTATGTCAAATGTTAATGTGTCACCTTTTTCAATAACGGTTCCAATCAACTATCTTTTGTAAGATCTTTACGTGAATTAATACGAGTGGTTAAGTCGTGAGGGAGAATAACCACGTTTTCTATTTCACCCTTTTCTAATGGAAAGCTAAAGGTGTCGGATCCGTTGTCGAGTTGGTAAATGAATTTTAATGTTGTAAAGTCTATGGTATATGAACCGCGTATAGGAAAGTTAATGAAGGCGTACAGTTCCTCGTGTATCCTCTTTTTGGCGGTTATTTGACGTCCAAACTTATCGAGAGTCATCGTAACACTAAGCATCGCATACTTAACGGTAGACATTTTATACAATGATTTTTGCCTCGCGTAGTTCTTCCACAATACTGTTTATTTCATCGTCATGTCCATTATTTCCGGCGCTTTGTGATGCAATCAGTAGCCGTAAGCGTTCAACCAATTCGTTAGGATCATCCCAGTATGTGTATTCAACCGGTTTGTGATTGTACCTCATTAAGCCTTGTCCAAATTTACTACTCGTCAAACTGGTAGTTCTAAGGCGGTGTGGATGTTGTAATTGTGACGGGCGGGAAGTTTTCGGTGTTGACGTATGTTCAAATAGAAGCGGTGCTATAACGTTTCTATACTTATCACTAGCGTTGCCGGCTACTTGTTTTTTTGGGTCATAACCAACCCTAGCCGCGTTTGTCATTAGAATAATTTCGCGATATTTACTCTTATCTTCATTTTTAACATTAATTGGATTTCTCTTAAAAAGTAATTCATATAATCCAGGTGTACCTTTGAATTCTCTTCCACCGACGACAATGTTATCGTTGCGATCGTTAAACTGTAATTCAGACGAACCAATATAGAATTTATCCAGTTCGGCGTCATGGCGAACGCCGGCACGACCGTGATCGTAAACATTTTTCGTATCTCTAATAAAACCCTCAATGTACTGCTTAGGCAATGGTGCAAATTGATCAAGGTATTCGCGAAATGAGGCTTCATCTGGAATTTCGGTAATTGAAGTGAATGAGGACTCCGTCGGTTGTTCTACTGGTTCCGTGTATCCTTCAAATACTTCGTCATCATCGTCATCATCTTCCTCCAATAATTTTCGTCCTCTGCATTTCTTTTTCTCGAATGGTGATGACTGTTGTTTGATAGATTTTATTGTAGGCTTTTGTTCTTCTTTTTCGGTAACATCTCTTCTTTCTTCGTTTGGTGGAGGAGCAGCGGCAGCAGCTGCAGCGGTCATGCTTCGTATGGACTCGGTTATGGGCTTATATTGACTCCTAAGTAATTCTTCGGATATTAGTTTATTTTCTTTAAGGGCTGCGAGTTTTTGCTTAATGTTCTTCTTAGCTTTTATTAAGCGGGCGGTGACGTTAGCATGCTTAGTCATCAGGCTCATAGTCATCGTCCGAACGCTTGCGAGGTACTTCTTTTAATGAGTGCTATTACGATGTTAGGGTAGATTTATATAGCAGTCAAAACCTTTTCTATATCGACCTTTGTTTAATTCATCATCCTTATTGATTACCAGAAAACTGTACTTATCAACCCAACATAATGCACACATTTTTTTAAAATCCGCGAAAGAAGCCAAATCTGTGTTAACAATGTCTTGGAAGATGTGTCGTAAATTTAGATCATTCATGGGGAAAACGATTAGGAAATTTGCATTATCGCGAACAAGATGCTTAGGCACGTGTGTATAAGTTTGACACAAGTAAAAACTATCAATCGATTTATGTCGTCCCATGCAAAAGAAGTCACGAATGACTGACTGTTTCTCACACGCGACATCATCAAATATGAATATCGAATTTTCTTTCGCTTCAGACGGATGCATTATTTCTTCATCATCGGCGTACTCATGGTAACAAATGTGTGGTGCTAACGGTTGAAATAAATCACGCAAATACTGATATTTGGGTTGAAAGAGCAACTTGGAGTAGACGTACACGTTTTCGAATCTCAAGCCGTTCGGATCTTCCAGCAAGCTGATCATAACGTTGGTCTTCCCACAGTTTGAGGGTCCACAAATTATTGCGCGTATGCTCGATGGAAAGAGGGGACCATGCCTATTAATATTTTTCTTTTCACGATAAGCATCAAGGTTTGTTACATGAAGACGACACTTTTGTTTAACTAGCTTCATGGTTGTAATAGTACTGAAGTATGAATTTAAGTGGTAGCCCTTATTAGAAAATATCATTTGCGAGTCGTCGTTCGAAGAGGTAAGAAGCAATGTCTCGACATCCTGGTAAGGGAATTAAATTTCGAAGTGCCGTACGAAATCGCGGTAAGGGCATCAAATTTCAAACTGTCGTAGCAAGGAGAAAGCGAAGAAGACTTATACCGACCCCCAAGGTTGGTGGACTTTTACCTCTTATACCAATTTTCGCGGGTTTGAGCGCTTTAGGAGCTCTAGCCACGGGAGTATCCTCCATCGCTAAGGCTGTCGGCGGTCGCAAAGAGGCCGCGCAACAACTGAAGGAGCGCGAACGTCATAATAAAGCCATGGAATCTATCGCTTCGGGGAAGGGTCTGCATTTGAAACCATACAAGCAGGGTCGGGGTTTAAAAAAAAAAAAAGAACCAAGCGTTAACAAACTGAGTTAGAACGGTTGGCGCGAGGAATTCCACACTTTCGAGGTGTGTTCATGCGCGACTCTCTACCGAAACGAATCAACGAGAACAAGGAACGAGGTATAATTAACTTGGATGGAATGGAAGGACCTGGTAGTCACTGGGTTGCATACAAAAAAGCTGGAAAGGTGGTCGTTTACTACGACAGTTTTGGAAACCTACGACCTAGCAACGAAATAGTGCGGTACTTTAATAGTGGGGGGAATGTGACTATAAAATATAACCACAGAGCGTATCAATCGTACAATAGCAGCAATTGCGGACAGCTGTGCTTAAAATTCCTGCGGAGCGACAGAACGGCTTCATTTGAAGTCTAACAACCACTAATCAACTAACTATAATCATTATGGTGGCATACACCTTTACCTTCACCGGTAAATCATCCATATTGCAAGCGCATTTTAACCCTCCGATTTCGTTGCGTACAGACTGCGAATTGGGTTTGGTAAATTTTGAAACATATAACGCCATTCCAAACGTCGATAGAGATAACAACGCGTTAGAGATCGACGGTCAGTTAATCGAAATACCGATCGGTTCTTATGAGCTAACCGACATCAATCGGGAAATTGGAACGCAGCTCAGACGGAAGAAGAAAAACGTACGCTTCTACATTCGCGGTAACAATAACACCCTGAAATGTATAATCGATTGTAGTGAAAATGTTAACTTCAAAGTAAAAAATTCAATAGGACCGCTGCTAGGTTTCGGTAACACGAAAGAGTTAACTGTGGTCGATTTACCGGCTGAGTCCGAGCGTGTGGTTGATATTCTTAGAATTAATACCATTAAAATCGAGTGTAATATAATTCACGGTGCCTATGTGAACGGTACCACGGCCCACACGATTCACAACTTCTTTCCTCAAGTACCGCCTGGCTATAAAATAGTTGAAACACCGCAAAACGTCCTGTACATGCCGCTAAATACCAGGACCATTGACAATATTTTCCTTAAAATAGTAGATCAAGACGACAAATTGATCAATTTTCGAGAGGAAGTGGTAACGGTAAGACTGCATCTACGCGAGCGGAATAATGGGTCTTAATTTTTTTTACCTCATCTAACTTTATAAAGACCAAAACTACTACGAGTCCGTTTAATTCTGCTACAACTCTTGGTGCGTTAACACCTGAAAATCGACGTTTCCTGTAAGCACTAGGATTGAAACTGCGACAACAACCATTACGACATGGATATTTTAAACGTTACCGACAAGATTGAGTTTGACAGTTCTATTATTAGAGCAGAAGTCCACAACCACTTACCCTACACGACTAATGCGTTTGAACTGAATGACGAAATTCGATTGCCCATTCAGCAACAGGATATCTTCACTCTGGTAGGAGCCAGCTGCCTTGTTCTGGAAGGTAAAATCTTGAAGGAGGATGGTAAGGTGTCAACGACCTCAAAAATAATCAACAACGGATTTGCGCACCTATTCGAGGAGATTCGGTACGAAATCGGTGGAAAGGTTGTTGATCGCGTGAGAAACCCAGGCGTGACGACTACTCTCAAGTAAGTCTATGGTATCATTTAATAAGAACGAAATGGACGGTGCTGCCTCCATGGCCGGTGACAACAGGCTTCTTCAACGTGTGCACACCGCTAAGATATTTACTACGTTTTGCTGAAGACTACAAGAAGATTCTGCTGAACGTTCACCAAGAACTGGTGCTGATCAGGAGCAATTCAGATGTCAATGCTATGTACGACAACAATCCCGATGAGAAATTAAAGATAACTCTAAGCAAGGTAGTATGGCGAGTACCGCACATAACAGTCGCTGATGTGGAGCGAATACGTCTTTTAAATTATATTTCAAGCGGTCGCGAATTGAGTCTAGCTTTTAGAAGTTGGGACTTGTACGAGTATCCGCTATTGCCCAAGACAAGACAGCATACGTGGGCGATAAAGTCTAGTTCGCAGTTGGAGAGACCCCGCTACGCCATTCTAGCGTTCCAGACTGATAAAAAAAATAACATAGATAAAAATATGAGTCTGTTCGATCACTGTAACTTAACGAACGTGAAGCTGTTTCTCAATAGCGAGCAATTTCCATATGAATCGATCAACGCCAACTTCAAACATAAACAGTTTATACTTCTGTACGAGATGTACGCCAAGTTTCAAGCCTCTTATTACGGTCAGAAAAGCGAACCCCTGCTAACCCCCGAAAAATTTATCCAGGAACATACCATCGTGGTGATCGACTGTTCGCCGCAGAACGAAATCTTGAACGCCGGCGCGGTCGACATTCGCTTGGAATTCGAGACTAGCGAGGACATACCCGACAAAACCTCCCTCTACTGCCTCCTGCTGCACGACCGCGTTTTAAGGTACACTCCTTTAACGGGTTTGGTTAGATCGATGTGAGACATCATGCACAACACTTGGATAGTAGACGTGCAAGGCTTCCAGCTAGGTGATGGTGAATTCATTTGCAAAGAATTAGCCTTGATACATGTTCAGTCCGGACATGGACAACTACACACATTTTTCAAATTACCTGTAAAATTTGAACATTTAAAAGATGGAATGCAGAGGCAGGTATGCTACCTCACTTCGCAGATACACGGTCTCAGCTGGGGTCTGCAAAATGATAACGTTCACTACATTGGTCAGCGACGACAACAGGAACAACAACCACGACGTCGTCAACGACAACGGCGAGAAGAAGAACCCTATGCCAACTTGTGTGCACTGTTACGAACGGTCGGAATCGATGAGGGATCGCAAATAATCGTTAAGGGACTGCAGAAGAAGCGGTGGTTGGAGGTATTGCTACCCAACATTCGCGGTATCGTCAATGTGGAAGACATGGGTTGTCCCGCTTTGTCAACGTTGAAGCAGCAGCATGTTGATGAAGAAAAGGTTAAAGGTTACCATTGTCGTAAGCACGCCAACATCAACCATGATCTGTTGTGTGCCCTACAAAACGCTTACCTTATTCGAGACTGGTTGGAAACATCCCCTTGGTATTGGTCAGGGAAAATTATTTTACTAATGAAATGTAAATTTTATTATTATAACTTTGTATGAATACACCATTTTTTATATTTTTCGGTTTTTTCTTTCAAAGCTAACATAAATAAAGAAACAAAAGTTCTTTAAAAAAAGAATTTATTTATAGGTATTTACAAATTTAAGGTAGTGTGAGAATGTATAATTCTTAGGGTGTCAACATAGTCCTGGAGAGTGTTAGATGGCCAAACGCCCGTGTCCGGCCCCGAAAGCCATCCGACGTGGTCTCCTCGAATACCTTATGCGATTGACGGGTCGTCGGCTCGAAACGAAATTCCCAGGAGTTCTTAGCGCCTAAATCGAGCAACTTCAACAGAAAACTCTTGTCGGCGTTGTACAGAGCGTCGCACATATTTTTTTCGAAAAAACAATGTACATTTCTATAGTTATAAATAATGTTATTGGTTAAAAGTGGTAGCGTTGTCGCTGTTACGTCTTCTTCACTGCTACTACACACTAGCGTAAAAAGTAAACACTTTCTGTAGAGTTCATCTGACTGGTGAATGCACTTAATCTGTTTCGCAATTGATGCTATATAGTTCACATCTATTTCGTTACAATTATTATTGTCTTGTAACATTAACTCCAGCACACATTTCACAAATTTATCAGTTGCTAGTTTCGAGTCGAAAAGTGCTACAACATTGTCGGTCGTTGTGTCGTTCAGGCGTCCATACGTTAGCAGCTCTTCAGGCACTTGTATTTTATTCAGCACAAATTTCACTCCGTCTACGTCGTTAGCGTTGATAAATTTTCGTAAATGATCGGTGCAGGTTACCTTCACATGGTTGAAAATATCGAGGTCTACTTGAAAGTACATCTTAACGTATCGACTACTTCAGACTGACTAAAACAACTACTCTGCTATATCGTTATCGTTAAGTGAATAATGACCCCAAGCTAACGTTCGTATGGAATCGTCGCAAACAAACCGTTTATCATCGCGCGGTGATAGAGCCAATTTATTTTGATTTTGTGTAAAAATGTCATGCTTTATTGATCGAAAGCAATTCTGCTGTTTATATAAAATGGAATCTTCAAATAAACATTTCTTATAATCTGCAAAGGTAATTTCATTTTGTACAACGTACCGTTTGATACCTTTTGCCTTCTTCACTTCCTTTCCTCCCTCAACTCGAAACGAGTACATTTTGCTTCGCAGAGCTATGAAATCGCTGATGAAATTCCCACCCATTTCATCTTTCAGTAGGCCTAAAACTGCCTTATTTGTTAAAGGCATATTGAACGCGTTATCAATACTGTAATTTGATGTATCGAACTTATCTAAGTGCAATTTCATATCGGCGTAAATGTTCTCCGTTTGAGTTAACAGCATGAAACTATCCGTGTCCGTGTAGCATAGGCGCACCCTGTCTCCGTATTCCCTTTTCAAATAGTTATAGTAATAATCATACATTAATAATTTTGAAAGTTCAAGGACGCAAAAGCCTAAGTATATTGGTTTATTGTAAATAATTTTTAATTTCTGCATTTGTATAGCAACAAAAGTATCCGTGAATACACTAATCGACTTAAAGTTAAGCATTGAGATGTAATGCGCGGCTCCTCTTCTGCTACCGCGATTTTCCCAATGTGTCATTAATTTCACATCAACTCTTTTTAGAACATTTTCAATTGTCTTACCAAAGCAAGCATTGTTTAGTAATTTGAAGAAGTCCTTTTCAAACTTGTGTTCAGCCTGCTGACGTAACCTTGTGTTTAAATCAATGTATTTTTTCATCCAATCACTTTGCTTAAATTCTAATACTCTACGAATATTAGTTACTTTCAAACCGTTAGCTATAATTTGTTTTAGGTTTCGGTAATGCAAGACATACTTTTGCTTGTTGAATAGGGTAAGAAGTAATTTTTTATTATTAAATTTAGACGAGGGTGGTACCATATTCTCCGGTAAGAAGGGTAGATCGTTATGCAGGTCATGCAGTTCTTGAGGATATTCGACGTCGACTTCTAAAATATAACCAATTTCTGCGGTGTCGCTTACACTTTCCACGTTTAACACATCAATTTCATCCCTTTCCAACCATCGAAAATGTGAGATCGGCATGTAATTTGTCATTCCCCACCCGTAGAGATTATTAGCATCTAAATACGTTATGTAGGTACTGGGTGAGTTGTCATTATAGGACGATAAATAAGGATTGTTAGCAGTCGCGTATCGATGGGAGCATTGTGAAATGCCACCGCGAACACCATTTTTGATAAACTGACACATATCCATGTCCGTTAATAACTCCAACCGTATGTCAGTATACTTTAACATTGCATCCCACGACAAACCGGGAGACGTATAAAAATGAGCGGGATCCAAACCATACGTATTTATGCAAACTTAACGAAATTTTTCGAAAATGTCCGCAAGTAACAGGATGTCAACTTTTAAATACAAATCAGAGTATTGTGATAATGTCTGACAACCGAATACGTTCCACACGGTTTCAGCATGTCTGTACTCATCCTCCGTTATTTCAGAATTGGTTAATGAGTTGAAAAAGCGTTCACGGCATGGTAGAACGGTTTCGTTCAATCGCTCAAATGAATCCATGTACTGGTATGGGAAGATACCTTTTCGTTTCACCAATTGAAACTGTTCCGGATCCGAGAAAGCTTGCTTTATTTGAATAAAATCTTCCGATTTTAAATTTCTGGCTAACTCATCCAGTGATGAGGCCATAAAACGAAAAGAATCCACGAATCTTAGTTTAAAATAGACATTAGACGTAGCATCTTTGTTGATATATTCATCAACCAGAATTTTTTTTGTGAAACTAATATAGCGCTCCTTATTTTGAGGAATTACCTCAATTCTTTTGACCATCAAGTGCTAATTGCTTAATAAAAAGGTGACAGTCGTAATTGGAAAGATTGTGAAAGAAAACGGGAATAAATCTTTGAACTTTATAATTTAGGTTGCAACTATTATGAGATGGCCCCCGATAGGCCCCATTCAAATGATCATGATCTATGACTTTTCTATTTTGTTCGTCATTGTCATCAATCAACTTTTCGCAAATGTGACACATTGAAGTCTCGTTAAAATGCGCTTGCTCAGCTGGCGTTAACCGTTTCAGGGGAACGATGTTTTTAAAGTGTTCGTTGTATAACTGCCTAGTCATTTCTGAAAGTTTGTTAACAAAGACTTCAACACAGTCCGGACCTGTATACGATTCAAACTTATTATATTTTGAGTCAAAGGAGCATACAAGCTGAAACGCGAAACTATAGGGAATATGTATGTGTGTATTGTTGGTATAGGAACGGCTAGGATCCGGTGCGCAAGAGTGAATTGGTTGTAGTAGAGATTCAAAATCGGCATAAACGACAAAGGGTACTGTTAATTTCCGTTCAAAGTTTGTAAAATATAAAATATTTTCTGGAACCATAGCCCCCATTTTATTTTTCTTTAATTCGGTAGAGGGTAATATTGTACAAATTTTGTTACAGTCGAACCGACAGTGATCATCCAGATGCGTTTTAGTGAGGAAAAACGTTAAACATCCGTCACACAGATGTACAGCTCGATTACTTTTCGATCGTTGCTTTGAAATAAGTGCTGATAAGTTCTTTATTAGAACGTAATGTCGTATCGTTCTCGAGCAACAACAAATTAACATGGACATTTTGTTTTAATTTAGTGAAATAAATTGGCCCCACCACCTTATTGGTTCTAGTTTGCGAATCGTACTCCAAACAATATATGTTTATGCTTAAATTATTTAACTGTTCAATTAGAGGAATATCTTTTAATTTTACAGGAAAAGTTATACCTTCAAAATTGAGCACATCTAAGTAGTAAGGGTAGGAAGAAATACGGTCTGAGTGATCATTTGTAGGGTACAAAGCGGCACACAGACAGTACCCTAAGCAACCATCATCGGCATTTTTTATATTTACACATGCTTTTTTATTTTTAATGTCTTTAGGTAATTCTATATACGAAGAAGAGCCGAGAGGAGAGAATTTGTTTATATTAACTTCCAAATGAGCGACCAATGTTAGTGACCAACCGCATTCTTTTTCGGCGAACTGCTCTACCTTGTTTAAAAGCTTCTCTTCAAATGTCGCGTACATTTCACTCAAATTTGTACCACTGTCTACAATTACGAAACGAGTGTTAAAAGATTTCAAGTCTGCAGTTATGGTTGTATCATCAGCCTGTGGTTTTATGAAATAAGCAAATAATTCAAATTGTAACTTAAACGCTTGCATCTCGCTAATAGTACTTTCAAGTAACCTACATATTTTCAATTTAACATTGTTCAAGAAGGTATGCGCATCAGATTCTGTATTTTGAATTTTATAACTTTTCACGCGATTTTTAAAAGCGTTCGACATTTCTATAATTCCATCATCTCTCAAAACGTTTAAATCTGCTGCTCGGTGACTTTCAGAGCGCAGATGTCCTCTAAATTTAGTAGCGTTAGAAAAATGTACCTTGCAAATATGGCAGTGGTATTGGTTGTCGTTCGAATTGCTTGCAGATTGTTCTCCAGTTTTCTTCTTTTTTCTTCCCACGTTGTGAACATTTATCATATGTAGTCGTAGAGCATCAACACGTTCAAACACATTACCACACTCGGCACAAACGAATCCATCTCCGGCTGTTTCATCTTCATTCCTTTTTCTTTTTTTCATGCTATTAGTGTTGTGAGTAAGACGCATATGACGCTGAAGACTGTCGAAACGTGAAAGGAGATGACCACAAGCAGAGCAAAGGAACCCACCACACGAATGTATGTTTAAACTAGCCTTATGTGTAAAACTTTTACCGCAAACGGAACAATTAAAACTCATTGCTATAAATGCCTGGGCTTGAATTATTTTGATCTTCCGTCTAAGATATAAAAAATATGATAATAGCGTATTACAAAAAAAAGATAACAGTTATCTTACCCAACAGATGTGAAGATCTTGTTCACTCTCGTATATGTGTATGATGTATGATTCCCATATTTCTATATATTTCAATTCATAATTGGGTTCAACATGTTTTGTAAACATAATTGGTTTGTTAGGTAGTAAGTCATATAACTCCTCTAACACATGCTCAAAAATTATTTGATCGTTCATTATGACGAACTGTAACAATTCTGCAATAGCCAGATCAATTTCCAGGCTATTTATATATACGGTGTGTACCAATAAATTACTGTCTACATTTTTTAGGCCTTGCTTTGTAAAGCGTATGATTTTTAGCGTTCCAGTTACTAGACATGCATTCACCGCTCTCCATTAAGTTATAAAATCGCTCGACCCTGTTTCCTAAGGATTGTGATTTTTAGCTACAATTACTTTCTAATTCAGTGCTATGTATTCAATTGCTATTTGCATTTTTAGACCCTGTTTTCCGAGGCGTATCATTTTAACAGTAGAAACAATTTGTTCTAGTGTTACAGAAATAACAAGCATATACAAGTTATTTGCAGCTACATATTATAAAATAGGTCTTCCAAACGAAATGATTAATCTGCTACTGATAAAGTGGATGAACGTTAAATGGAAACTACTCACGCGTTCTGCTGACGAACACCTTCTCTCTTTAATGTGTAGTGAACAAATAACTTTTAGAGTTAATTTCCGTTTTACACCAAAATCAATGCAATTAATTCTAGTCATGGGAACCCATAGAGATGATCAAGTAAGAGATAGATTTAGACAATCTATTTTTAGACAAAATTTTCAGTCGGAGCCTTTCTACGTATGTCTTTTTCAATATTGTATTAAAACACCTCTAGGTAATATGTGTAGTGATTGTTTTATGCTGTGTAATGTCTGGAGAGGTTTGATTGATTACAAGAAACCATGGTTAAAAGTGTGGGACACACATCACTTCAGAATAGAATATACCGATCACAATGACTTTTTGATAATTTTGTATTAAATAAAGAATTTTGGTGTAATGGGTGTTTGACTTTTGACTAACCTTTATTTAAAGTGTCAAACAACGAAAACTGTACCAGATTTATTCATTATGGAGTTAGTTTAGATTATTTATTTCGTGTTGATGACTGGGCATTCCAATAAATTCTAATACATAAATCCCCACTACAAACAAAGATATATAAAAGACACTCAGATTTGTAATACATTAGTTCATATATTACGTATCAACCGTTAAGATGTTAGAACAAGTGCAACAGGACAGTCAAAATCTGGAAAATTGTGATGATTCCACAAGCTCAGACGAAACAATCTCTTCTTCTAACAAACGCAAGAATGAAGAAGCAGAACCATTACAAAACAAGAAATTCCGCAAGGATGAAGATGATTTCAGCGAAATGAATAAAATAGGATTATGTCTTTCACTTCCTCTTAAAAAGTTGAGTGAAATGACAGAAAATCAGAGCTACAAGGTAACTGGAATAAAACAATTTAATCATCTATCATGGCCCAGCGTGATGGTTGAACTGGACAATGAATTTTGTGTCTTTCTACCAAAACGTATGGCTGAAAAAATAACACCAACATTTATGGAGGAATTGACAAGAAGTGAATATATCATGATTTTCATGGGTCAGCTCGATGTAAAAAAAACCTCAAAAGGCTAATCTCGTAAAATTTGAAAAATGTTGAGCACTGTTTCTTATTTATTTTCATGTTTTGGTGTTGGAATATATAATAAAAACTTTTAAAAAGGATTTTTAATGTTTTTATGCTTCAAAAACCTCCATAAGATATGCAACCTAAACAACTTCCCTTAATAACTGAAATTTTGGGCTTGATACTGTGAAAAAAAGTAATTTTAGAAGAAAAATAAACTGGGAATGTGAAAACGTAGTAATAAATAAACTATTTACTATCAGTAAAATAATATTTGTAATGTGCATTGAGTTGTCTACCTACTAGGATTATAGTTAAATTTGTAATGTGTATTGAGTTGTCTACCTACTAGGATTATAGTTAACAACAAACATGACCCCTGTGCAAAAATTACATAGAAAAACCACCTAACACCATAAAAAAAAACTCCATTAAACCTCAACAATGTATTAAAACAATAAAAAATACATTGCTGATTATTTTTCATAGAGCGAAGAAATGTATTAATATTTAATCTATTCAAACAATGGCTTTTCTTCTTTGTGTTGATTTCTAAAACAAAATTAAATAGTAAAATTTGTACTAATAAGTTACGTAGAAACTTACCTGGTTATAGTTTTTCACAGAGCGAAGAAACGGAAAAGAGCAGGGAAATGTGTTCATAATTAACCTATTCAAACAATGGCTTTTCTTCTTTGTGTTGATTTCTAAAATAAAATTAAATGGTAAAATTTGTACCAATAAGTTACGTAGAAACTTACCTGGTTATAGTTTTTCACAGAGCGAAGAAACGAAAAAGAGCGGGGAAATGTGTTCATAATTAACCTATTCAAACAACGGCTTTTCTTCTTTGTGTTGATTTCTAAAATAAAAAGGAAAATATGTAATATGTGTGTGTAAATTGTGATATACACACGTAGTTATGGTTTTTCACAGAGCGAAGAAACGGAATAGAACGGTATCCAGGGGGATGGCACAGCGGGTATTCGGCTTTGATAATTGGTTCGGCAGGTATATATTTTTACACCGAGACTATAGATGGTGCAGAAACTGGATTTTTGTTATATTTCGTGTGGAACAGTTGACATCACTGGCGCAGTAGTGCTTAGTTTTGTGTTTTAAGTTGGTATTCGCTATTGCAGCCATCTTTGATGCTATTCTGTTATTATCGTGGTTTTGATTGTGCTTGTTTATTAAATCTAAACGCGGTGATTTCTTTTGCTTGCTCAGTGCTGTTATTTCTTTGTTATAGTTATTGTTTCTTTTGTTACTACTGTTATTGTTTCTGTTGTTTTTATTGTTATTGTTTCTGTTATTAACGTTAATTATTATTGTTGTTCTATTGGATAAGGTAAGTGGTGATATAACATGTTACACCGGTGTACATACGATATTTTTTTAGTTTTGAGTTAAATTCCCCAATATGGGGGTTAATTGCGCCATTCTAGGGTGCATAGGAAGTTATGCTTCAAAGCATCGATTCCCTAATCCTAAGAAATATCCAGAGTTGTATAAAAAATGGATTGCAATCTGTGGTAGAACAGAGTATTGGGACAGACCTTCCAGACTGGTTTACGACAACTTGAGGGTATGCCGGAAACATTTTACAGAAGATTCTTTCGGGAGAAACAACACGTTATTAAAAACTGCTTATCCGACTTTACATTTACCAGGTACCTACTATATGATAAATTATCGCTATGTTATATCTAAATATATATGTTATTAATTTCCTCAACAGAGCCTCTACAGTTAAATGTTGAAGATTTGGAAAATGTTGACCCAAATATTAATATTCTTCACGACACCGTCACTGACTCAGTTATTGTCGATAAATGTATAGAAAGTAAGTATTTTAAGTCACATTGACTGTTGCTTAAATATTGTTTATTGCAAATTTTAGTTCATAATTATATTTTTTCAGTAGATTTACCATCAACAAGCGTGCAGGCGATAGGACAACCTGAAATCCTATATTCTGGCGAAGAGATACAAACATATGGTATGTTTACTTGTTAAATACATGTCTACTCTAACAATATAAACACATTGTTCTTATTTTTTTCTGCGTTCAATTTCAAACGAAGGAATGGTTGATAGTGCAAATGAACCGGGACCATCTTGGAAAGGAAGTAATTTTGATGTGGGAGGAACGACACCACGTAAGTTTCTTATATTTATAAATTCAAAAGACCAAAATTGGTATTTCTTCTTACAGATAGATTACTATAAGCAACAGTTACAAAACTTATATTTAGAAAATTAGTCACTTCCAATGTATTCTGAAATTTCTTCTATTATGCTCTGCCCCACGACAAGTGCGTATTACTCATCGATTTCAGCTGTTATTTTGTGCATATATTGCAAACCAATCTCTGCGTTAGAACGAGAGGACGCTTTTTCATTTGTCTGTTGTTACGACTTCAAGCAATGAGTAATACGCTCTTTTTGTAGGGCATATTTTCTGTATGGTTGTGGTGCAATAGAAGTAGTTTTTCTTCTAATGCTTATTTTTAGAACAGCACTTAGTACATTACCGATTAGACCATATGGCTTAATAATGGTTAGCATAACATTGGGTACTTTAAGCCGTCAATTTTCTTAATTACAATTTGACATGGGAAAAACATATTTCCTTAGAGATGTTGCATGATTCTGCATAATTATGTTGAAATAGTTAGGCAAATCTGGATGTTTTTACTAAAACAAAGGAGATTTTTATAGGCAGACCATTACTTCTTAACGAGAATGTGAGTAGTATAGTTTAAACACAAGACATTTACTAGTGCATATATATATATATATATATATATATATATATATATATATATATATATATATATATATATATATATATATATATATATATATATATATATATATATATATATATATATATATATATATATATATATATATATATATATATATATATATATATATATATATATATATATATATATATAAATAGAGATTTTTTTTCGGGCATATCCGCCATCTAAATATAAAGGATTTCGGATGTTAGGGTTTCTCAAGAGAAGTCTAGCAGACTTCACAAATCTGCAGTGCCTCAAGAATGTCTACTGCGCATATGTTCCTTCACATCTTGAGTATGCTACAGTGGTATGGTCACCTTATTATAAAATATCTATTGATAAAGTGGAGAGTGTGCAGAATAAATTTCTCAAATTTATTTGTTATAAGTTGGGACTCATTTATCATAGGGATCAGCTGGGTTATTTGAGGGAGGTTATTGGAGTTGAAACTCTTGAAAGTAGGAGGATAGTTCAAGACTTGACCTTTTTTTACAAGATCTTAACCAATAAATTAGATTGCTCAGTGTTGCTTGGGAAGATTGGCTTCAACGTACCCCAAAAAGGTCTTAGAAATAGTAAAGCGTTCAATGAACCGTTTCATCGAACAAACTATGGAGCTAATACACCCCTTACAAGGATGTGTCGATTGGCTAATAATTTCAATCTTGAGTTAGATGATTTTGATTGCTCAATTAATAACTTTAAACGATTAATTAGAGATAGAATTACTTTTGAGTTAGAATAAATTTCTGTTGTATATCTATTTTATTATGTGTCTATGTATCTATTGAGAATGACTACGGTCGTAAATAAATTATTATTATTATTATTATTATTATTAAAATATACATACAAGTGATAAACAAATCTGTTTCTAATTTTTGTGACCAAAAAATTTTTTAATGGTATATTTAATTATTAATTTATTCATATAAATTTCTTAACAATATAAGTGGACTAATATGCAGATCCGTGTCAACTTTTACAATAACTGGCAATAAATCAAAGTAATTAAAAAGCTAATCATACCTGCTGAAGAAAATCCTTTAGGGTAAAAAACATGGTGGAATTATCATTTTCACAGTTACCTCCAACTGAATGTTTCGAGGTTATATTTTTAATTAGGAGGCTCTTGTACAATGGTCCAAATGATGAAAGAGTTGGATTAATGTATCTTGAAGATCTTTGTCGTATTTGTCCAAAAAAAATCTCTATAGGGTCCTGATTGAAGGTTCTCGGCATAACATGTGTAAACCCTAATGCCCACAACTTCTTGGAAATAATTTTAAAATTGTTTATTGTAGTTGATAAATTTTTTAATGTTGGTGGTCGCAGCTGCTTCTGTGGATGTTTTCCTTTGTCTTCCACAAAATACATGGTCTGGATCACTTTAAGGCTTTTGTTCCAAAATTCTATATGGCCGCTTTGTTCCGTAACAGCTCTCTTCCACTAGTTCGGAGAATAAACAGTGCTGCCATTTAAACTGTCAAAAAGGTCATCAAAAAATTGGCAGCATTCAGCAGTCTGCACAGCCTCATTTGGGAGCGTCAGCACACCATCATTAGTCTCGACTGACAGTCCTAAAGAATTTTCACATAAATATTGATTTAAATATTACAGTTTATTCTCCGAAGTAGTGGAAGAGAGCTGTTACGGAACAAAGCGGCCATATAGAATTTTGGAACAAAAGCCTTAAAGTGATCCAGACCATGTATTTTGTGGAAGACAAAGGAAAACATCCACAGAAGCAGCTGCGACCACCAACATTAAAAAATTTATCAACTACAATAAACAATTTTAAAATTATTTCCAAGAAGTTGTGGGCATTAGGGTTTACACATGTTATGCCGAGAACCTTCAATCAGGACCCTATAGAGATTTTTTTTGGACAAATACGACAAAGATCTTCAAGATACATTAATCCAACTCTTTCATCATTTGGACCATTGTACAAGAGCCTCCTAATTAAAAATATAACCTCGAAACATTCAGTTGGAGGTAACTGTGAAAATGATAATTCCACCATGTTTTTTACCCTAAAGGATTTTCTTCAGCAGGTATGATTAGCTTTTTAATTACTTTGATTTATTGCCAGTTATTGTAAAAGTTGACACGGATCTGCATATTAGTCCACTTATATTGTTAAGAAATTTATATGAATAAATTAATAATTAAATATACCATTAAAAAATTTTTTGGTCACAAAAATTAGAAACAGATTTGTTTATCACTTGTATGTATATTTTAATAATAATAATAATAATAATAATAATAATTTATTTACGACCGTAGTCATTCTCAATAGATACATAGACACAAAATAAAATAGATATACAACAGAAATTTATTCTAACTCAAAAGTAATTCTATCTCTAATTAATCGTTTAAAGTTATTAATTGAGCAATCAAAATCATCTAACTCAAGATTGAAATTATTAGCCAATCGACACATCCTTGTAAGGGGTGTATTAGCTCCATAGTTTGTTCGATGAAACGGTTCATTGAACGCTTTACTATTTCTAAGACCTTTTTGGGGTACGTTGAAGCCAATCTTCCCAAGCAACTCTGAGCAATCTAATTTATTGGTTAAGATCTTGTAAAAAAAGGTCAAGTCTTGAACTATCCTCCTACTTTCAAGAGTTTCAACTCCAATAACCTCCCTCAAATAACCCAGCTGATCCCTATGATAAATGAGTCCCAACTTATAACAAATAAATTTGAGAAATTTATTCTGCACACTCTCCACTTTATCAATAGATATTTTATAATAAGGTGACCATACCACTGCAGCATACTCAAGATGTGAACGAACATATGCGCAGTAGACATTCTTGAGGCACTGCAGATTTGTGAAGTCTGCTAGACTTCTCTTGAGAAACCCTAACATCCGAAATCCTTTATTTACTGCCGTGTCTATATGGTCAGAGAAATCCAGTTTGCTGTTTAACATGACTACAAGATCCTTTATATGATTCACCCTATCAAGTCCATGATCATTAAGCTTATAATCAAACTTAATAATATTCCTATTCCGACAAAAACTAATTACGGCACATTTGCTAATATTAAGATTCCTTTTATTGTTATCGCACCATGATCCAAAGCTCGTCAAGTCACTTTGAAGTTCAGCACAGTCGGAAACAGATTTGATAATCCTGAACAACCTGAAATCATCCGCAAACAAACCTTTTTTTGACTTCAATAAGCATCGCTGAACGTCATTAATAAAGCAATTAAAAAGCCATGGTGATAAATGAGCACCTTGAGGGACACCAGATGTGATTTCAATCTCTGCCGACACAATATTGTTAATCTTTACAAACTGCTTCCTCCCCGTAAGGTAACTTTTAAACCAGGATAACAGTTCTCCATGCAGACCCATAGCCTCTAATCGGCTCAACAGTAACGAATGATCAACCCTGTCAAACGCTTTGGAAAAGTCCGTATAAGCTGCGTCCACTTGAAACCCTTTCTCCAGCGCATCCGACACAAAATCAACATAGGTTGTTAGGTTGGTCACAGTGGACCGACCCTGCACAAAGCCGTGTTGCTCTGCCATAACATTGTTCTTATATATTGGTTGTAGTTTATCAAGAAGTAAAGATTCGAATATTTTTGGTAAAACTGACAATCTTGACACTGGGCGGTAATTTGCAACATCTGAACGATCGCCCTTTTTAAAAATGGGGAAAATGAATGAACTTTTCCAGCAAGATGGGAATATTCCTTCTTGAATAGATGAATTGAATATCTTAAAGAAAATATTGGCAAAAATAAATTTACAATTTGAAATGATTATGGATGGTACTAGATCAGGGCCGCTAACAGTTGAAAGTTGAAGCCGGTCAAATGAGTTATAAACTTCCGCAAGACTAAAGTCCACAACAGCAACAACATCACTGGTATTTGAGCTGGCGATCTTAACCTCATGCTGACTTGCGTGATTTTTATAGGCCGAAGCAAAGTATTTCCTGAAAAAATCTACCACTGTGTGGGGATCATTAGAGCTATCGTCATTGAATTTTACCGAAGCCGGAATTTCTCTAGTTCTATTCTTACTTGCAATGTAAGACCAGAATTGTTTAGGGTTATCACATATAGTACTTTCAAGTTCTCTAATATACTTATCATAGCAAAGTTTGGAATATTGACAACATCTACGTCTTAGATCGGAAAAGATATCATAATCGATATGTAGCATGGTTTCTTTAAACTTTTTGTGTGCCACCTTTTTACTCATCGTTAATATCTTCAGTTCACTATCATACCAACATGGGAACTTACGATTCCTGCGCATTACTTTGGGTACAAATAGATCATAACCATGGTAAATAACATCATAAAAGATCTGAAGACTAGCCTCAATGTTATGATCTTTGAGCAGTGAATCCCAATCAAAAGTACCCAGATATTCATTAAGACCATCAAAATTTGTTTGCTTAAAGTTATAATATTCTCCCTCATTGCTAAGGAAAATGGCTTCAGGCTCCCTTCAGGTGTGCACTACAACGTAAAAGTTGTACATCAGTTACAAGCGCTATAGTATTTTGATTACTACTGAACACTAAATCCAAAAACTTGCCTTCGGTATTAGCTACAACATTCAATTGATACAAATTCAAATAAGCAATCGTATTTGATATACATACAGATTGAGGAGTCAATCTCCCAGAAGGAACTGAACAGAAAACATCATTATTCCAAGTCACATTCGGCAAATTAAAATCTCCGCAACAATAACATTCGTCGGGTTTTAATCTGTTCATAATTTCTTCCAGACATTCACAGAAGTCATTATACACATCGACTGTGGAACTAGGGGGAATATATACATTTGAAATAAGCACCTTTCTGTGTTTAAAACTAAGTAAAATAAATAATAACTCTAAATTGTTTGCACGATGTTCCACAAGATCAGCCGATATCGAGTGCTTTACTGCAATCAATACACCGCCCCCACGCTTATGAACACTTGTATTCACCGATCTATCACAGCGAAAGACACTATAGTCATACATGCAAAGCTCCGCATCGGCATAATCAGCGGTTAGCCATGTCTCCGTTAAAACAATAATATCCAAGTCCAACGAGTTAACGGTAAGGGAAAGTTCTTTCAGTTTGGTCCTAATTCCGCCTGTATTCTGGTAATAAATTAAAATCTTCTTAGGGTCACTATTACCCTTGTGCAATAAACTGCCATTCACTGAAAATGCCCGTCAGACCTGCCGAGATCAGATGATCTCCGAAAATTAAATCTTCTGAAAATTGTACCAGCCGGCCAGAAACCGCAGTTGTTCAAATCCTCACTAAAAGTTGGATCGTAGCCAATCTTAAAAGCACTAGAATAGCCCGACGTTTTCAATTGGTCAACCACCAGGGAGTTGGACAGCAAGGGAAACTTTTTGAGCATATAATGTTTAACATCCTCCGCATTAGTTGTCTCGGAAGCACGTCCCACGTATAACCAATGCTTCTTCGGCTGGCCTTTAAAGCCCCCAGAATCCACTGCCGAAGAGCCTTGTTTGCTGGGTGGCTGTCTATTCCCTTGTTGCTTTGCTCTATTGTCTCTACTAACCTTTGTCCAATCGGCTTCAGCTTTTTTTGTATCACTAATATGATCATATGTTGGATTTGTCAAGCTAATCACTGAATCCATCACACTTTGTTGCCTCTTTTGCATATTGTTTATTTTCCCATTCACATCATGTTGCTGAAGAACCCGACTGTATGTTGTAGTTTCATCAGTGTTTGAAATTGTGGATTTAATATTCACATTGTTGATCCGTTCTTCAGGATGAAGATTGCTACTATCCGATGTAAAAATTTTCGATTCTGAGTTAATTGATCCCACTACTCTTCCAGAGATGGCGCTTACAATCGGCATGGGCGAGACATCAGTTGAAATATGAGAGATGTCAGCACCAGATATTGTTTTGGATTTTTCCAACCATATAATTTTATCTTTGAGAAGCACATTGTTCTCTGAAAGGATACTGTTCTTCGCATCTTTCTCCCTTATAATAGTCTTTAGAAGGTCTACTTCCAGTTTTAGCAACCTGACCTCACCTCAGCAACATCACAGTTAACGTCACTCTGCCCATCTCGGTTCTTTGCTTCACATTCTTTGGATTTACAATGCCTTTTCAAGCAGCTTGGATGGAAAGGGTTATTGCAACCATCACACTTTACCTCCGAGGATACATTATTTTTGCATCGTCCACATACACCCGCACTAAGAGTGATCTCCACTCCATCAACATCTACACCTTCGGACATCTTGCAAATTTTCGGGGTTATGCCGTTCCCTCCAACGAGGAGATATTAGAGCCGTTTTCTATTCCTGGTAAATCTACCCGATCTGTAAGCAATTTACATAAACTGATATTATCATACATGTCAGGTTATATATGTAAGAAAATTGTTAAAACATGTGAAGAATGTAGTAAACATCTTTTGACCGACGATACCAGTGGAGACGAACATACATGGACGCGTGAGAAAGAAATAGATGATACACGACGACTAATGTATGTCAACAATAAAACATTAAATGTAATTTCAAAATCTTATGCAATTATTTTGCACATCTTGGACCAGAATATTAGTGCAGTTAATATTAAAAAGAGACTTATATGTACACTTCTGTCAAGAATAAATTTTCCGGAGAGCAGTTGTGAGCATGGAAGCCGAACAAAACTAAAAAATTTTGAGCGACTAACGGTAACTCTAATTTACAATTATATTAGACAATTGAATAACATAATTCATGGAAAGGACTTGAGACCAATAGGCAATAGAGATCCTCCAGTTTTTCAAACAGCAAGAAATTTGTATATTAAATATAAAAAAAATAACTTTTTTATTGTATATATGTACAGTTAACTTTATTTACTTTTTTAATCTAAATGTTTATGTACCATTAGTTATAGGACTTAGCTTTACAATTTACATGTGACCATTCTTTCTTTGTATATTGTAACATTTATTATTTGTTTCCAAGTTCTCCTGTCTTTATAACTATAAACCGAGTGTGATCTGCGAACATTCTGCTATTTTATTATTGCATTATTGTTTGTGAAAATATACTTATTAAGCAAATTTGTTGTTTTATTGATTTTCTAGTAATAATCATTACAATATTTCGAATATAAAATTTCCTATACTGCCTATACCGGCCCTGCACCGGCTAGGCCGGCCCTGTATCAATTTAGTTCTACACCAGGCCGCCATGGGTCACTGCAATCAATGGTCACTAAAAGGGGCGGGAGGGGCGCATCTATTCAAACTTATCTATGACGGTATCCATATTTTACCCTAAACAAGTCAAACAACGGTTTTGTTCTGAGTGACCCTTCCTAAAAAAAGTAAAATCAATTAGGAAAATTTGTAACAATGTGCTGTTATGTACACAGAAACGTACCTTGTTTGTACTATATGACCTGTTTTTGATGGGAACATGTCACCAAATCACAACATACCAACCATGCAAACATGAAATACACCAAATGTACCAACAGAAATAAAACCAACACTGCTTACACAACCCCGCGATCAGTTATAGAAAGACAAAAGTAATTTTCGGTACGAAATATTCGTTTCACATTGATAACGAAAAAAAAAATTAAATACTACTAGCTTCATCTTTTTCCCAATAGCCTGTGCAGTCAACTACCTTTCTTACATGGTTATATACTGACTGCAACTTTCGCTATACACCAACAGATGGTACACCTATGTTCAGACAGAATTAAAAATAGAGAAAGTATACGTACGCCTTTGTCTCTCTCCGTCTCTGTTTAGTTAGCTATATGTCGCCAGCACTGTTCATATCAAAACATGATTAAAATTTGCTGTGCTTGTAGGTACTTTTGTTGAAAATACATGTATTGTAGGTATGATAAATTGTTATAAGTGTAGTTTTCAACTCTTACTAAGTCTACTGAGAAAGGAGCTATATTTATATATTACGCTTACTGTCGGATTGAGCGAGTTGGTAACAATTATTCTCGGTCATATAGACCGCGCTCACAGCGAGCATGCTTATAAAAAAAACCATGCATTCCATTACCTAAAGGTAAATGACCGTTTACTATATCGGTGAACGCTTTGGAATTAAACACGTACATATAATTATTGTTGAAATAATTATTGTTTATTCTACATAAATATAGAAACATAGATTTTTTAATACTTATTACATTATAACAGTTATTAGGTATAAAACAACATTCTGTGAAACGGAATTACATCAGATTTTTTTAGGTAAATTTATAATCGTGCGATTCTATTGAAAAAATGAATTATAATAAAGTAATTGCAAACCTAACTAGTAGAAATTAAAGAAAAGTTTTAAACAACCGCGGTAACATTTACAATGCTACTTTTGGTGTAGTCATCGAAATGTTACTTTTTTTCTTACCACATTTATCAATAATTTTTTTGGAACAAATTTTATTAAATTTAACGTTTCTTTTCTTCAAATGACAACACAGAATTTTCAAACTTTTCCTTAGTTTTTTATTTTCAATTTGTAGATCACCAGCCTTTCTAACCCATTCATTTTTAATCTGTAGGTGACTGTTCTGCATTTGTATGTGATCAAGGGTATTCTTGTTTGCTGTTTCAATTTTCAAATTAAATTCTTTTGACTTGTGTTGTAAACTTTCAACTTTTATTTTTAAATTATTAACTTCTGAATGACAAGTGGTGAGATTAGACAACAATACCGTTTGATTTCCCCGTAATTTATTTATTAATCTAATAGTCTGACTTAAAGTTTGATTAATTTCTTTGATTTCAATATTTAAGTTATCGATTTCTAACAAATGCAGAACTTTCTCTTCCAGCAGTCTACTGTCAGAATAAGCTAAAGATATAGTTAAATTTTCAACCATATCTTCAGTTCGAGTGAAATTCAAATCGCACAATTCAAAATTTACCCTGTAATAGTGTAATTCCGCTTCACATTCTTGAATTATCCTTTGCTGTCTTTGTGCGTGTGCGAATCTAGCATCATCATGGGCATATATTGACATGCGATTTGCTAATAAAAGCGTTTTGCAGTTATCTACGTTGCTAGTTGGTTTCACTGCTTGAGCTGTTGAGTGTTCTAAACATTGAAATTGGATTAAAATTACGTAACGAAAAAAAGAATTTCATTTACTTACGGTATCTGAGATGGTATCATCATGGCTGGATTTTGTGGTTTTACTTCTTGAGCTGGAGCTCTAAAAATTAAAATTGTATTAAAATTATGTAACGAAAAAAAAAAAAAGATTTTGATTAACTTACGTTATTAGAGATGGTATCATCATGGATAGTGATGATAAAATAACGAAAATTACAACAATGGGTTTCCTAAAGTCAATAAAATAGTTTGTTAAGGTATATTGCTTACATTGTATAAATACTTACATTTTTAGTAGTTGCGTGTTGTAGTTGTAAATAGATGCGTACGTGTAACTGTGTCTACTATCAAAAGGAGAATGATAGAAAAAACTTATTATAGTTGATTTTTGCAGCAATTTTAGCAAGCTCATGAAAATACGTCTTTATACATTAAACTGTGACCCCAATATTTATATTACATAGAAAAAAAACCTTTGTCTTTGTGTTTCCAATTCGAAGAATTTTAAAATAGCAACAAAAATGTTATTACAGTCAGTTCATTTCCCTTAACGTTTCTTACAACCTCATTAAATACTCCATGCGTTTATAAAAATGACTGAATGGATTCATGGAATTAAGAAATAGTGTAGAACTCTTGTTGTATTTCTAATACATTTTTTGAGCAGTATTCGTAATGAAGTGAATTAATTAGGATATATTGCTTATGAAAGTGGTCAATACCTGCCTGTGAAAGCAACCAACTTTTATATACAATGTATAAGTTCTAGATTTCCTAAATATTTGTAAAAGATATTTGTTATAGAACAATATAAATAGAGTATAACTCACGTATACGTACAACACGTATAATTGTCTTTAATAAGAAAGAGATGGATAGAAAAAGTTATTACAGTTCATTTCCCTAGCGATTTTTTGCAAGCTCATTAAAATACGTTTTCTTGGTCTTTTCACATGAAAATGTTGAACTCTTGAACGTTTCTTATTCGGAGAATTTTAATTGATAAAAAATGAGGATAAACAATTTTTAAAAAAGTTGAAATATATATCGAATGATGTGAGTTAGATTATTGGCATGTATTGCTTGTGAAAGCAACGCATTGCACCTTGTATCAATTACATAATATGCGTCGTGTAATGTATTTTAAAAATTGGTACTTTCTATCAGTTATATGTGTGTTAACAATGTCTTGAGCTATATAAATACAGTAGAACTCCTGGTGTATTTATCAGTTCTAAGATTGTAGAAGTTCTACAAGTTTAACAACGATGTCATCATTTATTGATAATTGTGAGTTGTGATTTTTTTCAAATTGTAAAAGTACTAATAGTTTTTTCTGTTTAGTGTCATTTGAAGTGGAAGAATATCTTCCTCAGGATATAAGAGTAAGAATACATTTTAAATAATATTGTAACACATCTTTATGTATCGGTCTGAAATCGATTTATGTCTTCCCTATTTTTATATGGTTATTTTTTGTAGTGTCTTCCGTACTTCTTCCAACTAAGTCCTCATCCACCACCTGTGGGCTGGTTAGATGATAAAATTTTTCTAAAGGAAGATATATGCTACATCCTTCATGAAGATTTCATTGAAATCTTCGTATATAATGTAAAAGAGGGATATTAAAAATATTCTTCACTTCAAACTATGTGTTTTATTTAAACAGTTGTAGTCAGAACGTATAATTTTAGCAATCTTTCTCAATGAGAAATTTGCATTTTAAACACTATAAATAAAGCTTTAGAAATTACAATTAATTGTGGTAATAAATTTTATGCAGTGACAAGTGAGCATATAAATTACATGATAGTGTTTTCGAACGAGCCGGTTCTTCAGATGCAATAAAAAATGCTAACACAGATGAATTTCTCTATATATATATATATATATAGAGGACATCTTATGGAGCATTCATTTTGTAAAATGGATCCGGTAGATGCTTTGATAGCATGTAAGTGTTACAAAAAAACTAAACATAATATGTCGTGAGCTTTAAGTTTTAACCTGCTAAGTTTATTTCAACTAATTTGTTACAGTGTATGTCCTTATATGGAAAAAAAGCTAAACTAGCAAAAGATAGGTTTACAAACTTCCAAGACGTGGTGTATTAAATGAATGTAATAACCTGATTAAAATATGTTAGTTTAATAATAACCTAAATCATGTTTTATTTATAACTTTCAATTAGAAATTATTGAAGTATTTATGACCTTATTTATAAATTTTGTTTTTTTTTTAGCTCCTAACGATGATGATGCATCCATCACCATATGCACCGCCCTCCCCTTGGCCAGAAGAGGGGATGATAGCCTTGAATGAGGAGATTGAATACTACGTTAGCGATGAAGACAACGTAGTTCATGTTCGGGTGTTTAATGTCCGAATTTAAATAAATAAATAATAAATAATAAAATTTTGGTGTTTCTTTTCTAATCAATTTAATCATGAGAAATAAAAGACAAATAGCAAATAGCGCTCCAACGGGTACACCGAAACGCGCAAACGTTAGAGGTTTTAAATTTGAATGTTTGACGTGTTGCGCTGCCCGGTGCAGCGCGCGCTCCACCAGACACACCGAAACACGTTAAACATTCAAATTTAAAGCGTCCTCCAAACCGGTACTGTTGCAATCACGATAGCGATGACCGCTCCTGGCATGTGCTCGCTCATTTGTTTACTGCAGCAGAGTCCGATCACCACCGCCATCGCTATCGTGATCGCAACCGCGTCGGTTTGGGAACGCTTTAAATTTGAATGTTTAACGTGTTGCATAGCTCGGCGCAGCGCGCACAACTTAGCACCGTACGACTCGCTTCCACCGAGTAGCGCGTACAGATGGCGCTCCACCGAAACGTGCAGACGTTAGAAGTTTGAAATTTAAATATTTAACGTGTCGCTCCGTCCGGCACCGCGCGCGCACCTTCGCGCACACCGAATAGCGCCGCCCGGCCACGCGCCGATAGATGACATACCGAATGGCACCGCTCGGTCATGGTGCACAACTTTGCCACTCGCTGATAGATGGCGCACCGGATCACGTCGCCCGGCCACGATACACAATTTTGCCACTCGCCGATAGATGGCGCGCTTTATTTTGAATTTTGAATTTTTTAAATATACCACACGTGCCACATGGTCTAGCTCCAGCTACTTTCCTCTACTTACATAGATAAGAATCTAGACCCAGTAAACAGACTAAAGAAATGAGCCTTATCAACCTTATCATCCAAAATGACAGAATGAGCATTCGCGCAAGCGGAAATGATTGAAACCATCAAAGCCCTGAAAAAGGAAATTACAGAATTGAAAAGCAAGCCAATAGAACGGAAGCAGCACCAAAGAACAAACTAGAAAAACTAGTTGCAACCATAAAAAGGCTTTCAACTCTGTTTATCGGAGGTAATAATGGCGAAACAGCTAAACAACTACAGGAAACCTTCACAAAAACTTTAAACCCAATCAGGGAAAGAATAAAGATATGAAACATATGGACCACAAAACAAACGATTGATCAATGATAATAGAAACCGATAGCGAAGTGACAAGTAACCATATAAATTACATGATGGTCTTTTCGAACGAGCTCGTTCTTCAGATGTGATAAAAAATGCAAAGTCAGATGAATCTTCTCTATATATAGAGGGCATCTAATGGAGCATTCATTTTGCAAAATGGCATCAATTGTGGAGTGTAAGTGTTTAATTGATTTTTTCAAATATGAGAAGTTCTAATAGTTTTTTTTTGTTTAGTACAAATGCAAATTGAGCTACAGCTCCCACATCATATAGGTGTAAGTACATATTTTATTGATAATACTTCTATATAATATAATTTTAATCAAATTCCATAAATACCTATAACTTTGTTTTTACAAAAAAACTAAGATAGGTTTACAAACTTCCCAGACGTGTTGTATTAAATGAATGTAATAACCTTGTAATAACATTAAAATATCTATAACCTACCTTAGTTTAATAATAACCCACATTATTTTTTATTTATAACCTTCAATTAGAAATGATGAATGCATTGATTCTGACTGAAGGATTTATGACATTATTTATCAAAATTATTTATAAATTTTGTCTTTTTTTAGCACTTACCGATGATTATTTTCCCTTCCCCAGCGAGCCCCTGGCCAGAGGAGGGGAAGATTGCCTTCAATGGGCAAACTCAGTATCTCGTCATGGACGAGATGGTTTGTGTGGGCGTATAACGTCCCCATGTAAAACCATCTCGCCATGACGGGGTTTTTACGTTCTACACGAAAAAAAAAAAATAAAAAAAAAATTAATAAAAATAAAAATTATTAAAAACAATGTTTTGGTGTTTCTTTTCTAATCAATCTAATCATGAGAAATGCAAGACACGCTTCCACCGAGTAGCGCACACAGATGGCGCTCCACCGGGCACACAAATAGCGCTCCAACGGGCACATCGAAACCCAGACGCCAGAGGTTTTAAATTTGAATGTTTGACGTGTCGCTCCGCCCGGCACCGCGCGCCCACCGAATAGCACCGCCCGGCCACGCGCCGATAGATGGCATTCCAAATCGCGCCGCCTGGCCACGGCGCACAATTTTGCCACTCGCCGATAGATGGCGCGCTAGGGTTTTAAATTTGAATTTTTTAAATGACACTGCCACATGGTCGTGATGCAGCCTATCTTTTCTACTAAGACAGTAGAAAAATAAAACAAAACGAAAACCTTAAAAAGTACTAAAATGCGAGGAGCCAAAGAAAAGACATCCGCCGGTCATCTTTTATGATGTCCCAGTATCAGTACAAAACTTGAAGGAGATTATTTACGAATTGAATTTACACGTTAAGATACCACAAACAACGTCAACGAAAACTTTAGGGTGAAATTTAAGACAGGGCCGCGAAACAAGCCGACAGTTCATATCGTGGCAGAAATGTCAAATGAGATAAGGGAACACCTCTTAGCTCAGTGGAAGGAGTTCTTGGAACACCGGGCGGTGTCAGCAAGAGACTACATCGTAGTCTCGAGGTGCAACAAGTGCGGCGATCTTGGGAATGTGCTCAAATACTGCACGAACCAGGAGATATGCACAAACTGCGGTGTTGAGGGACACCAAAAGGACAAATGTCCCAAGAAGGAGAAGCCCCCTTATTGCATCCTGTGCAAAAAGAGCAGAAAACCTTGCACACGAAAGAAAGAGAAATGCCCTACCCATAAACTGTTGCTGGAAAGGCTTATCCAGAAAACGGATTATGAATGAAACCCCCCCAAGCACCAACAAAAAACAATAATCATAGGTAACAGAAAACACCAAAAAGAAAAACAGGAATATGGAAAGGGCCAGACGGTACAGAGCAAACCGTCTTGGAGGTCTAAGACCTGAGGAACCCTCAACACTTGAGCAGCCACGCAAGTGCAACAAGCTGGACACGACTACCAGGAAGCCCAAACAGGAGCAGCGTGCAAAATAATGTCACGATAGGTCCCTTTTCGCATCCGACCTCACATATATTAATGTTTTCTACAACATAACCTATTTTCAGAATTTATCGAATATGTATACATATATTTCTCTTATGGAGGCCATACACGTTAGGATTTGCATGATGGTTTTAGCCTTGCATGCATAACCGACAGGCAAACCCTAGGGTGTATGTGATAAAACTGTACAGTTGTCGACGCATGTAGATGCAACCAAGCAAATACCAAAATTGATATTTTCTGCAGCTAGGTTATGTTTGCGCGCATGCATAACCAAGCGTGTGTGGCGTCCGGCGAGCTTACATGCACAGTTCTCAGTCAGTTTGTTATCGTCCTATTTTAGAAGAATTCATGGAAATTTATAAGTCTGAACCTTGTCTTTGGCGCGTAAAATGCAAAGAATGCCACGACAGGGACAAAAGATCGGCAGCATACGGGAAATTAATAACTAAACTCAAGGAATTGGAGCCTACAGCTACAAAAGAAGATGTGATTAAAAAAAAAAATAATACGTTACGTAGTAACGTTAGACGAGAGAAAAAAATGCGATGAATTTGTGAAGTCGTATATAAACCAACACTGTGGTACTTTGAATTATTTGATTTTGTTGGAGATCAAGATGTTCCTCGCAGCCCACGATGTAACATGTCGGATATTGATGAGAATGATTCCAATGTAAGTATACATTAGTGAATTATTTATTTTGTAATTTCTATGTCCTGTATCTATATACAGCCGACTATAAACAATTACACTATCTATACCGCTCCTGGTACAGTATCTATTTTTTTGCCACGTAGTACATAGTAGGGTTGCCGCGAATAGTAATTTTTCCCAATATCGAATAACGAATATTCGGCCACACTTTCGGCCGAAGCGCCGAATATTCGCTACAAGTTACAACCAGTCCCATCGCGATGCAGTGCATACGGGGTAGGTCGTTTGCAGTTTGCAGTCTCATTTGCGAGTATATCGTGTTACCAAACGCATTCATTCGTCCTACTAATAATCTGGACAAAATAGAATCAGTTAATAATAAAAAATCGCCTGTTTGGCAATATTATGAGATATCTGATGAGGATAAGAAGGTGGCTGTGTGTTTGCTGTGTACAAGCAAGATCTCGCGTGGTGGAGACGGAAAGAATGCAAGTAAGTAAACACTTTAATAAAACACATAAATTCATTTTTATGTATGTGTATATTTTATACTATATATTATATGTTACTCTAATAATTTGTTTCTTTACTACGTTTAACTTCACCCTGTTGTTTGTTTATTTCTTCGTTACGTTCAAATCTTGTAATCGATATTTTACCTACTTCCCAATGTCCTATCGAGATGAAATTTTGCATGTGGACAGATTTTCGGTTCTAATGCATGAATCAGGAAATTTTTTAGTTACAAAAAATTTTCAAAATGTTCTAAATGTTTAATTCATTTTTTTATAAAGCGTATTTAAAAAAATATTTTTTACATATATTTATTTTATGTTTTGTTCTTCCAACTTCAAATAATCTGTAACTACACGAAAACGATCGATTCGTAATTGGTAATTCTATAATACTTTTTAACAGCTACAACTTCCCTGAGAAACCATCTTAAAAGCAAACATGCTGAGCAGTATGCTACTTTAACTGCTGCTCCTTCAGCAAGTGCAAGTAAAGCAAGTACGTCAATAAAGCACAAACAGTTAACTCTGAAGGAAACAATTGAAAAGAAATTGTTGTGGGATATAAAAGACCTGAAATCAATAAAATATCACTATTTAATCGGTGAGATGACTGCCCTAGACAACGAACCGTTTTCACTTGTTGAACGAATCGGCTTTCAAAGGCTTATGGAAATAGCAGTACCTCAATACAAAATACCTGGTCGCACTTATATGACCGATAAAGTTATTCGCGATATATATGACAGATTATACCACAAAATTGAAGCTACTATCTCGCGAACAACAGCAGTATCAGTGACATCTGATATATGGACATGTCATCACAACAATGAGAGTTTCTTGAGTTTCACTGCGCATTGGGTATCTCCAGAGTTTATTCTAGAACATGCCGTTCTAACAATAAAGCCGTTTGCTGGCTCACATACTGGTGACAATATCGCAGAAGAGATCAATGCAATTATAGAGAGATGGAATATTCCTCGGAGCAAGAATTCATTTAGTTATTCATGACAGTGGAGCCAATATGATAAAAGGTGTACGAGTTGCAGAATATGATTCTGCTAAGTGTTTCATTCATTCACTGCAACGAGCTGTCCAGGTATCGCTGAAGTCCCAAGTGGAGGTCCTGGATATGGTCGCTGCTGCGCGACGAATTGTCAACCATTTTAACCACTCTACTATAGCACAACAAAAGCTGCAATCCATTCGTGATGAACTTAACTTGCCACACCACCAACTAGTGCAAGATGTTAGCACATGCTGGAATTCCACCTATTATTTAATGGAGCGATTACTGGAACAAAAGCGAGCTGTCTCTTTATTCACAACAGAGCAAAAATCCTTGACAAATTTGACACCGCCACAGTGGGAGTTAATGGAGCAATGCATAAGACACCTCAAGCCGTTCGAAGAGATCACTAAAATAACCAGCTCAGGTCTTTCTTACATCTCTGAAGTGATTTCACATGTTGCGACATTGTTGAAATACCTGAGAAAGGAAGAGACTGCAGATAGAACACCAAAATTATTAACGATGAGATCTTCACTAAGAGCTGAACTTGAGAAACGGTTTAATTTTGATAAAAATGACATTGACAAATACCTGGTTGACACTTTTCTTGACCCCCGATTCAAAACTAGTTTCCTAGGATTAGTTCAAGCGGAATGAGCAAGACAAAAACTTCTTATTGAAGCTCATAAAATTAGTCATAAAGAACCTAGCACTACCGATGATGCCGAGGATACCGAATATACCGATGATTATTCTCCACCTACTAAGAAAACAAACACCAATAATTTTGGTACAACCATTGAAACACACAACAGTTTCTGGAACTGTTTTGATGAAATCGGGAATAAAGAAACGGAGAAAAGTGATATTGCAATTGAAATTGATTTTTATTTGAAAAGTGTACGCCTGAATCGGACGGCAGATCCTTACAAGTGGTGGTCAGCAAACGCTAAACAGTTTCCAAACCTGGCAAAGTTTGCTAAAATTTATTTATCGTCTCCTGGTAGTAGTGTATACAGTGAAAGGCTATTTTCAGAAGCAGGCACTATTTACGAGGAAACCCGCAATCGGTTGTTACCAACCAATACAGAAAAAATTGCTTTTATCCATCACAACTTGCCATTAATGAATTTTACTTATTAAATTTGTATTAGTTTGTTGTTTAAATAGATTTTTTAGTAATATGTGCATTATTTATTTTTCATAATTAGGTATTCGGCCGAATAGTACACAGTATTCGGCCGAATACTGAATATCAAACAAAACGGCCGAATACGCCGAATACCGAATAGTAGCCGAATATTCGCGGCATCCCTAGTACATAGCTTTACAAAATCTAGTACATAGATTGTTAGGAAGACAACTCTTAAGCGGTGAGGTTGCTCATTTATTCATCAAACAATATTACTACATAAAAATAGAGGAAATACATCACATTTCAATGTAACTATCCTGCCAAGGTACTTTGCCTTCATTGACAAAGAAAGTTCTAGCCTGATTTTTTTTTGCTTCATTCAGGACATTTCCTCGATTTTGTACTTGTAAATTTTCGATGTCTGAACGTGTGGTGTCGTAGCCCGTGGTAACAACACTTCCACTATCCATATTTTCTCGATAAAAACATCTTGGAGGTGCATATGAATTAGGTGTGTGCTCCATTAGAAAGTTGTGCAAAACACACGTAGCCATCACCACTTTTTCTATACTGTTTGGTTCTAAATTTATTTGAGTATGGTAAATGCGAAATCTTGATGCCAGTATGCCGAAAGCGTTTTCAACTATTCTTCGTGCGCGAGATAATCTATAATTAAAATTTTTTTTTTCATAGCTGCTCAAATCCGCTTGACGATATGGTTTCAACATGTTTGTGTCTCAACGGGAATGCATCATCAGCAACAAATACATATGGTAAACACCTTGAACTGTGTTGAATCGGTTCAGAGTTTGGCAGACTTAAATGTTGCATTTGTAGCTTTTCATAAAACATGGTATTCAGCAAAACACCTCCGACGGAAACTCTTCCATTTGTAGCAAAATCTGCTAATAGAAATCGGTATCTAGCATCAACTATTGCCATAAGAACCATGCTATGTCGTCCTTTGTAGTTGTAGTAATAAGATCCACTGTTAGAAGGTGGAACTATGTCAATGTGTTTACCATCGATGGCACCCAAGCAGTGAGGAAAATTCCATCTCTCTTCGAAAAGTTGCGCGATTTCCTTCCATTTATCCGATGAACCTGGAAACTAAATAATAATTATTATTTTTTATTCTTATAGGATGCCAACAATTCTACCGAAAATACCATAGATAATACTATAAATAATGCTGCTGCGAATGTTGATACAGGCAATACAGACGATATTACGTCACTTAAGAAGACTCAATTACCTGCTACAAGACCGGGAAGAAAGAAAGTGACAGAGCACGATCAGTAAACCACTGCCGTACTACTATCCGTTAAAGACCATTTTAAGCGTCCTATTTCGACACCAGAAGATCGGTATGATCTTTTAGGAAGATCTATAGCAATAAAATTAAGATCAGTAGGCAAGCGTCAAGGCTTGATTGCGGAGAAGATAATTAACGACACCCTGTTTGATGCCGAGATGGGCACTCTGATTACCGAAGCAATTATGAATCGTCCTTTTACTTTTGTTTCTTCGCCAACTCCTAGTATCTCACGAACTCCAAGTCCGAATCCTTCGACCTCACTAATTCAACAACCGTATACTCACACCACTTCTGTTTTGCCACAATATAAAGCCTGCAAATCTCCGATACAGCAGCACAGTACAGTACAGTCCAGTACTCAACAACAAAGGTACCTACCCGATATCTTCTGCACCGCAAAGTCAGCCCTGCACATCTCTTTTTCAATAATATAATACTCAACAAGAAACTACTTCTCCTGCACCACATCAGCCCTCACCAGCACTACATGAAGAATTTCACACAGAACCAACAACAGCAACTTTATTATCATTTTATACAAATGTTAATTCAGGGTTGACCTAAATATGTAACTGGCTGATTAAACTTATTATTAAAACTGTTTAAGGATTCAAAACTGGTTTTAATTATTAACTCACCCGTAGATAGTCCTCTTTCCGAGCTTCATATATAGCATCGCATGTTTCTGGTATAATTCGGCCCAAAGCCTGAGGTGAAATAATAGCAGAATATTTAAGACACTCATGCAAGAAATCTTAATGTTGCTGCTAGTCTCTCATGTGCTGATATTGCATTTCTCTCATAACAGTATCTTGTCTTTGTATTAACGGAGTGATTAATGATAACAGCTTCAAATAAACATTTTCATCCATACATAAATAATTTTTGTAATCTGTTGGTGTAAATCTCAATTCATTTAACAAATTTACGTTAGAGAACTTCTTTCTTTTCAATAACCAGCGTTTACACCATTCACTGCGAGCTCTTCTTCTTTTTCTATTCTGTAGAACAAGTGTTAAGCCAAGTACAGCTATCAGATCGTCGTCATCCATTGTTCGTTTGGTATACCGCGGACAGTAGTATAGATAACTGTCACACCGTCATGTAGCTCCAGCAGTCTGCTTGAGAGTTTATGGCAAAACTGTGCATGCAAACCCTAACGTGTATGTGTAATATGCAACTCAGTTGTACCTGTAGGTTATGCATGCAACGTTAAAACCATCATCTAACGTGTATGGCCTCCGTTACAAAAAAACATGGAGTATGATGATGAACAAAACCAAGTGAATTTGGCACATGTTGTTGGATGTCGGACAGCCACTGCAACTTGCAACTGTTTACAAGACACATACCGAAGAAAAAGCTTTTTATAGTGGAGTAGTGGGGTTAGAAACAAAGAACCCGAAAACAACAATACTGAGACGCATATGGGGATCTACCGACCCGGGGATGCAGCGGGTGCGAGACACACGGGCGCCAAGTCAAGGGGGCGCCGAAAGAAGCCGCCTTGATTGCTAAAAATATGTAAACTAATTCACTGATGTAAGTCACAGAGACCAACTTACTGTTGTTGTAAGATTTGTTTTATTAAATGAAAAGTCAAAGCAAGTAGAAATTAGGGAGCATTTTTTAGGATTCATTGTAATATCAGATTCGACAGGACAGGGTTTAAGTACAGTTTTATTAGATTTTTTGGAGACTCACAACATGAGTTTGGGGGATTTAAGGGGACAAGGTTATGATAATGGGGCAAATATGAAGGGTCGCAATAATGGTTTACAAAAAAAAGTTATTGACCTGAACCCTAGAGCTTTTTTTGTGCCTTGTGCGGCACATAGTTTAAATTTAGTTGTTAACTATGCTGCAAAAGCCTCTTTAGAAATTACGGGCTTCTTTGCTATAGTACAGGAACTGTACGTTTTCGCTCTGCATCGACTAAACGTTGGCAGGTCTTAAAAAGTGAAATCCCAACGTTAACACTAAAACCTCTTTCAGATACTAGATGGGAAAGCAGAATAAATGCACTAAAAGTACTTAGATACAATCTAACAAAAATATATGATGCCTTATATACACTCTATTCCAGGGATGGCGAACCTATGACCCGTGGGTCAGGCACTGACCCACGCAAGAATTTTACCTGACCCACGATTGCTAGGCAACCAATAAACCAACGCTGATTTATTTAGATTTTCTAATTTGTGTGGATAATTTATATTCTATTTGTATTTTTTTAAGCACTGCATTGACACAAAAGCAATTTTAATGCTGTGTATAACTTTCAGTTATGTTTTTTGAAACAGACTTCCGTAGCACTTGTATCATCCCCTCTCTGTTTCACGTTGTGAGGCGCCAATCGGCGCCATGCGGATGTCTGTTATGTGTGTACTTATGCTAGCTAGAGCAGAATCGACAACGTACCAACACCGCGAACCCGAAACTAAGGATTCTAACGTCATTCTAACCAACAGTTCGTTATTTCCTCGCGCGCTAACAGCCAGATGAGAATTGCCACACTCACGGGTACGTTATCTGTTCGTTATCTTGCCCGCGAACGAATCTAATAAAAGTAACTATATGAATCTAATAAAAGCTATACCTCTTCACCCATCTCTCTTTTCAGATATCTTGCAATTTTTGGCCCGCAATTTAAGGCGCGCCTGTACCAATCAGTACCAGTGCTGACCTTAGTGGCATCCATTTCGAACGCATTTAGAAGTAAGGTGTATTGATGTGTATGTATATTAGGTATGTTAATAAAAAAAAATCTTAAATTATTCTATTCTAAATTGAAATATTTGTAATTGTAGCTCTGTACTATGTCGGCGGTTAAAAAATTAAAAACAAGTGATCCAAATTCCAGGGCATATCAAGCGGAATGGTTTGATAAATACGGTGTGATTGAGAGGAATAAAATGGTTATATGTGTAATTTGTAATGAAAAAGTGACTAAGCGAGTAAGATGTTGAAGCAGGGAGCATGATTTGATTTTGTGGATATTCTATTTCTGGAATTTGTAACCATTTTACTGTTTGGACTTTTGGATTGGATTGAGTAAGGTTTTAAGGGCAAATTTTTGCGCTTCTACACAATCAACTTAGCATAGTCACGTTTACTTGGCACTGTTGTCATTTATTTACGTGCAACAACCATTGCATTTACACACTCTCTTGGGTCTTATAAAATGCCATAAATGTAAAACACAATAAACTTATATTATTTATCAATGTATATTTCATGCCCTAATAACGACACATTCTAACTAATATGATATACCACAGCGTGCTTGTAGACATCTACCTAAGAACCAAAATGTTTTGTATTTTGTCGTAGTTTGCCTTTTTCTCTAACTCAAAATTATTTACACTTATACTGGACCATTTTTGATCATTTTGGCGTGTCTTGTATCATTTTGAGTATATAATTGTGAAGAAATTGTAGCACATATTGAAGCATATTGATTAATGTTAAATTTTTGATACATTTTGACAACCTTGGTCACTTTGGCCAATTTTTGAGTTAGAGATGCTGCTGCTATTTTGCTTTAAAAGCTGCGAGGACGCTTTACGGTGAACATTTTCTCATCCTTTTTGACAATTTTTGACTAATTTGTATCATTATATATTTTTATAATTTTTGACCATATACGAATTATGATCATGCTAGAACTGAAGCAGCCGTACTTTTTGATGAGCCATTAATTACTGAGCGCTCAACTATTCTTGATCTGGAGACAAGGGAATTAGTTTGACATTTTGAATCATTTTTAATACTTTTTTATTTTTCAATTTTGGAAAGACGGACCGTTTAAACATTTTCAAGACATAGATTTTTGAATAAATTTGTAGGATCCAAAAATAATTTTGTCTATATTAAAAATTTCACCATTCCTCTATTATAAGTGGCTATAAACTATAAACAAACGGTAATCCGAATCAGATACGGACCGTATAAATTAAAATCTTCAACATTACAAAAAATAATCAAAATAATCAAATAGATTCAAGTAATAATTTAAAAAAGAAAAAATTGTTGAAAAAAAAATATGAACACTGTCCGGATTCGAACCCACGGCTTCCTCAGCCAGAGCCATCAACGCTATCCGATACGCCACCAAATTTTTATTGTATCGCCAGTCGGTCAAAACACGGTCCCAAAACATGCGTGAAATCCTTTCTAATATCGCATCTGAGGCCGTTTTATTACTCGATTTGCGTTCCCAAACGCCTAATCTTATGACCTGACGTGCAACATGTCGTGCACCGGCCATTCTTAAGGCTGGAACAGATAGCGGTAGCGCTGACGTGCCGGAATGGTAAGGTAGCACCGCCATCTGTCAAGCAGAAGTAGAAGTGCGCGTAAGTAGATCGGAGCGCACAGAATGAAGGTAACCAGCTACAACGCCACCGCAAAGTTCGCCTACTTTCTACTTTTCGGTAACGTTATAGCGGTGGGACACTGCGCATGCTCGACTTTTGAGTTGCCGGATTTGTTTGTTTACACCACCATATTTTGGTCGCCAGTCGCCACGCTCTGCCGTTTTTTCCGACTTATTATACGTTCTACTGTGTTCTACTGTGAGTTTGTTTAATATTATTTTGGGTAAGATTCTATACTTTACAAGTGTATCAGTTTACCAATATCTTTTTTATTTTCAGTTTTTCGTCGTTTATGTCCTAGTGTTAGTTTCTAAAATACTTCTTTATATATCCTAGGTAAGTACCCATACTTTGCAGGCGTAGAACACTATTAATAATGCTTTTTCATTTCAGATTTACGTGTTCCTTTAGTTATAGTATTCTACTTATTAGTGTTATATTTATTAGTGTTCCAAATAATAGTGTAAGAGGTTTGTTAATTGTGAAGAGTAAAGATTTATTTAGTTCTAAAACTATATCCTATTTTTAACAGTTTCTGACAAAGTGATGGACAGCTTTGAAGAGCGATTGATCGAGCTGGTGAGAGGATGTGAGATGCTCTATAACAAACAGAGTAGTGGTTACAAAAACACCAGCGTGAAGGCCAGAAAGTGGCTGGAAATTAGTACTAAGTTGGGTTGTACAGGTAACTATTTCATCTTAAAAAAGATTACAGTAAATAAACAACATTTCTTTTAGAGGAGGAATGTACGCGACGATGGAAGACGCTGCGGGATCGATTCACGAAGGAGATGAAAAAATTAGACCAACCGTCCGGGTCCGCGGCATCTTCCTCGCAGATCTGGCATCTGTTTGATGCCATGAATTTTTTAAAAACTCATGTAACTCCAAGAAAGTAAGCAAGAATTCTTGAATTCCTTTAATGCATTAACTAATAATGTAAAATGTTTTTGTAGAACACGAACAAATTATACAGTATTCAGCAGTACGGCGTGTAGTGTCATGTAGACCACCGAAGACATAGACCATGATGAAGAGGTGGGGAGTTTAATGGAAGAGAGCGACATGTCCGCCACAGTAGAGGAATCAGAAAAGTGCCCCGAAACTCCCGTACCAACGCCTTCACCATCCACCAGTGCCAGTACCTCGGTAGGCCTACAAAGGGGAGTAAAGAGGTCTACTCCAGAGGTTGATGTGGCGTTCTTGGACACCCTATCATCCATAAAAGACTTTCTACAAAGTAAAGCGCTTCCCAAGACGGGGTTAAGCGACAACGAAAACTGTAAATGCCCTGGACTCACTAAGTCCCGAAGACAGAAAAGCAGCAAAGCATGAAATTTTTAAAATTTTGGGAAAATATGCTTATAAACTAGATTAAAATAAAATTATAATCAAATATGTTTCTTATTTATTAGAACCATAGGGTAAAAGAAAAAAATTACTTGTAATTCTTTAAGAATAGTGTGAAATATGTAGTTGCCTTTTGGTGAGTACTTTGAAAGAAAAATAAAAAAAAAGTTTCTGCTACCACAACACTACAAATATTTTTTATTCATTTCAAATATAAAACACGCAAACATAATTTAAATACACGCAGTAAGTGTTGTTTTATGTCATACATTTATCTTTCTAAATCGTATTGAAACGGAACTGCACCTTCATTCACAAAATAGTTTGCAAGAATATCTCGCATATGAAATGCACTGCGAGTTGCATTGTTTGATCCCACTCTGGCCTGACGAAGGGGTTCTACTTCTTGTCTCCAGTCCCCTGAATGGATATTTCCGTGGTCATCTTCCCAATCAACGTAGTTCCTTGGACAATATACAATTGGACAATAAATCATATACTGGTCTATCCATCCTCGTGTGCTTGAAAAACTGTTCAGGATCACTAGCTTTCATCCTTTTATACATTTTCTCATAGTACCCAGCGCTATTCCTATCGAGATATATATCTCTGACCCACCAACGTCGTTTTCTTCGCTGCTTTGTGTGACGAAATCGTAAATACATCAAGTATAACATGGAAAACAAGGTTACTACTAATTCAACTTCGGCAACGTCATCCATTGAACGCTAATCAATACTTGTTATACAGCCTCGATTCACGGCAACTCTGGCTGCTAAATGATAAAGACTTTAGATAATCAAATAAGACTTTCCTCTTTTTCATTAACTTACCTCCTTAAAACTTTAATTAATAAATTAAACAACGTAAATACTCTAGGACTATCACTAAACGAATGTCTAAAAGTAAAAAGACAAGATTAGTAATGTTGTACACTTTAAAACAATTGGAACTTACGTAACAAAATATGAAAACGTATAATTAGGAGAGTAAAACACTGTAAAAAAGTCAAAATAATCGCAAAACAACACAACGGAATCTTTCGAGGGCAAAATGCTGGGCGCACAGCTGACAAATATACACAAATACGCAAACCAAAAACAAACAAAAACCGGCGAGTCGGCAACCAACAAAGCGTCGACCATGCGCATTCGTGCATACCGTGGAACGGTACGGCAAAAAGTTGAAGTAGTTTCAACTTTTCTGTTACGTTGCGGTTGCTTTACCTGCATTCTGTGCGGTCCGACCTACTACCATGCATTTCTACTTGTTATTGGCAGTTTGTGGCGTTACTGTCGCCTCACGGTAACCGCTATTCTGTTCGGTGCTAATGTATCTACTTCGTTGGCCGACGACGACGGTACCTTACTGAAACGGCACGATAGCGCTACGTCCTATCTGTTCCAGCCTTTAAGCCGTCGCGAACGTTCCAACGTACACCTTAAAGGTGGAAACAGATAGAGGCAACGCGAAGTTAACGTAAGGTTACGGTAATGCCGCCATCTGTCAGGTAGAAGTAGAAGTGTGGGTTAATAGATGGTACTAGACACAATGAATGCAACGTAGTAGGCCGCTGCGGTAAGGTTGTGCTATTTTCAACTTTTCGGTAAGGTTTCTGCGATTGCACGAAGTGCGCATGATCGACTTGGGTCGCGAATGGGGTAGCTTCCACGTGTTGTTTGCATTTGTGAACTCTGTTTTGAACAAGTAGCATCAGTTTATACCATTTTCTATATTTCCGTCGTTTTTGTTTGTTTAGTTACGTTATACATATTATTAATATTATTTAAAGTACGTTGCTATTATTTGTAAGTCTGCAAATTTATTAATCTAGTTTTTATGTATATTTCAGTTTTACCAGTTCGTTTAGTGATAGGCCCTAGTTTCTAGTTCTTTATTGTAGATTTTTATATTAAAGGTAAGTTCGTATTTGTTGTAAGTTTACCTATATCATAAGTAATCTTATTTTATTTTTCAGGTGTTGGCTTTGTTTACGGAGATACCCTAGTTTTTATATTTTAGTGGATTTTGTAGTTTAAGAGGTAAGTTAGTTATAAAGAAGAAAGTTTTGTTTGTTATCCTTAATTTATTACAGGTGATGGAGAGTTTCGAGGAAAAACTCATAGAGTTGGTTAGGGATTGCGATATTATTTATAATAAGCAATCCACTACAAGAATACCAACTTAAAGGCCAGAAAGTGGTTGGAGATCAGCGAAAAGTTGGCTTGTACAGGTAATTATTTCGTAAAAGATTGACGTAAAAAATCCTAATATTTAACATTTTAGTGGAAGAGTGTATGCGACGCTGGAAAACCCTTCGGGATCGGTACACGAAAGAAATTAAGAAAACCGATCAGCCATCTGGGTCCGCTGCCATTTCTTCACCGTTATGGTATCTGTTCGATGCCATGAATTTTCTGAGGACACATGTGAAACATGCTCCGTCACCAGACATGTTCCCATATCATTTCGGTGAATATATATCAGACAAATTAGGTATTCGCAACGATTATTTTTTAACGACAGAGTATATTTAGTACAGAGTATATTTGAGTACAGAGTACACAACACAACAAAATAGGTGTTTGTAATGACAAACGCGTACATGATAGAATATACTTCATAATTTTGTAATAAGATTTACAACAAAATGATTAGGTATTTCCATTCAAATTATAAGTTAAACTGAACTTAGAACCTTTGCCAATAATACAAAAATTATCTGGCTCAATTCTGTCGAGTCTAGGTGACGGATTTTTAAATTGTTGGTGGCTATGTCGTAGTCTTCTTGCGATCAACTACAAAACACCGATATTCACAGAATTCGTCACCTACACTTCACAAAATTGAGCAAGGTATTTTTTTTATTATTAGCAAAGGTACAAAGTTCACTCTAGTACCATATATTTTTAATGCACAAACTTGAACATACAGATGTAATATAATAGCCGATTGAAATTTTGGCCTATAAATCCTCCACAGCTTGATATTGAGTTTTGGAACAGCCTGTATAGCAGCTGTATACACTTTCCACCAATAAGTATTTCCTTTGAACTCACAAATTTTTTTTTTTAGGACTAGGACGAATTTTAGCTCGAGGACAACACCAGATAGTGACTCAGCAATGGAGTCCATGCAGGACGAAGTGGAATTCCACGAAGACGGAGGACCGACAGGGGATGTATCTGTCATTGGGGTCCAAGAACACAGATGACATCGACTCCACTTCCTGCCGCTTCACCTTCCACCAGCACGAGCACCGACATTGGAACAAAGAATAGGCGTGTTAAAAAAAGGAAAGCAGAAGAACTGGACACTACGTTTTTTGATGCCGTCAAGTCTTTCGAGACATATGTCGAAGAAAAATCCACCGCATCCACCGAGAACAAACGGTTTATACAGATTATAGGGAATCTGTTGGAAACCTTAAACCCTACAGAACAGGAAGAAGCCCGGAGTAGAATGTTCTCCATTATTGCAGAATATGCTTATAAGAAAAAACCTTATATATATATATATATATATATATATATATATATGAAAGTCTATATTTTTTTTAATCATTAAAAATTTATATAAAAACATGGTTTTTTAATTTATTAAAGCCTTCATAATTAATAGGTGTATTTTACAAATTTGAATTCATTTTACACCTCTATGAGAAAGTTAACATAACGTCTAATGTAATTTTCACATTAGAAGCACCTGAACAATATAACGGGTTATTAGCGAATATAAATGATTGTATATTTGTAATTTTTTTTTAAGTTTATTCTATAAAAAAGAATCTTTTATTTGCAAAATTATAGACATAATTAATTTACTGCCAGAAGAACAAATATCATAAGAAAATCTATAAATAATATAAGCATTTAAATTGTAAGGGTAAGAGCTTATTTTGTTATCATTTGTCATACTGAAAAGCAACTGCACCTTGGTTCACAAAATAGTTTGCAAGAATATCTCGCACACGAAATGCATTTCGAGTTGCGTTGTTCGATCCCACTCTTGCTTGTCGAAGGGGTTACACTTCGTGTCTCCATTCCCCGGAATGGAAATTCCCATCCTCATCTTCCCAGTCAACGTAATTCCTTGGGCAATAAGTACTTGTTGTCGAGTTAAATAGGATAAAATTGTGCAGTGCAACACATGCAAGAACAATTTTTTCACAATTTTTGGGTAAACTGTGAATTGTAGTTTTTAATATTCCCATCGAGCAACAAGTATTCCAAAGGTATTTTCAACTCTACGCCGCGCTCTTGATAGACGGTAATTGTATATTCGTCTTCTTTCATCCAACAGTTGTCCAGGGAAAGGCCGCATTATATGGTCTTTCAAAGGGAATGCAGCATCTCCAACAAAAAAATATGGTACCTTTTCGTTGCTGTTTGGGAGGCAACGATCAGGTGGTAATGGTAGTTCTCCACGTAGCAATGTACGACCCATTGCTGAATTTTGTAAAACTCCTGAAAAAATAAATTTTAATTAAGATAAATACAAATAGGTATCTACCTGCTACTTTACCTCCATCACTTTGACTCCCATATGCTCCTACATCGATGTACGTGAAACGGTATTTTGCATCGCAAGTTGCCATTAAGACAATACTAAATGTCTTTTTATAATTAAAATACATCGAGCCAGTGTTTGGTGGACATTGAATATTAATGTGCTTTCCATCAATCGCACCAACGCAGTTTGGCATATTCCACATTGTCCAAAAGTCGTCTGCAATTTCTTTAAAGTCATCTTCATTTGGTGTCGTAACATAAAGTGATGATAGTACTTCCCAGAGAACTTCACACGTTTCGAGGATAATTTCTCGAATTGTGGATTTTCCCATATGAAAAGTCCAAGCCAAGTACTGGTGCGATACTCCTTGAGATAAATATCTACAAATGAATAATTAATTATCTCAATTTAAAACACTCACTTAAAAAACTTACGTTAACGTTACAGCAAGCCTACATTCGAAATCTATCGATGGACGAATAGACTTTTTTGTCAATTTGTCCTTCGTAAGAGACAAAAGGAAGTCATAGACATGTCTATCCATTCTCGTGTGTTTGAAGAATTGCTCGGGATCACTAGCCTTCATTTTCTTATACATTTTGACGTAATAGCCAGCAGTGTTCCTGTCCAGATAAATGTCTCTGACCCACCAACGGCGGTTTGCTCGTTGTCTTGACTGACGAAGATGCAAATACATAGTATATAACAAGCAGAACCATTTTGCAACTGCAAGAACTTCCAAATCGTCATCCATGATTTGCACTTGGTTTACGTACGCACCAACTCCAGCTGCTACAAAATAAGGGATGAAGATTTAATAATTAAATACGAATTTTCTCCTTAAAGTAAACTTACCTCTTAAAACTATGAATTATAAGCAATAGATAACTAAAAACTAGAGCCTAGCACTAACGAACGAAAAATCTGAAATTTTAAAAGAAGATTAATAATAATGATATACTTTTCAAAGAATACGAACTTAACTATATATACTATTTAAAAATATCACCAACGAAACTATAATAAAGACTAAACAAACAGAAAACACAAGCAAGGCTCAAAAACTCAGAATTTAGAGGCACTCGAATGGCGAACAAAACAACGTGTTGTAAACAAACTGGCAACCAAATACACACACACCAAAATCGATCATGCGCACTTTCTGGAATCGCTGGAACGTTACCGAAAAGTTCAACTAATTTCAACTTTTCTGCTCCGCCGCGTGTCGTGGCGCTGCGGTAACTTCATTCTGTGCGGTCCGATCTACCACCATGCATATCTACTTGTTCTTGGCAGTTGACGGCGTTACCGCTGCATCGCGTTGACCTCCATTCTGTTCGGTGCTATCGTATCTACTCCATTGCCCGTCGGCGGCGCTACCTTTACCACAACGTTACGATAGCGCTGCGTCCTATCTGTTTCAGCCTTTATTTTGACAGTTCGGTGCGCTTGCGGTTTGCAGCTGTGACGTCACACCCGTCACATCTTTTCGCGCGAAAAGTCCGCGACCCCCTTACGACGCAAATTAGACGTGCAAAAATGGCGCGGGGCTCCTTCGGTTTACATTCATTAACCTCTACGATTCTCGGCGCGTTTCTTGATTCTTGACGTACGCGTCGTCGCGATCGGTCGCGCGCCCGCGGAGGAGATAGCGTTCGAAATGCAGCCTGCAAATTTGAGTTCGCATTTATGTAATATAAGATAAATGAGTTACCTATAAGTCGTAATACAATTAAAGATCGAGTAATAGAATTAGAAAAAAATGTTTTTTCGCAAATACATAACGACTTAAATTATGCAGAAATGTATTCAATTGCTTTAGATGAGAGTAATGATGTAAATGGTTATGCACATATAGCAGTTTTTGCTCGGTACACACTAAAAAAGAAATTCTCAATTCAAACATGTATATATGCTCGAAAATATATAATTGACAGGAACATTCCTATGGTCCTAAGGTTTCAGTCAATTCAAGTAAAGCACTTTTATTCATGCAAGAATAATATTTTCTCAGATTATAGAACGTTTGAATGTTTCATTTTAATCAATTGATATATTCAACTTAATTAAATAGATAGATTTATTCACAATGATCAAATCATATTTTAAAGGAAGGTTATAGTATCTTTGGGATTTCAAGAAACCTATATTGTCAAATTAAAATTGTATATTATATACTCAAACTTAGCGGCAAGAAAACCATATAGTCGTAATAAATAAATTGATATATCAAACATTAACCCCCACCCCGTGACTTGCAAAAATGCGAGAACATACGAATGTCGCATTCAAACCTGGGACCTGGTCAGATGCATTGCAGTTGCAGTCATTTCTGGGATCTGATAGAAAAAAGTTAATTTTGCATCTATGTCATGGATATCATACATGTAATGCCATTAGATAGCCTTGCCAGTACTCTTTGTAGCGCAAGTTCTGATCAGGCAATTCAACATTTTCAAACTGGGCTGGCTTATTTGGCAGTAAGGCACCTATTTGTTCCAATAAGTGTTCGAAAAAAATTTTGTCATCCATTCTGATGGAGATATTCACAACTGGAGCCCATAAACAACTCTGAGGTAATAGAAGAATTCTTCGCTATTTATATGTTTGAAATCACGTTAAAGTTTTTTCTTTGTTATTTCCGCCTGTGCTAATAAACATCGTCATTGGAACGAGAAGCGAAAGTAAAACTGCATCATAGTAATGAACGCTAGACTGCACACACGTTCTGATGCAACAAGCACAATTATTTACAGGTAGATTATTATCTGTATAATAATTTGAAAGTGAAACGTTAGTAGAGAAGCGAACGTAGATTGCATACAAGGTTATACACTCGAGGTTAATATGCTAATCGAAACGCATTGATTGTCACTTTGGGACTTATATATAAATAGCGTATTTATCTATTTCCTAATACAGTTGGTGTGTTTGAATTAAAAACTATGAATCCAAAAAATCATTATTTGAGATTTGTCAAGATGTCATCCACAAAAAAAAACGGCTATGTGTGGACGAGGTATTTTGAACGCTGCACGTATATTACCTTTTTTGATATCTATAAAAATTATACGAGAACATCGAGACAAAGTTTGGCCTGCAATTTGGGAGAAAATAGATTCAGTAGAAGATGCGTATGAAGAGTTCAAACAAGATGAAAATATACAGTGCTATGAAGATTACGAATGATAGCTGGATAGAAGATGTAAACGAATGGTTGTACATGTTATGGGACTACGAATGGGTTGATTATTATACAACTAATCGTTTATGTGTCAGTTTCAAATACTATAGATCCCGTGATGGACAGATGAACGTTTGTGAACTTTGCTACGCATCCCTGGAACTTTGTTGGAATAAATTTGGAAATTATAGAAATTTCGAACGAAACACAGAACATCATATCACGTCTGCTTCTAATTTATCCGAATATATTAGAAAACAGGAAAACTGGTGCAGTATATGCATTAGATTTCCCTTGTTTACGGTTAATAATTACAAAGAGTGTTGTAAAAAGGCACATTCATGTTTCTATAATATTACATATGAAAGTACTTCTGAATCAGAAGCAGACTGATTAAATGTTGACCTTTAAGATTAGAAACGCGATGTGTTGCGCAAATACTCCCTCCGTCTATTCTGACACCATATATAAGGTGAACAGATATCAGAAGAAGACAGTTGAAACACCAACTTCGAAATTTAGTTTTCAACCTCAAACAGCACCACCGCCACCATCGCTACGATGTCTGAATACAGCCAAACTGAATTGAACCTTTTGGAAAATTTTAAACTGCCAACAAGAGAAAATTCAACATCAAATTCGGAACCTGTTCAACAGCCTGCTTCCAAAGGAGCAAACAAGAAAACAAATAAAAAAAATACAACTGTTGAAGAAGACGTAGAAGAAGATTCCCTATCAAGTCCGGAGGCTGTTCCACAGCCTGCTTCCAAGAGTACAAACAAGAGGAAAAGAGCACAACAATCCGAAGAAAGAAAAAAACATAAGAAATTGACGACGGTTATTATAGAAGAAGAAGACGAGGACCTGGAAGACATAAACAATGCTGGAATGTGCGTTTCGACAAAAGCAACGCATATAAGCAATTTGAAAATTAATCACGATTATGCTATTACGGGCATGAAACAATACACCCATTTAAACTGGCCGTGTGTTAGTAGACCTATTAGATGAAGGTAACCTGATTCAAGTTTTTCTTCCACGGCGGGTAGCTGAAAAGGTTACTCAAAATTTTATCAAGAAAGTTCACAACGAGAACTACACTTTGACATACATGGGCGACTTATGCCCGTTTGCACCGTATTTATTAAGAACGACTTACATTTAAGAACAGCTTATCTTTATGCCTAACTTAAGTCAGGCATCATTTGCACCGTTCGCATGTCAACCTTTCCTAACTTAAGCATTACTTAAGAGTTTCTGACGTTGGCAACACTGTAAAATTCTAGTTATATTTGGAAATACTTGGTTCTAAAATCAACAGTATTGCGTCACTTGTCAAAACTTTCAATAGGTTAATGTGGCGGCAAATTTGAATTACTTTCATAACTACAAAAATTACGGCACAAAAAAAAGAATTTATGATCAAAATAAAACCATTATTTCTAATACACAATAAAACTGTAATTTAACATTACAAGCTCCTAAAATGGCTTGATAACATGATAAATTGACACATATAGGTACTGTCTTGACATTTCTTAAAACGACATTTCATGTGCAATGTGTGTCCACACCACAATCAACCAATCACAACTAAGCTTATGTTTACGCTGGCTTTAAGCCTTCGATTTTCTAGGCTTAAGTTAGGTCGTTCTTAACTGTAGTTAGGTAATGGATATGTGACGGTGCAAACAAAATCGATGACATAAGTACGATCTCATACTTAAGCCTTTCTTAACACAAACGGTGCAAACGGGCATTAGTATTCTATTATTATTTTATGTGTTGAAATGTCCTTATTAAAAGAAACGAGAAGCTAAAGCCAATTTTGTTGAAGGTTGTAATTATGATAATTGAGTACATATATTAACGCTAGGGTAAACATGCGATGAAATAACCATATCTATTTATATCCTGCACTGTGCTGGCCTAGTTTTACGGCGGTTGCCGGAATGCAGTCTTGTAATTTATTCCATATTAATGACTGCATATATCTGATATAACGCAATTACCTACGCTAACCGATATTAACTTTGCGGATATTTGTTCGCTTATTGTTTTTTTTTTTTTTTAAACTGAGTAGAGAACCTAGAGAAAGCGTGAAATAGAAACTAAGTATATAAAAGCGAGCGTAGAATTTATTGAATAAACAGTGTACAACCACCAAACACAAACATGGATAGCCGTAAGCATCTTTGCAAACTTATAAAGGATATAAAATAACAAATATTTTATTTCAGCAACCGAAACCACTGTACGGAATTTGTTGCCTGAGCATATGAGAGTAAGACGCGATTTTATACAAGTATTTATTTTATATTTGTTTTTGTTTTTGATGGCACTATTGGGTAGTCTTCATTACCATGGACCTTCCACGGCCTAGTCCTTGGCCCGAGGAAGGCCACGTAGCGCTTACGGACCAGATGTGCTACGTGGTTCAATGGATTTTGAACACTCCAATAGTTATGATATTTTACTATCCCATGTAAAATGTGTTTTTTACTAATTAAAAAATTATACTTACTTTGCGTTATTTTATGTGTTGAAATGTCCTTAATAAAAGAAACGAGAAGCTAAAGCCAATTTTGTAGAAGGTTGTAATTATGATAATTGAGTGCATATATTAACGCTCGGGTAAACATTCGATGAAATAACCATATCTATTTATATCCTGTTCACTTTAAGTATACTGAGTGTTCCAGTATACTAGTAAAATACCTATTTTTAATTTTTGAATAAACATATTTCTACATCATTGTTTCACATTTTTACAATTAACTCTATTTTACAATAAAAAAGATCTCGAAAAAAAATCTCGATCCTCGTTTTTTAAATCCGAATTTGTAGAAGGTTGTAATTATGATAATTGAGTGCATATATTAACGCTCGGGTAAACATGCGATGAAATAACCATATCTATTTATATCCTTTTCACTTTAAGTATACTGAGTGTTCCATTATACTAGTAAAATACCAATTTTTAATTTTTGAAGAAATTTTTGAATGCACGTATTTCTTCATCATTTTTAACATTTTTACAATTAACTCTATTTTACAATAAAAAAGATCTCGAAAAAAAATCTCGATCCTCGTTACGTTTTTTAAACAGCCCGCGCCGACCCGCGTCCGCCGCGACGCCCAGGCCTGCCCGCCCGCGGACTGAAGGACGGCCTGCAGGATTTTACTCCTCTGCTCCTCTGCTCCTCTCGACTCCTCTGCTCCTCTGCTCCTCCTGCTCCTCTGATGCAGAAACCGTGATTTTATACTACTACAGCAGGAACATAAAGTGGTAGCTATTGTCACCGATAATGCTGCTAATATAACAGCTGCTGTTCTATTATTAAATTGGCAGCATGGACCGTGTTTTGCACACTGAATCTAATAGTTCAAAAATCACTACTAGAGATAAAAAAATGTCCATCAAAAAGTAAAATCGATAGTGCAATTCTTCAAACATAGCACCCAAGCAACAACTAAGCTCGCCAATTTGCAAATGCAAATGCGATGTCCACCTTTGAAATTGAAGCAAGATGTTGTTACACGCTGGAATTCGACCTTAGAAATGTTTGAGCGGGTAGTAACAATTAAAGAACCCCTCCAATCTGCAATGGCTGTAACCAGTTGTACTTACATTCTTACGGAGGAAGACTTAAGCCTTATTGGTTGGGCATGTAAGTTATTAAAACCTTTTAAGGCATTGTCCGAAGAATTGAGTAGTGAAAAAGCCGTGACAATATCTAAGGTGTTGGTATTCAACAATATAACATTGGAACACCTGACGAAATTGCAAGGTCACTTGATCGGCGAAGCGCCTGAAATTCGAAACATGTGCGAGTTTATGATCAAAGATATTAAACGGCGATTCAAGTATATCGAAATGGACACGATATACTCTGATGCGACATTTATCGATCCGCGGTTTAAAAAAACAAGGATTTAAAGAAACACCAGAATGAACTTTGTTCAATGATACGTACAATCGAATGATCTAAAAAGTAACGGATATTATTCAAGATAATCAACCTGAAGTACGACAAACTGTTAATTTTCCTGAACCTGGGATGAGTCAAGATGACGAAGACGATGACAATATTTAGAATATTTTCGATTCAAAGGTAAACACGTTTAACTATTATCTAATGTTTTGTCTATAATAAACTTTTTTCATCTAGGTCTCACAAATAGAAACTGTCACCAACCCAAATGCGGCCGCAAGTTCAGAAGTGGACCAATATCTACAAGAACCGTTTTTGAATAGGAAACAGGACCCACTAGTATGGTGGGAACAACGAAAACATGTAACATTTCCAAATTTATATAAAATTATGAAACCTTTATTTTGTGTTCCTGCTTCGTCGGTTCCATGCGAACGAATATTTTCCAAAACGGGACAAATTATTTCTGAACGTAGAAACAGATTATCCCACAATAAAGTGGAAAGGATTATATTTTTAAATGCCAATCTAAAATTATTAAAATTAAACTAATATATGTACTGTTACCCACCATACACCATAATCTATTGAGCCACATAACGTTTAGGTGCTTGTGACGATTTCATATTTAACAGTACATACTTATGTATAATATGTTTAATTCAAACTTTCAAACAGTTAAATTATATTTTCTTGTTGTCTAACATTCGTATTGACAATTGTTGTAAATGTTTACAATTGCAAAATTAACTATAAGAATTTAGTTATTAATGAATGATTTATTATATTCTTATACATATTAGAATAAATGTTTTTTTTTTGTTCAATTGTTACTTCTTTACATTACCTATTACCTATGGTTAATAAGAAAAAATAAACAGCTGGTTCAGTAACCTGACCTATAGGTACGCTCCTTAAAATTTACGTATTTGATGTTGCTTTAATCGATTTGTGTTTAGTATTTACGATAGACTGCATATTTATTTCGGTCGCCAGTACGCTCCGCACGGCGCACATAACCCTCAACTGTTTTCTAGCCTGTAAGTGGGTTCGAGTCGAACCGAACCAACTGACCCGTCGGACGCATTGGGTACAGTCATGCAGGGTTAGTTGGTGCAAAGGAACGAGTTCGCCGGATTCGTTCCTCTAAACGAGCCGGTCCGAAAGGAACGAGTTCAGAAAAGGAACGATATTGCCCAACACTACTGGAGACGCAGAGATAGATACTGATACTTCCTTGCTAGATAATGAAACACCTAGACCTACGCCTTCGTCCACACCTAGACCTACGCCTACGCCTACGTCCACATAGACACAGTCGCGTCGTCGTCCTGCCCCAGACCTGGCTGAGGAGCAAATAGCTGCTGCATTTGGACAACTCACTAATGTTTTGGGTCGACGAGTTGAACGTCCACCTCCAACCAAAGAAGATGAATGCGATCTATATGGCAAGCTAGTAGCAAAAAAGCTTCGAGAACTGGAAAAGTTGAAAGACAGTTGCTAATGTACCAAATTGATGATTAATCGAGAAACACAGTCACCACTTTATGCCGATATATCCAATCAAAATGTTTATCGACCTCCATCGACGCAATCGACTTATTCAGAGCCCTACGAAATTGTTCATCGACCTTCATCTGCGCAGTCATCATACTCAGAGCCTTATACAAATGTGATAGGTACAAAGCGTTTATTCTCCACAAACCTACATTCTGTTCCATTGCATGGGAGGCTGCCAAAATGTCACAGAACATCTTCTGTGCCGCCACCACCTGCTGTAAATACAGAAGAAAACGACGATAACATAAGTTATGCCATTGTTCATCGACCTCCAGAAAACGACGACAACATAACTTTGTACTCAGCACCAAACTCTGCAAATATTCCAAACTCAAATATCAATATTTTATCTGATCAGATAATCGTACCCTCCTCACAGCCCAATGTTATTACAGAAGCATTATTGACTGCTCTACAGAATTATGAATGAACAGAGAATACATTTTTTGTTTGTATTTTTCAAGAATGATTTATTTGTATTTTATGTTTGTTTTTATTTGTATTTTTCAAGAATGATGCGTAAAAAGCTGATAAATTATGAAATTTGTTTTATTTTACGACATTACCTTAACTTCATCCTTTAGAACTTCATTCAGAGCTTGGCAAACATCAAGTACGACTTTTGATATGATCGGGGCGGATACCTTGAATAAATAGTGTAAACTTCTGTATGACTCGCCAGATGCTAAATATCATAGTGTTATTGCAAGACGATATTTAGCTGGTATAGCTTCTTTGAAATCTGTATCTTGCTTGGCTACTATTGGTGAAATTTTGCTCAATAAAAATTCAAAATCAGTGTAGCTCATACGGCAGAAGTTATGAAATTCTCCAGACGGTTCGTACAATATCTCATTAAACTTCTCTTCCATGAACTCTCTGTAACAAAAAGTACATAAGTAGATTGATAAAACGATCTGTTTTCTTCTGACTACAACCAATACGAAATAATACATTGTAATCTATTAAGTATGTTACAAACATTCCAATTTGATAGTTACCTGTTACGGCTTCTATGAATTTTTAACATCCACCATCTTTTCTCTGCCGAACTTTTCGCTTCCTTTGTTTTTCTTTATATTTTGAATAAAAATATGTCAAGCCAAACGCAATAGCCGACACAACTTCAACGTCCACGTCTGCCATGTTTGTCTGCACAGCTTGCCTGTCCGGAACACACTAACGCACTCGCAAGCGTGTAAATGGCATCCAAGCGTTTGTAAAAGCTTGGAGCTTGTGGACGTTTGCCAAGCCTCGGCAAGCGTGCAAAGGGGGCATGAGAATTAATATATACGGTCAGGAAGGAATGGAAAATATTTCACAACCTATCAATTATGATTGTCATATGTTTGTAAAAGATCTTGCTATACACGGAGAATCTGTAGATGTAATAGCTCTAAATACAGTAACGTACATATCATTCACAAAATTTATGATGTTGGAAATGTTATAGATTTAAGTGGCAAAATAAGGAAGTTATATTTGAAATTAAGGTTTGTTGATTCTTTTCGATTTATGGCTTGTTCGCTTGAAAAATTAGATTAGAAAATTAGATTCTTAGATGATGCTCAATGTGTAGATATAAGAAGGTATTTTAAAGATGACCTGAAATTTGCATTTTTACGTAAAAAGGGTATATTTTCGTATGGATTTGTTGACCCTTTTGATAAATTAAATTTTCCACGGTTACCATCGCGAGAACATTTTTATGACTCTTTAACAGATCAGCATGTATCAGAAACTGATTATGTTCGAGCAAAAACAGTTTGGTTCAATTTTAATTGTAAAACGTTATTCGATGTACTTCTCTTGACTGATGTATTTGAAAATTTTAGGAAAATAGTCTAGTCTCGATTATTATAAGTTAGATACATGTCACTATTTCACTCCTCCAGACTTTGATTGGGATGCACTCCTCAAAATGAACAGTGTAAAATTAGAATTGTTAACCGACATCGATATGCTGCATTTCTTTAAAAGTGGAATTCGTGGGGGTTTAAGTATGTGCACTAAACGAATTGCTTATGCTAACAATCAATTTTTGCCACGGTACGATTTGGGCAAACCATCATCCTACATTTTATACTTAGATGCAAGAAATCTATACGGACATGCAATGTGTCGTAAGCTGCCAACTGGGAAATATGGCTTAGTGGGTAACAGATCAATCAAGTAAAAATTGATATTTTAAAAATTGATGCCGAGTCTGAAACTGGTTATGTATGTGAACTAGATTTATCCATATCCGAAATATCTACATGATCATCATAACGATTTACCATTTTGTGTCGAGAGTGTTATTCCTCCAGGTTCGAAGTATCCTAAACGTATTCCAAACTTAACAAACAAATAAAAATATATTATTCATTACGTAAATTTAAAACAATGTTTAAAGCACGATCTTATATTATATTAATATGCATCGGGTACTGCAATTTCAACAATCAAATTTGATGCAAAAATATATAGATTTCAACTCGAATAAACGCGCAGAAGCCAAAAATGAATTTGAAAGAAACCATTATAAGGCTATAAATAATATTGTTTGTGGCAAAACAATGGAAAATGTTGATGATCGAGTTGAAATTAAATTATTAACACATTAGGAAAAAAAGCGACATAAAAAATTGGGTGTGGAGGCATTAGTTGGAAAACCTAACTATAAGTCCGTAATTAAATTTTCTGTAATAATCTGATAGTTCAATTCAACAAAACATTCCTGACAATGTTAGCAAAACTTCTTTATGTTCTTCCACACTAATCCCACCAAATCAAGAGCATGGCGCTCAGGTTGATTAAGCTATGTTATTGAAGGTAGTAATAGTCAAAATTTAACAAGTATATTAAATTATTATGACAAATTTCAATGCTTTAATAAAAATTATTTGAAATCATTGAAGGATCAGTATGATGCTATTATAAAACAGAAAGAGCAGTTGGAGCTGCGTCTTTATGAACTCACACAAGTAATGAACCGTTCGGAACAGATAGACGAAGCATTTAATATTTATGCAACGAATAGATAAGTCATTTATAATTTTTCTTACAATTTTAAATTATTCATATATTTAACAAGTTAGCTTAATTCAATTTTATAAATTCCACTCCAAGTTAATTTTTCTGTCCTAAAGAGTTTCAAGTCTTGGGTTGGTCGAGTGGCTGATTTCGAGCAGAACGTTTACCTGTTACCGAAATGTAAGTATTTAGGTGTAAATCTAAGGGTAAGTGAATTTATTGTAGTTAAATTTTAGAACGATCTGTCATCGGATCGTACCCTTTTATTGGAGGTAAGAGATTTGGAAAAGATCCTTACAACTCTGGTCAAAGGAAGGACCAAACAACCAGTGGCAGCTGTTAGGGGAGTTTGCCGACAAAATGGACAAGGACCAGTGTCCAATCAATATGGGGCAGAACGGAGACCATTGATGCAAAGCGTACACGTCCGTCGCACGGAGGTATAAATGAATAATGTAGCCGAGCAAAAGTCCAAATTTAAGATGTAACAAATTCTTAGAACTCCATTATATTCTGCAGCAGAAAATCTCACGGATATCGCCGAGAGCGACTAGAAAAATTCTGGGAATTGGGGTTAGCAGGTATATCGGCCTATAACTTAGAATATTGGTGCTGCTGGTTTAGTTATATGCAAATCGGGTTGGTGTGTGCATCAACTGGACGGTAATAATATTTAAGTACAATTTGTTTTTAATTTTTGTTGTGATGGATAACACAGTCCATCCAAGGTATGTATTATTTTTCTATGCAATTTATTTATTAACAATGCTAATTTTCTTGGCGCATTTTGGTAAGAGATTTGGAAAAGATCCTTACAACTCTGGTCAAAGGAAGGACCAAACAACCAGTGGCAGCTGTTAGGGGAGTTTGCCGACAAAATGGACAAGGACCAGTGTCCAATCAATATGGGGCAGAACGGAGACCATTAATGCAAGGCGTACACGTCCGTCGCCATGAACACAGATTTGGAACAGGTGAGGCGGCTCTAATTGTGCGAATAATCTGACAGTTCAATTCAACAAAACATTCCTGACAATGTTAGCAAAACTTCTTTATGTTCTTCCACACTAATCCCACCAAATCAAGACCATGGCGCTCAGGGTGAATTAAGCAATGTTATTGAAGGTAGTAATAGTCAAAATTTAACAAGTATATTAAATTATTGACAAATTTCAATGCTTTAATAAAAATTATTTGAAATCATTGACAGTATGATGCTGTTAAAAAACAGAAAGAGCAGTTGGAGCTGCGTCCTTATGAACTCACACAATTAATGAACCGTTCGGGACAGATAGACGAAGCATTTAATATTTATGCAACAAATAGATAAGTCATTTATAATTTATCTTACAATTTTAAATTATTCATATAATTAACAAGTAAGCTTAATTCAATTTTATAAATTCCACTCCAAGTTAATTTTAATTTTTAAATTAAAGAGTTGCAAGTCTTGGTTAGTCGAGTGGCTGATTTCGTGCAGAACGTGGACAGCTGTTACCGAAATGTAAGTATTTAGGTGTAAATCTAAGGGTAAGTGAATTTATTGTAGTTAAATTTTAGAACGATCTGTCATCGGATAGCACCCTTTTATTGGAGGTAAGAGATTTGGAAATGATCGTTACAACTCTGGTCAAAGGAAGGACCAAACAACCAGTGGCAGCTGTTAGGGGAGTTTGCCGACCGGTGTCATGTCAAATGGACAAGGACCAGTGTCCAACCAATATGGGGCAGAACGGAGACCATTGATGCAAAGCGTACACGTCCGTCGCACGGAGGTATAAATGAATAATGTAGCCGAGCAAAAGTCCAAATTTAAGATGTAACAAATTCTTAGAACTCCATTATATTCTGCAGCAGAAAATCTCACGGATATCGCCGAGAGCGACTAGAAAAATTCTGGGAATTGGGGTTAGCAGGTATATCGGCCTATAACTTAGAATATTGGTGCTGCTGGTTTAGTTATATGCAAATCGGGTTGGTGTGTGCATCAACTGGACGGTAATAATATTTAAGTACAATTTGTTTTTAATTTTTGTTGTGATGGATAACACAGTCCATCCAAGGTATGTATTATTTTTCTATGCAATTTATTTATTAACAATGCTAATTTTCTTGGCGCATTTTGATATAGAATACAAGAGTGCGTATGTTTACGAAATTATAATTTTTTTTTACTTTGTTGGGTACAACTTTATATATATTATCATGTATTTACACTGATTTATTTTTTTATGAAAGTCCACATCTTTCTGTAACATATACAACTAAAATTAGCCACAGCCGCGGCCAGCCATTAATGCTGTTGATTTATTTTAGATCCTATGTCCGTTTGTCGGAGAGATCTTTTTGATGTATGGCGGAAAGAAGCGACCACACAACAGAAAAATTCAGCAGTGTTCTCCCACATTTTTTGGCAAATTTGTAGAAAAAGGAGTCGATGAGGACAAAAAGGCGGAAATTAAAAGACAGATTAACAATTTTAACAGCACACTGGCTAAAAAATGGTCTCAATATCACCACTCATTAGCGATTTTTGTCCCGTGAAAAAATGTGGTTGGACAAACACATATTTATACACTCCGAAATAGAGGAACATCCTGCTGGACTTTCTGGCATCAAATCTGGACGACCACAGAAAACTTTCGATCAACTGTCGCATTCGTCAAAAAAGAGAAGAATTTTGTCATTGCTCGAGCAATATACAACAGAAGAACTTATACTTGCTGCTCAGACGAGTTTGCGCCAGGCTGGATGAAGAGATGCAGCAAGTATAATTCAAGAAGCGACGGAAACATCCCCTACAAGAGCTACAAGAATTAAGAAAGCATGGAAATCCCCGTCATCAGGGCCCATCAAATATACACCGGAGGAAGCACTCTCAATGTATATTGATGGGCACTATACAAAGCACACCTATGTTTTAATGCAATCTGGTGCGAAGTATCGTCGTGCTAATATATACCCGCCGTATTCTATACTATCTTAGGGGCAAAAAAAGACTGTTACCCCGACATCGACGCAATAACCATTACGGAAACATCAGCAGAGGTAAAACTGCAAGCTCTCGTTGACCATACCATTCATAGATTAGCAGAAGTGCAGGGGGAAGTTTTAACGCAGAATATGCAGGAGTTGGCGGAAGGTATAACCTGTGTTTTCAAGTGGGGTTGCGACGTAAGCTTGGGACATTCTGCATACAATCAACAGTTTTCGGATGAATATAATCAAGAAATAATGATAGATTCAAGCTTATTTGCTCTGTGCTTAGTGCCCCTTCAATTGCGATCTAACAAGTCTAATACAATTATTTGGCATAACTTAACACCATCATCGACTAGATTCTGTAGACCTGTTAAACTTCTGTTTGCAAAAGAGACTGCCACTCTTACAAAACTCGAAATTAACAAAATCGAAAAACAGATAGAAGATTTGACCCCAACCAAAGTGATTATAGACGGTCAGGAAATTGTTGTATCCCATCTTCTAAAATTAACCATGATAGATAGGAAAACGTTCAGTGTAATTTCAGACAGTTCAGCACAATCTTGTGGAATTTGTAGAGCTACTCCAAAACAAATGAACAACTTGGAAGACATTAAACAGCGATCCGTAGATACTAGCAAGTATGAGCACGGCCTTTCTTCCTTGCATGCCTGGATTAGGTGTTTTGAATGTCTTTTACACATTGCATATCGTTTGGATGTGAAGAAATGGCAGATAAAAGCAGAAGAAGACAAGTTTAAAGTTGCCGAAAGAAAAAAACAAACTCAAAAGATTTAAAAGCTCAAATGGGATTATTGGTTGACATTCCTAAACAAGGGTGCGGTACAACGAATACAGGAAATATATATGCAAGGCTTGCTTATGCGTCATGAACCCAGATTTGGAACAGGTGAGGCGGCTCTAATTGCGCGAATGATGGGACGACTTGGAACGAACGATCGGTGAAAATTCAATAAATTAAATTTTTTAAACTATTTTCCTCAGTTTACTTTTAACCTCAACCTTAAACACCCACTTGCCCTGGCAAATTTAAACTAAAACTACGATATTTTATTAGAAAATCAACGATTTCAGCGCCACAGTAAACTATTCGGTGTGGAATATAAACGAGGGTTAATAATTGGAACGTCTGGTTCTGGAAAATCAAATATTTTATCGATTTTACTTTCACCGAACGGTTTACGAATTTTACACATATACCTATGTTCAAATTCATTATATCAAAAAAATACGAATTTCTTCGAGATTTACTTAAATCAATACCGGAGTGTGGATACTTTGAGTTCTCTAATTTAGACACCATCACATGTTAAGGAATATAGTGTACCTAATCATATTCGATGATGTACACACATAAAAATTTTACGGAGTAAACTTGGACGGAGTTAATCAATGCCGAAAACAGTGAACTTTTCACCGAAAATCAATTGAAGTTCTCTGTACGACGTTACTCTCTAACACCGTGTCCGGAGTTACTAATATTCGGAAATTGCATTATTTAATCTGTAAAGTGTAAAGGATTTTAAGAAATATACCCGTCAACAAGTGGCGACAGGTTGTCGCCCCCACTGTAGTATTCCCGGGCTTTGGTTCGTGTAACGTATTCGTTCCTTCGCACATAACTTCGTGGGCTGCTGTGTTGTATGTTTCTTATGTTATTTTATTATGTTCACAATGGAGCAGAGCATTTTCATACGCGTAAAATACGGCGATAAGAAAAAATGGGTGAGAACTGTGAAAGATGTTCTAGATTTGGACGCTGTTAATACGACAGGTAAGTTATATTAGTTCTTTAGAAATAAAAACCAGCAGGTTGAAACTAATGTTTATTTGAAAATTGTTCTTATTGTTACATGTTGCGGTGTAATCCTGTCATTAGACCGAACCTTAACATCAAATGTATAAATATGATTATGAAAAATACGCGTCCTGTCCTTGCGAACACAGGTCAGACATTTGCAGGCAGTGGTCTCTGATATAGGTAAGCGTCCACTTTTACGAATCGGACGGTCGGCACGCATCGTACGAATCGCATTTTCTTATTGGTTATATTGCGGTTACGATGCGGTTAGATGGACGCAGTTCGATTTAAACCAATATAACCAATAAGAAAATGCGATTCGTACGATGTGTGCCCACCGTCCGATTCGTAAAAGTGAACGCTTACCTTATCGTGACGTCATGTCTTAGGCAGTGCCGTATGTAATAGGCGAATAAGATCGAATTTTGCACATAGGAAAAAATTTTATTGGAAAAGATTGCCTCCCTTTTGCGTGTACTGTTTGCTGGAAAGAAAAAACTCAGTCAATTGGCATAATAGCGGTCGGTCAAACAAGATTATCTTGAAACATGTACCGCTAAGAAAAACATTGGTATACCTATACAACCTGTTGGTTTTTACTTCTAATACTTCACCATGGAGCAATTCATGTTCAAAGTTTAATATTATAAAGTAAACAGAAATCATAAACAACCACATATTTTTGCATACATTTTTTTACAACTTTTGTGCACATTTTTTTCTGTACAGTTGCAAAAATATTTGGAATAGAGGAAGCAGGATATGCAGATATCAAATACTATGATGAAGCGAATTATGAAATAGACAAGGAGTTGTTGGTCGACTTTATATGGCACAGTGAACGAGGAGTCAGTTTAGTAATTAAAACCGGCGAAGAGGATGAAGTTGTGGATTCAATGATCTTGAGTAAATATTTTTTTACGTGATAAATTAAAATTGAAAGTATATTTACAGTTTGTCGAAGCTGTCTTCTATAAAGCTTGAAAACTTGAAAATATTGTTCTGAATTATTTTGTGTAATACAACATATCACACCGAATGATTAATTTTTATTTCAAGAACCTAGCAATGTATTATTCTAACCAAATGATCATTCAAGTTTGGGCAGTAGAATATATTGCCAAAGTTTTGCAAAATCAAGATGCATCACAATGCATGTACCTTGTACAAAATTTCAGATATAGAAACAAATTTTATGTATTTGTAGCACCCCGAAGTGCCGCTTTAGTTGCGACAACAGAAACAAATACATCCGGAATTAGTAATGTACCCGCAAGCATTATTTGCGCTAGTAAATTATCACCTAGGCTAGAATCACTAAAACGTTCATACTGTGATGAACAGGTATCTAATATTTACTGTCCAAATAAGAATAGTGAGGTTTATGCTTATTTCAATACATGCATGTGTGTAATTCGATATTTTATCTAAAATTGCAAAGTTTTTAGCATACATTTAGTACTATCGTTGCGAATGGTGTGCACATTATCATTCCGTAAAAAAAATAAGAAATTAAATTAAAATATACAAATTAAAAAATATATTTGTTTAATCCCTATTTTTTTCCGGAATGTGCCACAACTCTGTTAACTAACTTATACTAACTATTTTGCACAATATTTAGGATTTTTTACAAAATATGAAATTAACACCGGAAGGTAGGTCTCTTCTTAAAGAATATGAAGAGACCGTGGAATTAACTATTGCAAGCAGACCAAAGCTAATTAATACTGCGGTCAGCATAATTATGGAAACCCATGGAAATCATCCTATTAAGAATGTTAAGCTCCTATGCGCAAAATACCTCGTAAAAATATTTAAATGTTTTGAAGATAAGGAAGGAAAGGGATATGTAAGTTGTATTATTCCTTTGCAATGACTTTGAATGTGTGCATCGTCATATTCACTCACATGTATTTTAGAAATTATGTGACATATTTAACGTAAGTTAAGTGTCATTCTTTTAGGAGCTGTTTTTTAAACCAGAAGACAGGACAGGATTTTTAGAAAATCGAATTCGTACAGTGAGTCGAACAAAATCCCAAGGAAAAAGATCCAGGCTATCTGAATCGTTTCATGAAACTTTATCTGCAGATGAAGACAAAAATTTGGACGGTGACGATGACGTACAATTATTAAAGACAGCCTGCCCAAAGAATAGCAGGAAAACGATTTTTGCCTTGATGCTAAAAACACAGGGCCATCGACTGAACTGCGACGACATACTATCAGAATTCCCTAAATTTAAAGACACTCCCGGACTGGTAAGTCAGAATACAATTGTACTGTGGTATTTTTCTATCCTCATATGTACTTAATTTAGATAACGCAGGACTTTTTCCTTCTATACAAAAATCACGGTACCTTAGCGTCAAAGTTTCCAGGAAGTATTGATAAAATATTTGATGTGTATGAGAAGGAAGTGTCAAACAGCTTGCCCAACGGTATAGTAACATTATAAACATAAGATACATATTGCAACTTATAGTTACTGGTATTGTGGAGTGGGACAGACACACAAATGGAATAATAGCTTTACTACATTTGCTGCCACCGAGTTCAAGAGGAAAAGGAAGAATTAGAAAAACCTCAGTACATGAAGCGGTAGACCGTCTTATCTTATTTCAACATGTAAGTTTGAATTACCTTTTAATAATATAACTCATTAGTCATAAATAACTCGTAAAATCAAGTATATTTATTTTAAATATATTTTGCAGGTTTCCTTACCATCAGATATGCATTGGAAAAGAAAACGACCACACAACCTTGTCTGCTTGCGGTGGGATCAGACAAGACGGTAATAACTGATTTTTACATTATTTTTGACAACACTCTGCTACCCTGCGAATCAAAAAATTCGTTAGGTGCATTTGATGAGCTTTTTCAAGCACATTTTATTTTTAAAACCCAATATGATTTACATTTAAAATGTTTGTACAATTACATACAAACTGACATTTACTGTATGCAAAATAAATTTCCAGCATTGACGCTGAGAGAACGTGAAATAAGAACTAAACTAAACCACAAATTGACCTAAAAGTGTATATTACCTAAAAGTGTATATGTATATATTTGTTACTTCTAATCTGTTTTAATACTCTTGTCTACATATTAACCAAAATGTTTCACTGTTTTATATGTAAAGAAAAGCTGACCAATGTAACAAGCGTATTAAAACATCTTAGAATGGTACATGCTTTATCTGACTCTAAAGACTTAATGCTATTATGCAGCTAACAGGGATGTGAGAGGACATTCCGTTCATTCAGTGGGTTCAGGAGACACATCAGCAGATATACCCTAAAAACTACATGTGGTAATGATCTCTCATTACGTGACTTAGAAACCATTAATGAAAACAATATGCCAGTAGAATCTAATAATGAAACAGATAATGATGATACAGAAATGATGCCAGTAGATTACACTGTAGCACCTGATGACGACACAAAACTGATGCCAATAGACTATAATGTAACTGATGTTGATGACAGTACATCACTTCCTCAAATTAGGGCTGCATATTTACAAGAAACATTTGCATTAAATCTGTCAAATAACATAACACAAAGGATAATAAACTCTACTTCTAATCTGACAAGATTAGTAGTCGATAACATATTTGCAAAAATAAAAGAATCCATTCCAATATCTAAAGATCTCGAAGATCATATACTACAATCTTAACACTTATTTGATAATTTCAGCTCGGAATACAAAACAAAAAAACATCTATGTGAAATAGAAGTAAATCCTGTCGAACTAACAATTGGTACCCGAAAAGAGATGAAATGGGACACAAAATTACATTGTTATAAACAAGTAATTGTGCCAACAACGTTTATGTACATACCCACATTAAACACTCTTAAATTTTTACTAGAAAATAAATCTTTTCTTTTACAAATTACGAATGGCATTTCTAACAAAAAGGACATTTCTCTTGGAGGTTTTGTTGATGGAAGTAATTACAAGACCAATGAGCTATTTATGAACCACCCCAATGCATTACAAGTCCAAATATATTTCGATGAGTTTGAGAGTGTCAACCCAGTGGGTTCGAAAACAGGAATTCATAAAGTAGGGGCACTCTATTTTACTGTACAAAATATACCACATCATTTTAACTCTAAGCTAGAAAATATACACTTGCTAGCATTGTTCCATTCATACGATCTAAAAACTATCAGTTTTCTTCAGACATTGGAAAGAGAGGGTATTATTGTTAACAATATCAAATATTTTGGAACCATTGTTAGTCTCTGTCATGATAATTTAGGAGGAAATATGATGTATGGAATGGTTGAGTCTTTTTCAGCAAATTATTTTTGTCGGCATTGCTTAGGATCTAAAGAAGAAACAAAACATCTAATAAACCTAGCACAATTATTTTAGATAAACCAGGAAATCTAATCAATCAGCGAGCGATGCAATCTTATTGTTTACTAAAATACTTACCGTTTTTGTTGGGGGAGTTAGATGAAATATACAGACCAAAATATGAAGTAATTAACCTATTAATGAAATGTGTGAAAATATTATTAGCTCCGGTAGTTTCACAAAATTTAATTAATAAATTACAGGATTTAATTCGGAAACACCACGAAGCATTTATCCAACAATATAATGCAACATTAATTCCAAAGCATCATATGATGTTCCACTATCCAAGAATTATTTCTAAGTTGGGTCCGTTAGTGCATTTATGGAGCATGCGTTATGAAGGAAAACATGCTTTCTTTAAGAAAATTGTAGCAGTTAATAGATGCTTCAAAAATATTTGCAAAACACTTAGCAACAGACATCAAGTACATTGGGCGCAAACATGGAAAGACAAAATTGTTGGTAACACAGTTATATTAGGGCCAATGGCAAAATGTATTGAAGATATTAATATACAATCTTTACGTGACTTAAATATAGATACACATGATATTGTATTTACTGAGTGGTTAACTGTAACTGTTATGAAATTATAGAATAGAATATAGGTTTATTGTTTACTGTACAGAACATTATTTAATGTATATACTTGCTGTATATTTACATTATTAAATACTATTTAAGTAAGTTTACTTTAAGAATACAGTTTATTTTATTTATTTCATACATATTTAACTACATTATATAACTCTTTTAAGAAAAAAATAACTCATAACAGGGTAATTTTTATACTTCAGCGGAGTTTACAAACATCGACACGAATATATTTCACTACTAGAGCAGAAATATTCAACTCCGTTAGGATGATTTTAACACTCGCGCGGTGATAAATTCCTACTCCCTAAAGATATATTTTTTACTCCTTGACGGATAAGTGCTTACTACAAACGGAATGAATGTACTCTGCTAAAATTTAACTCCGTCTGATTTCACTACATTCCCAAACGGTCGCGAGGGAAATAAATAGAGGAGTTGACTCGGTGTTAAATTCAACTCCGTATTTTTATGTGTGTATGCTGCTCTGGGCAAAACGGCATTAAAGAATATTTTTTTTATGGACGACACAAGAATGATTGTTTTTATTTATGTCAGAGTTATAGAACAATTCCTAAACAGTTAGTCAGAGATAACTGCAATCTCCTAATATTATTCAAACAAGATTTGACTAGTTTAAAACATATCTATGACGACCACCTTGCATACGACATTACTTTTGATGAACTAAAGCGAATATGTGAAAATTGTTGGCAAAACCACACGGAGTATTGGTCATAGATTTGGACTGTAGCAAAGATAATGGTCGTTATCGAAAGGGATTTGACACATACATTCAACTTTAATACAACTTATTTGGGCGGTGCATGATTTACAATTAGGGCAATGACACACACAGCGGTTGTGCCGAGTCGGCACTTACGGCTGTGATTAGCAATGGCGCAAAACACACACACCGTCGACGGTGTACTGTCGGCACAAGTGCCGTCTCGGCACGTCGTCTACGCCAAGAAACGCTAGCGGCGTTTGTTTACATTAATTGCTTGAGCCGCGCTTGTTTACAATAGTTGAAATGGTGCATGCCACACATAGCGGTTTTAATTACGCGCAGTGACGGATGTTCATTATTTTTCTACGACAAAATGGCTCAAGAATTAAAACTCATTGAAAAAAAAAAAAAAACCTGGATATAGAGAAGCTAATCAGTGAAGTAGAAGCTCGCCCAGGTTTGTGGGATATGACAAAAAATGTTTATAGTGACAGAACGCAAAGAAAGAAATCCTGGGACGAAATTACAGATGTGTTTGCTGGGGATGGTTTAAGTTTGGAGAATAAGAAGAAGCTCGGTAAGCATATTTTAATTATTAGATAGAACAATACACAATATAAGTAACTAAACTGTTGAAAAATAATTTGCATATTTATCTCTCGCCGACAGAGCCCTTACATTTCCTCTATTACGGGTATGAGGCTGCAAACGGTCCATAGTCTGGTTCTGCAATATATGTGGGTCACCAAATGCTTCTTCCTGCGTTTTATCTTTTATTCTTACAAAGTTCTGAAGTATACAGGCAGCTTTGATAATACATTCAGCAAAATCAATGTCTACATCTATTGGACGATAAAACATTCTCCATTTGTTTGCCAAAATACCAAATGTACATTTAATATATCGTCGAGCAATGGATAATCGGAAATGAAAAATACCCTTTATAATTGTAATACATGGAACCGCTATTAGGAGGTTGTTTGGTTCGAATATGCTTCCCATCGATAGCTCCAATCACATTAGGAAACTTTGCAAATTTTTCGAATCCTGCTGCTATGTCTAAGAACTTTTGAGTGCTTAGTGGAGAGATTGTTTCCTTAACAAGACAAATCCATATAGCTTCACACACACGTCTTTAATAATATAACTGGCCGTTGACATTCCCACTCGAAACGTATAATGTAGCTCAGTTAACGAACACCCGTAGCCAAATATCTGAAATAAATATCTAATGTTACTTACATAGACATAACCGATACTTTATACTAAATCAAAAATAAGTAATGTATAAAATCACACGATTACGTAACTATTTATGTATAATATAACGATTTCATCATTTGTAGGAGATATATTGCATAAGAAGTGGAAAAACATTAGAGATAGGTTCACCAGAGATGCCCACGAAAGGAAAGGCAAAAGTGGGGATGGAGCTCTCAAAAGAGCACCATATATGTATGCGCAACAGCTACAGTTTTTGAAAGATAGCATAACACCAAAAACAACAGTGAGTTCCTTGGAACCAATCTCCCTAGGGCCTAGAAGATGACCATGACTCCGCCGACGATGAAGATGATAACGAAAATGACACCCCAAACATTTGTCGCACACGAGTGCAGGCGATAAATGTAGGCAAAAAGAGGCTTTACCCTGTTGAGTAAAAAATTTTACACACACTAGACCGACATGAAACCAGAGCAAAACTGCAGAAAACGAAGGAAAAGGAAGAAGACGATGATACCAGACATTTCTTGCTATCTTTATTAAAACGTTTGTTTACGAAATCATAAATAAAAATAACTGAATAAAATATAATGTTTATTTACTTACCTCAGTGTTATCGCCAATTTTTCTTCTGCTGGAATACTAGCTCTCATATGCGTGTTTTTTCTTCGTTAGAGTTTCTCTTACATAACTAAGTAGTATGTCAAACGTAGCCCTTGACATACGTGTAAAATTCAAAAATTTCTCTTCATCTTCCCGCACTTCATTAAATAAAGTATCCCTTTGTATAGGGTAAATATTGCCCTTTGGTTAGGCGGTCGTCGACAATTGGGTGCACCCACATTCGCCGTTTTTTTTTTTATTTCTTTCTTTCCAACGTATGTATAGTAAACCCAATAGTGCTAAATCATACACGTCTTCATCCATTTTGATGGGCATACACAGTACTTTTGTTGCAATTTTATGTTCCTTATCATGACCGTTAGTCCGCCGAAGCAAAAAAAAAACGCCATGTGTGTTTTACGCCGACTCGGCAGGCCAAGTCGGTACAACCGCGCGTAAACCGCTGTGTATGTCATCGCCCTTAGTCAGACGAGAAAGTCCACCCCACCACAATGGTTGCATACAGCAGATCAGTCCGATAGGTATCAGATTAGTAACTTTTTTCTGAATGTCACTAAAAGTGACCGATAGGTATCGCTAATCGGTGGATCGCGCGCAATTTTTTGTAACGCAGAAATTTTACGATCACCGATTCCGGTGTGATCAGTATCTCAGTAGTGAACATAGCCGCACGCAGCAGTCGCAATGGAATGTCAAAAGTTTGGAAGAAATTATTGTTTTAAAAACATCCTTTACTTAGTAGCAGAGACTGCGGAAGTGCACGAGAGGATGAGGGAAGGTAAATATCGAGGATTACATCGATGATGTTACTTGTTGGTTATGGATTATATAGGTTATGTTATTAATATTTTTTTAGATAGTCAGTTTGCCGAAAAGTACTTAGAAGAAAATATAAATTCATTGGAGGCGGTTGGAATCGAAGTGGATAATCAACAAAGTGGTAAATATAAATCTTCAACGTTAATATCAGATAGACAGCAACAGTTCCAATGGAGCAACCCAACAACACTTCTACTGATTGATCAATATAGACGTAGGAAGGAGCAATTCAGAAATCCAAAGATAAAAAGGAAGGGTTTATGGCAGGAGATTGCCAAGGAATTCTCCTTAAAGGGTTACCATGTTAGCGATGAAGCTCTAGACAAAAATGCGAAATCTTAAGAAGACCTATCGGGCTATTAAGGATAACAAAGCCCGTAATAAGACAGGACGAGGAACGATTAAATGGGATTATTTTGACGATTTTGAGGAACTCTTTTACGACGATAGTACCAGTAACTTCCCTGCAACATTTTCATCCTTCCCATCTAAAGAAAATGAAACGCCTAATGTACCAAGTGCTTCCAAAACACATTTCGTCCCCATTCCTCGACAATCACCTAGTTCCCCTCCTTTTCTATCTCAATCTGACACCTCCGTTCATAGTTTTCTCTTACTCTTACACCTTCGTGATGAAAAGTCCACCAGTCCTTCCATCACAAACTCCCACAGACAACCACCAAACTTCCTCACCCTCCGGTAACATTGTTAATACATTTACTCCAAATAAAGAAACTGCAACAGTTCCAACTACACCAGCAACAAAGCGTCCTCGTCCTGTCACAAAAAATCAACAACGGCAAGAAAACAACAAACGAGGACGAGCATTATATGCTCATCGTCAAAAGGTTATTGACATTGAAGAAAAAAGAGTAAGTGCTCTGAACAAAATTTGGGAGGAGATCCAAAAGTACAGGCAACCACAAGAGGAATATAATGAAATACACCCGGGACAGAAATGGAATTTTAAAGGAAATTTCAAAGAACAAACATTGTGAAAAGTAATATTACATTTGTTATATTATTTTTACTTATTACTTATACATAAAAAAAAAAACATTATAAGTTATTGCATATAGCAGTTCGTTTTTCTTCTCCTACTACTTCTTGTTGCTCTACAAAAATATTTTCCATAGCTATTTCATCTTCGAGGACCTCATCAACCTGCATTCCCTCACTCAAAATAATAAAATTGTGTAACACACACGCAGCACAGATAATTTTCTTTTCCAGCTCTAAGTCGCTTACATCGAGATATTTTAGACGTCGAAATTTGCCTTTTAGGCAGCCGAATGCCCTTTCTATAATCGAACGTATACTGCTCAATTTTGTGTTGTAGCGTGCTTGTGCAGGTGTTAAATGTCCGGTATTTCTATATGGGGTCACAATATGCTGCATTAAGGGATATGCTGCATCCCCAATTAAATGTAATGGGGTGGAAGTACAGGGTTATCTCTATCTGTTAAATGTTCATAGAGGAGGCTGTTGCGAAATACCCGTGCATCGTGCATGCGTCCTGGCATTCCAATAAATACGTCAATGAATTTTCCCTCGTGATCACAAGTACCTACACAAAAAAAAATGATTAAGTTTATCTTAAATCCTAAATCTTTTGTTTTAAAGTCGATATGATGACTACACATTTTCGCCCGCTAGCAAGAATGATTAGCATCATGTCCTCAGTATGATTCGATACACAGTTATGAATAGACGTATTTATAAGTAGCATGTATTCGTTTTCATTACTCGCAGCACATTAGTATCTCAGCGGAACTCAAAGAAAATCGGGGCACGCCCCACAACAGTTACAATCAATAATTGTGGGTTAGAATATCCTCGCTTAGATAAAATTCTCATATACCAACGTTAATTATACCTAATTGTCATATGTATGTAACTGTATACGGAGTAGTGTATAAACAATACAAATAAATCCTACCTCAAAAGAATGTCGCCGCATTCGACAGTGGTCTTGGACTTGCTCAAAGGTGTAATTTGGTATTACCTCTTCAAAATAATTTCGGTTCCTTACTACCTCCTCCTCAATTCTGTCTTGAACCAACCCGACATCAATAGGATGTGCCAACTCTTCAATTAGATTATAGAAGATGCCAATGTCTAGCCCTCTGTGTTCATCATATGCCAGTATTGCAATTACCTCAGGGTCCATGTTTCTATTAATAAAGTGATGCAAGAACCACACATTAAAAACTGTTCAATATTTTACTTTACAGTATTGCAAAAAGGAACCTTACCCAATAATTAAGGGTGTAAGAACTTGAATATTGTATACTATTTAAAGAAAGACAGCCTGCAAAAATGAGCAAAATTCCAGTTAAAGTCGTACCACAAGAAAGAAAGGCACACACCTAATAACTATGCTACAATAATAAAAACTGATACAATGCCTTAAAAAAACAAGAGAAGTTCCTGTTAAATTCATACCACATTATAGAAAGAAGAAGACTTACCTATCAACTAAGGATCTAATAACTATACTATAAAAATAATGAAAACGAAAGAACGCCTGAAAAAGATAAGAAAAATTCCAGTTTAATTCATAACACATTATGGTAGAGAAATGGACTTACCTAATAATTAATGCTCTAATATGTGCACTACAATAATTAAACTAAAAATCGTCTGAAAAAACGAGGGAAATTCCTGTTTAATTTATAGCATACTACCCATTGCAAATAAGGAAGCTTATATAAGGAAGCTGATTAGGTAATCACGAACTTAAAACAACTTGAAAAATCTGCATGAATAGGTTATGTTCTGACCAGATCTGACGTTTAGTATGTGTTTACTTCACGTGTTGTAACATACAGCGCCCCTATCCGCCGAGAATGGCAACTGGTACACTTTGACCCATACAGCGGATGTGTAACTGTTACGTATCGGTATCCGATACCGAGGCGGTACCGATATATTCAGCTGTATGCAACCATTATAGCGGTAGCGCAGAGGTTCCATATAAGCGGGTTCATTTTCCAAGAATGTCAGTTCACATATTCCTTTGTGCGGTGAGGTCTCCAATAAATCGAGTCAGTCCAGCATACTGTGAAAATGTTTGAGTGTGAAATTTGTAACAAGCCATTTACAAGAAAAGATAATCTACGTCGCCATCAAATGGCAGCATGTTTAGACAAAAGAAGAAAGGTAGATGATGTCCGTTCCAGTGGACAAGGTACCGAATGTGAAGAGTGTAATGAATTTGTAATTAAGCAACATTATTCGGCAGATATACGCAACAACGCTCACAAGAACAATGCATTTGTCATATTTGACGATGGAATTGAAAGACTTTCTGAAGCCTAATGGGTTTAAATTTATTAATTACTAATACAATTTTCCATTAATTTGTAGGTTGGACATCAGTTCGAATTTTAAACATGGAAATAAATATCAGTAAGTTCAATCCTATGAGGGCATCAAGTTATATTGACCTCTCCAAAGCAATAAAATTCAAGCGTGTATTTACAATCTAAATTTAGCAGCAGCATCGATAATGTTTACCATAGCCATTCATTCTGCTCTCTACTTCAGATGGACGTGACAACGATAGCAATAGGGAGATGTAACGTGCAAATGTGCACCGTTTATACTAGTGAGCATGTTTATATTTCCGGCTAGTTTCCCAAGATGTAAAGTATTGTAATCGACGGGAAAATCGGCATTTTAGGAGAAATACGCGTCTAGAAAATAGATGGTGCTTTAATAAATTGTTAGTTAAGACCAACACCAATGAGAACATAAAAGCCACTTCCCATACTGCTTTATGTGTAACTGCATTGCAAAAAAAATTAAAATCATTCACCATTCTATTCACTGATAATTATTTTCGCATTTCACCACCGCAGAGCAGTAAGCAGTAGAAGCAGCGTCCAGAATCATCTCTGTGCAGATTTACGTTTCTTTGACGGAAATAGCTTATATAATATCTATATAACCATTTAATTTGCAGTAATTCCTAACATACCGCTTTATGTGTCACTGCATTGCAAAAAAAAATAAAGATCATCCACCATTCCATCCATTGATATTTATTTTTCTCGCACCCATTTCACCACCGCAGAGAAGTTAGCTGTAGAACTAACGCCCAGAATCAACTCTGTGCAGATTTACGATTCCGAGTGGGGATGGTTGGAGTATGACCGTGAATTGATCGCAACGCAAGAGAACAGTTAATGTTCTTATTAGGATACATGTTATGTATCCTGAAACCTGTATCAGAAAATCTGTAAGTGATACTTACAGATTTCCAGAATTGCGAACGCCCTCAAATATTTACAATGTAAATTTAGCAGCAGTATCGATAAGCTTTACCATAGCCACGCATTCTGCTGTCTACTTCAGATGGACGTGACAAGGGTGAAAATAGGGAGACATAACGTGCAAATAAATGTGCACCGTTTATCCTAGTGAGCATGTTCATACTTCCGACTAGTTTTCCCACGCTGTAAAGTATTGTAATGGACAGAAATACGCGACTAGAAAATAGATGGTGCTTTAATAAATTATTAGACCAACGTCGAGAACCAACTCTGTGCAGATTTACGCTCCTTGACGGAAACAGCTTACATAAATCGATATAACCATTTAATATGCAATATTTCATAACAAGCTTTATGTGTAACTGCATTGGAAAAAAAAATAAAGATCATCCACCATTCCACCCATTGATATTCATTTTTCTCGCACTCACTGCACCACCGGAAATTAGCAGTAGAAGTAGCGTTCACAATCAACTCTGTGCAGATTTATATGAGGTTTGTTTGGGATGCGAACTAGTTATGGATACGGCCCACGCAAGACCACTAAAATGCAAATTCAACATTTTTACTGTATAAATACCCGAACGTTGACAATATATGTATCATTTAGTGATCATTAAGTATTAAGTTAACATTGTTGTAATAAGTGCCTATTAGAAGAGATGCAAGTGGCTTTATCATTTAGTCGTCCAAATATAAATATTATTCTTCAATATCGATATCGAAATTAATTGTATTTTCAGTCTCATTTTGGTATGGAAGCAGCACATTGGGCAATAACGGTGCTAACGGGTGCCACACTTATGGTTATCATAGTTGTATTGATACTGTTCTCTACACTGGTGTGTGCAGAGTGCTGTATTCCCAGAACAGCCAAAAGTAGGGGAGCGTGGGGTAATGGGAGCTGGCGGGTAATGGGAGCCAAACATTTCTAGTACGTTAAAGATCTTGAAGCGACTGGTAACCAATCGGAAACCCTCGGCAGGGTTCGGCTACGGACCGCGGTGTTTTGTTTGTTGTCTCTGTGACATAAACGGACACAAATAAAAGTGATTGTTTGTTTTGTTCTTGGCGGTTATAACTTTTTAAAATCTTTTTAGCGTCACTGTAAGTATTAAATATTATTTATTTTAATGTCTAATATATCCGTGTAGGAGAGAAATAGTTTCATTTTTGTGTTTGAGTTTAGGAATCTAACTAAGTTGAGTAGTTTTTAGGTTATTGCTTACATTCTTAAAATATGACAATCGGGTAATGGGAGCCAAAGTGGCTCCTATTACCCCTTTAGGTCAAATTAACTTTATGATGTATATTACTTAAATGAATATTTATTTTAATTGTTTTAGATGCCCCGAAACAGAAAACGCACAACATCTAAAGCTAGTTGGAATACACGTTCCTTAGAAATCGCGATAAAAACTATACAAGATGAAGGAAAATCCGTATATAAAGTGTCACAAACTACAAATATACCATATAGTACTTTTAAAAAGCGGTACAGAGCAGCTATGGCCAAAGATGAAAACCAGTATTTACCACTGAACAAGAAGTGATTCTTGTTAACCATCTTTTACGAATGTCGAACTTGTTTTATGGCCTGACGCGAAGTCAACTTTAGCTGAGACATTTGGGATAGAAAAGAGGTTTGACACAAAAAATAAAATAGCTGGCAAAGATTGGTTAACGGGTTTTATGCGCCGACATCCTGAGTTATGTATCAGAAAACCAGAAGCTACTAGTATTAATAGAGTAGTTGGCTTCAACAAGACTGAGGTAGACCGTTTTTTTGAAAACCTCAAAACTGTAATGGCAACATGGAAATTCCTACCGCACAATATATATAATATGGACGAAAGTGGGTTTACCACAGTTCATAAGCCAGAAAAGATCATAGCTGCTAAAGGTAAAAAACGTGTTGGTGCTGTTACATCGTGGGAGAGAGGAAAAAATGTGACAGCAATTTGTGCAATGAGCGCTGCCGGACATTTTGTACCCCCACTGTTCATATTTCCGCGACAGAGGCACTCACCCCAGCTTGAACGCGATGGACCTCCTGGAGCAATATATAAATGTTCGCATAACGGATGGACAAATGAATCTTTATTCCTAGAATGGTTACAACATTTTATTAATTTTATAAAACCTGATAAACCAGTCCTGTTAATAATGGATAACCACAACAGTCATTGCACCATCGAAGCATATGAAATGGCTAAGAAAAATCACATTACTATGTTAAGCATTCCACCGCATTCTTCCCATCGTTTACAACCCTTAGATGTGACGTTCTTTGGACCACTTAAGGCAGCATACCGCAGAGAATGTGACTTGTATCTAAAGTCGCGAAATTTAGTCAAAATCACTCCCTACGAAATTGCTGGATTGTTTAACAAGGCTTACAGAAAAGTTGCATCTTTGGACAAAGGCATATCTGGATTTAGAACAACAGGAATATTTCCTATTAATCCATCAGTATTTTCTGATGAAGATTTTATTGTACATGAAGAACCAAATGTCACTTCTACCAGACCTGCTAATGCTGCTGAACCTAATCATAAAATTACACAACCGACAGCTACTGTTACTTCTCAACCACTACAAAGGCAAGAAAACTCTCAACAGGCATCCACCAGCTTCGTTCGTATCCTTAATGAATTGAGCTCACGGCCGCAAACTGTCTCAAAACTTAGACAAACTACCAGACACAAACAACATTCAGAAATACTCACTAGTTCTCCTATGAAGGATGTTTTGGAGGAAAAAAGAAAAAACGAAGAGAAAAGGAGAAAAAGACGGTTAAAACAAAACGAACCCAAGAAAATAAAAGAAAAAATACCCACACCAAGATCAACCAAAATAAAAAGAAATTAAGGAAAGCTACTAAAAACGGAAAGTCTATGAATGAGGATTCTATCTGTGACGATGATTCTGAATATTCAGATGAACAAAATCAGTGCATCTTTTGTTCAGACGTTGAAAAGAGCAATGAACTATGGTATCGTTGTAGAAGCTGTGGCAATTGGGCTCATTCCGAGTGCTCCGGCTGTGACGATGCCAAAGATTTTGTTTGTGTTTTTTGTTTGTCTTCATAAATATTTTGTTTTTATTATTTTATAGCAAGAATTTAAACTTTTGGTTTAATGAATAAAGTTTATTTTGATTTGATTTGTTTTTTGATTCAAACTAATTTTTTAAAGTTTGTCTAAATAAGGAAGATAGCTCCCATTTGACATACGATAAGTTTTGGGCTCCTATTACCCGACATGTCGGCTAATGAGAGCCAGAGGTGTGTTTTGGAAAAACCTTGTTTTTTATATTTTGTGATTACTTCTTAAATTGAAAACTTCCTTAAATATGTACCTAAATAACTAAGAAACCGAATACCAGTCAAATAAATAAATAATTCAAATGCTTTTTATATAATTTTCGACAACGTCCTTAGTAGGCTCCAATTCCCTCATGCTCCCCTAATCATCTTCAATGCTCGTGGAAATGCACTGACTAATGTAACTGAAATCTCTAGGAACAGAATCCACACAGAGCGACAGTCCATCATTTTCCACTGAAGTTGGAGAACCGTCCATAGAAGAGTGGGTCTAGTGCATCTAGTGCAGATATTTCTTTCGATAAAAAATATTAATTTCAATGAAGAGTTTGTCCAGGAGTTTCGTGCTGAGCTTGGCGGATGAAGGTATGCAACCTAGTTAACAACTGGAGTATCAGCTGTTAACTGTGTTCATTAGGTTGCACATATTAATAAATATATTGTAATCCATCATTTAAGATCCTTTTAGACGGTCATGTCAGTTCTCAGTTCAGTTTCAGTCAAACTGTCGGTTTTTCCTATGTGTAAGCATTAAACATTGAAAAGAGAACTGAAATGGAGACTGAGAACTGATGGGATGGATAGACCTATTTCTTCCATTTCAGTTCTTATAATTCCTAAGTGTAAACAAGTGCGCCATGCCTCAGTCCGTTCGCTTACGACAGTTCTCTTGACGAATAGGACGCAGTGCACATTTACAACTGTCGCTATGACCAAGGATCACATTTTCTTTTCTTGTCAAGTTCATTTTTTTATTGTCAAATAATAGCTTATATAATATCGATATAACCATTTAATATGCAATAATTCATAACATACTGCTTTATGTTTAACTGCATTGCACAACAAAAGATCATCCACCATTCCATCCATTGGTATTTATTTTTCTCGCACCCATTTCACCACCGCAAAGAAGATAGCTGTAGAACTTGCGTTCAGAATCAACTCAGTGCAAATTATCATTCCTTTCACGTAAATAGCTTATATGAGCCGTTGAAAACCAGAGTGGTCTAAGTCACAAAAACAGTACGAGAGATTTTTGATATTTATAGTTCCAACATTATGGAACATACCAGCAACATTCGTTCATTAGTTTATCCACAGGTGACACCTATGGTCAGGGTGTGCAATGAGTTCCACGTTGTGTTGACAACCAGACCACTATAGCATGAACGAGTTTCTACTTCTATCTGTTCAATACTACCAAATGTGCGGTAAACAATGAGTTAGGGCTAGTTTTTAAATACTGGTTTATTTCTAAGTTCTGCTGAACTCCGTTCTATTCCCGATTTCTGTCAGATTCGCCAAAGCTGATTGGATACTGGTCATCAAAACGTCATTGTCAGCAGTGCTGAACTTCGCTCGTGGTTTAAACTAGTAATGAAAAACTAGCCCTTAGTGACGAGATACCATTTAGTGATAGTGACAGCGAATATGAGCCCGAAAATAGTGAAGATTCGGAAACATATTCAGGTACTAACCTTACTTTTGTTGCAGACGATCAAAGTGAACATGTCCTGGAAAATTAAGCTAATGGAGCTGTGCGAAATATAACACAAATTGCAATGGTAAGTTTTGACATTCATTATTAAATTCTGAGCAACTTTAAGTTATCGCTACCTTTATTAAGGGTATTTCATAAAAAACATGTTTTTGTGTGGTGTACCTTCATGGAATTGTCTGAATAAAAATAATTTAACACCCAGAAATAATAAATAAAACAATGCACTTCTTATGCATTCTTACACATAATATGCTTTAATATTACATACATATCATTTAAATCAACCGAAAACATATTTTTATGTTTTCTTTTTGTGATGGTAATGCATAGGTACTATGTTTTCCCGAATGATTTTTGCTTCTTTTTGTTATCTTAGTAGTAATTCTGGCGTCGAAACATATTCGGTAAAAAGGTATTCATTACAGCAAATTTCACAATTTTACAAATTGACCGCAATTATTTTATTCTGTTTATTTTATTGTTTTATTCTGCTTTAGTATGGGTAAGAAGTTCGAATAGAAGATGGGAACGAAATGAGGACACAGTCGGGACCAACCTAAGAAGGGGGTTTGTAACAAGAAGACTAGACCCGACGCAACACTCCCAGCGATAGGGTTCCACACCGTCCAGGGGGACTTTAACCAAGGGGACGCGACGTGAGATTTGTATTAACGCAGATCGCCAATGTACCGCTATGGCGGGCGTGAGCTGTGCTCTGTTTTTTTTATTAAAGATATTTGTACGTGGGAAACGAGGAACATTAACGCGATTCTCGACGCGGGGAATAGTTTGTACGCGGACAGTAGGGAATGTCGGTGACGGAGTTGAGGTTGAATATACACTTTTTTAATAGAAATATTTTGTTCGAAATTAACTAGTAACGCTCCATCACGGGACTATTAGTTGGCGGGGACAACAACGAAGTTTTTAGGGAGTTGCCTGTCGGTTTGCCATCTTTCTTTGAGCTTTATCCGTGTGGCGCTCTTACCGCTAACGAACGGTCGGTGCCACCACTCCGACATCAGTTCATCTCCTCCATAAACCCGCTCGTGGATCCGCTCTGCTATCCCATTCTTTTCCCGTATGTCCAGCCCGGTTGGCGAATAGACCTCGACTGCGCTAACCCGGAACGACGCAGGCGTACCCGCATTAGCATGTTAGAATTTATTAAATATAGCGTTCAGAGTTCAGGAATGTTTAGAATTTGGTATTTTAAATTTCGGAAAATTAACGCAACAATATATTGCGGACGCGTGGGTTAAAGTTGAAGGGAATAGATTAAATTTTGTACGCACCCATCAGGCGATAAATACCACGGCCTTATGGATTACACAGGCCAACGAAGAAAAACTTTTTTGATGATTTTGTCTGATTTTTATGTTTTTGGGTGTGCTGAGTCCGAAAATAATAATAAGAAAGTCGTATCACCCACCATTTTTTCACATTTTAGTATACGAAATATGAGAAATTTACTTTTATCTAATATCTGTGCATTTATTAGGGTAAATGCGGGAGAGTTGCCGCGGTGGGAGAGACGCCCCATAGCTATTAGTTTCGATATTTGTCAACAGATTCCGCTACCGGTATAGCAGTTGCTCTATTAGATCGCCCTGGCAGCGCGACGTGTTTGAATAAGTGATTTTGTGGCATGTAGTTCGGGTTTTAAGCAGGTAAGAACGAATTTTAATATTGAAATTTTATGTGTGATTTGATCTAGATCAGTGAAAATTGTTTTGTGAGGTTTCAACAACATCTACTGGTTTTAACGTGATTCTAGTGGTTTTGTTAATGCGCTCAAGATTAACATAACCTATCTCGAGATTAGACGTGCATGACAGTGGCATGCAGCGTCTCTCCCAACAAAAAGGATAGTTGCCGCACCATGAATTGGGATAGACGCCGCACTGAATCAACAGTTGTTTTTTAAGGAAAATGTTTGCAGAGGTTTGCAATTTATCAATTCTTTTTTTTTGTAGTCATGCCACGCAAGTGTGAAAGAAAAGCAAGCGCCCAAAAAAGGGCTGCATGGTCTGAAGAGCAGTTGCTTGAAGCTACCCAGAAGGTAAAAGCTGGTGAAATCAGTAAAAGAGAAGCGCATAGACGGTATAATGTCCCACCGAGAACACTACAGCGAAGAATGATGACTGGAAACTTAAAGAAACGTAGTCTTGGGCCTGAAGGTAAGCATTTTTTTTCTGAAAATGTTTCTAAAATAACTTTATTTTTAGGGGTTTTGGGGAGTGCCAATGAAAAGAGGCTTGTTCTCCATATCCAACGCTTGTCAGCCGCAGGTTTTGCACCAGACAGAAAGACCGTACGACAACTTGCATACCAGTTCGCTGAAAAGTTGAATATAAAACATAAGTTTTCCGTAACAAAAGAAGAAGCGGGTCCTGCGTGGCTTGCTTCCTTTTTAGAGAGAAATCCTGAATTGTCGGTACGGCAAGCCGAAGGTCTTTCATTGTCTAGAGCTCATGGTATGAACAGAGAAGATGTCAGACAGTTTTTTCACCTACTGGAAAAATTAATGACAGAACATGATTTACTGGAGAAGCCATCCCATATTTATAATATGGATGAAACTGGTGTCCAACTTATAAACAAGCCAGGAAAGGTAATTACAAAAAAGGGAGCAAAAGATGTTCATGTCCTTACCTCAAAAGAAAGAGGAGAAAATGTTTCCGTAATAGCTTGCGCAGTGCAGATGGAAAATATATTCCTCCAACTTTAATACTTAAGGGTGTTAATAGAAAACCTGAGTTCTCAGATGGACTACCTGGAGTTCAGAGAGAATTCAGAGTTATTTCACCAGTGGTTGAGAGAGCAATTTATTCCGCACAAACCTTCGGGAAAATGTCTGTTGATTCTCGATGGTCATACATCCCACACTACGGATATAGAAATGCTCGAACTGGCTGATGATAATGATATTATCATTCTGTGTTTGCCAAGTCATTGTACCCAAGCATTACAACCACTCGACAGAAGTTTTTTTCGTCCATTCAAAGTATACTTCAATCAAGAAGCTCAACTTTGGATGAAAAATCATAGCAGTAGGAATCTTACGAGGTATCAAGTTGGAGGATTAATAGGCAAAGCATGGTTAAGGGCAGCTTCTGTGGGAAATGCAGTTAATGGCTTTAAAGCCACCGGTATTTATCCTCTGGATCCGAATGCAATCCCAGAGCATTTTTTTTCTATGCTCCATTCAGATGAACTAGTTCCAAATGACCAAACGACAATACCTACCGCCACAGCCACCAGTTCTGAACCTGTTGCAGCCCAGGAACTACAAATACCATCCACTTCAAACACATCGTACCAAAGGGGGTAATTCAGGGATCCAATTTGGGTCCATTGTTTTTTCTGGTATACATTAATGACTTGGACGTGTCAGTCCCTGATTCCAGTTTGATTTTGTTTGTTGATGATACCACTTCTGTAAATGTGGACAGGTGCTTTGAGGACGTGATGTTAGAATCCGAAAGAGTAAAGGAGGAACTGACCGAATGGTTCGACGCAAACAGGTTACAGTTGAATGAAAACAAGACACAACATATTGTCTTTACAACAAGAACACTGGACAATTTCATTAATTGTAGTCATGCCAGATTGTTGGGTGTTGTTTTCGATCCCCAACTGACATTTTTTCACCACTGTGACTATACAGCTAAGAAATTATCGTCTCTTGCTTATCTGTTCCGTAATATGGTGGGCAGAGTTTCGAGATCTGTGTTGATGGGGATGTACTTTGGACTGTTTCAGTCAGTCGTGTCCTACGGAATTCTTCTGTGGGGGCATGCCCCGCATCAGCGGACAGGCTCTTTGCCATCCAGAGGAGAGTAATAAGAATTATTGCTGGTGTACATTACCGCGAAAATACAAAACCACTATTCAAAACCCTCAACATCATGACCCTTCCAGCTCTCTACATATTTGAATGTGTAGTATATGTAAAAGAGAATCCGTCCAATTATGTAACTGTCGATACGGTGCATGATCACGGCACACGCAACACAGAAAACTTGTACCAGCCCTTTTGCCGTCTACATAAAACTAAGAACAGTGTAAATCACTTCGCCATACTTTTTTTTAATAAATTACCTCGTTCAGTGCGTCTCTATCCCATACTTAAATTTAAAATATTTGTCCGCAAATTGTTGATCTCAATAGTCCCTTTTGATTTTGATGAATATGTTAATTCCGATCTGCGTAACAACGAAAATCTCTAATTTACTTTGTATATGTTTTTTTTTTGACTAGTGTAAACATAATGTAGTTTATGTGTTCCACAATAAACGTTATCTTATCTTATCTTATCTAAACTTGTCACAACTCAATTTCTGATTTGGTGGGTGATACCACACCCAGCAAATTTTTGCACGAAGTGTCCCCAATCCCCAAAATGCCAATACCGTTTAACAAAAGACGAAAACAAGGTGCAAGTGTATTAAATTCAGAGAAAAACATCCAGAATAAGAAAAATAATATTGATAAAGGCAAACAAATTCCTGGTAGAATTGTTATAAAGAAGAGTAGCACTAAGAAGACTGTCTCCTGTGGAAAAGAGAAAGCGTCATGCTCCAGTGATTCAACTCTTACTGACAAGACAAAACACTTCCCTAAAGCAAGCAAGGGAAAAAAGGGCAGCTCTGAATATCAATGGAGTGACAGTGATGAAGAACCGCTGGCCAAAAGGCACAAGAAAGGAAAGAAAGAATATTTTTGCGCGGAGTGCTTTGAGTCCTACGAAAAAACAAAAAGTAAAGATGACTGGCTGCAATGCATTAAATGCTCCCTATGGCTCCATGAGGGTTGTACAATGTATGGAGACAAATGTAATGTATGCTCCAGGGCTGAGCTACGCAAAAAAATTGGAAGCCACTAAAGTAAGGGCTGCGGCATCTATCCTTTCTTGATGTGGCGTCTCACCCGAGCGTGTAGGGAGAGATGCCTCTTTGCTGTGTTTAAAATTCTTTTTTTATTATTTATATTTCATAATATTTTTCCTGTTATTATTATATATTCTTAAGGTTTAGTATATGTGTTACACTGTCCTTAAATATAAGATCATTAAATGCATAATTCCGAAAATTATGATTTTTTATTATAATGTGCGGCAACTCTCCCGCATTTACCCTATATATTAAAACATACAGTGAATCTAAATGTAAGTAGACGTACTATAAGTTGCCAATACTGCTCTTTGCTGTCATACTTTGTTCGTCTATACCTGTTTGTTTTCTTTCAGTCAACATAACCATACTGTTCAGTTGTTCAGTTGTTTGCTTTAATTATGGCTAACCGCGGTTGCAAAAACAGTCCTAATAGTTTTTGTTATATATGTGGTGAGTTTGTTACTAAAAAACATCAACGAAACATTACAGACTTTGTTAAAAAAGTGTACTTTGCATATTTTGGTGTACAGCTTGGTGATCAAGAAAAACATTGGGCTCCACACAAGGTTTGCTATATTTGTGTTGAAGACCTTCGAAAATGATCTAAAAAAGCAAAGACAGCCTTTAGATTTGCAGTACCCATGGTATGGAGAGAGCAACAAAATCATTTAGATGATTGTTATTTCTGTAGCATTGATGTTACTGGATATAACTCAAAAAATAAGAAGGTAATCAACTATCCTAGCCTTCGGTCAGCTACTCGTCCCATCGAGCATGGTCTGGGACATCCTGTTCCTGAGCCACCACAGGATATTGATGAAGTTTTATTTGATGAGTCCAGTGAACCCGAATCTGTTGAAGCTGGATCCGATGATGATGCTTTACAATTTTTACCAGAAAATGTGGAACCTCAGTTATTTACACAGTCTGAGTTAAATGACTTAGTTAGAGATTTGGGGTTGACTAAAGCAAAAGCAGAATTGCTAGGGTCGAGGCTAAAGGAAAAACATTTGTTGGCACCCGGAACATCTATTTACCATTATAGAACAAGAGATCAGCAGTTTGGTATGTCATAATATTGCTGGTCTGATGAATGAATTTGGAATCCAGTACAACAACGAAGACTGGAGGCTTTTTATAGATTCGTCAAAAATAAGCTTAAAAGCTGTTCTGTTAAACAATGCAAATACTTATGCTTCAGTACCTGTGGCTCATTCAGTCCATATGAAAGAAACATACGAAAATCTCCACATAATTTTACAGAAAATTGACTATCCTGCACATGATTCGATGATATGTGGAGATTTGAAAATTGTTTGCATGCTTCTTGGTCAACAAAAAGGATTTACTAAGTTTCCCTGTTTTATATGCGAGTGGGACAGCAGAGCAAGGGATCAGCACTGGTCCACAAAACATTGGCCTACAAGAAAAACATTAACACCTGGAGAGAAGAACGTTTTGCATAAAGCTTTAGTAGATCCAAAAAATATTCTTCTACCACCTCTGCATATAAAACTAGGATTAATGAAACAGTTTGTAAAAGCTTTGGCTAAAGATGGTGAATGTTTTAAGTATTTGTGTGAGAAGTTTCCTCATTTATCACAAGCCAAACTGAAAGAAGGGGTTTTCACAGGGCCTGACATTCGTAAAATGATGTTCGATTCCAAATTTGAAACAAAAATGACTACAAAAGAGAAGGAAGCTTGGATATCATTTAAGCAGGTGACTACTAAGTTTTTGGGCAATGTTAAAGACGCAAACTATGAGCTCATCGTAGCTAATATGATAGACAAGTTCAAAAATCTGGGATGTCTGATGAGCCTTAAAGTACACTTCTTGCACAACCATCTTGATTTTTTCCCTGATAACTTGGGTGATATGAGTGAAGAGCAGGGGGAGCGGTTTCACCAAGATATTAAGGTGATGGAGAAACGTTATCAGGGTCGATGGAATGTCAACATGATGGGTGATTACTGTTGGTCACTTCACCGGGAACAACAAAATGCCTCACATCGGAGAAAAAGTTACATAAGAAGTTTTAAAGAGAAGAGAGAAAGGAAACACAAATCAGCAAGTACTTAAAATGTATATATTGAAGTGGTATATAGTGAATGAAGTTAAATAAAATTTGTAATTAAACAAAACTACAGTATTAGGTTCTTTTTTATTATATTTTATATATCAAATTTATCCCATTTTTAAATACATTCGAGGTAATTGTGAGAGAACTGTGGGTGGTACAAAAAAACGGATGCCAGATACGGGTTACACACCCAAAAATACATAAGAACCAGCTGAACTTGTTTAAAAAGTTTTCACAAAAAATTATTTTGCTGGCCTGTGTTATGTTCAAAATCGGGGACAGCCTGATAATATTGGTGTTGGGCGTGCCGTTATTCTGCCGTCGACATTCACGGGTGGGTCGCGAGCAATGCAGCAACGCAAGACGCGATGGCGATAGTTGCGAAATACGGCAGACCGGATTTGCTTATCACGTTCGCGTGGCCCACGTGAATTCGTGGGAGGAGCCCCATAATCGCGTAGATTTAATATGTACGGTTTTAAACATAAGTAAGTTAAAGGTGTTTGTGAGTGACATTACGAAGAAAATCTTTGGGAATGTGACCGCGTACGTCTACGTAGTTGAGTTTTAGAAGAGAGGGTTACCGCACTGCCATCTTTTGGTAACCCTCGACGACCACAAATTACGCGAGCCGCATAATATCGACGCCATCATCTGCGCTGAGATTCCTGACGAGCGGACGGACAAGGAATTATTTGAATCGGTGACGATGCAAATGGTGCATCACCAGTGTGGCGTCCTGACCAAGAATGCGTCGTGCATGAAGAACGATCGATGCACGAACGGAGTTCCCAAGCCGTTCGCGGAGGCCACCACATCTCCGACGACGCGTTCCCTAGATACCGACGACGCGATAACAGCGCGTCGCTGATTCAGATCAAGAACAGGTACGGACAGACGCGCGGCATCGACAATTCCGTAGTACCGTATTGTCCGCTTCTTACAAAGAAATTTGACTGCCACATTAACATCGAGGTGTGCTCGAGCTTGAAGTGTGTCAAGTACATCAAGTATATCCACAAGGTCATGACTGCGCGCTGCTACAGATTGACGCCGGCGACGAAACCTTGAAGTACGACGAGATAAAGCAGTACGTGGATACCAGATACGTTAGTCCGTGTGAGGCAACCTGACGCCTTTTCAAATTTCCCCTGCACGGAATCTATTGAAGTTACATAGCAAGTTTTGATTATTCTAGATAGCTTTGGAGATCTGTCTATATATTGATTGATTTGTTTTATAGACATACGAGTTGTAATTTACATCCTATTAAATAAAACAATAGAATACGCAACGTTCTTCAAGTTGATTTTGCACTTTAACATGGTAGCAGAGCGTGGTTCACACACAAATTGAAGATTTCAAGTTCTACGTTAGTTCTTCGTTCAAGGAAAAGAAGTCGACGATGGATTTTAGTAAAGTTCAGATCAGCTTACTAGAAGAAAAATCCAACTGGTCAACTTGGAAATACAAAATGTGTATATTTTTACGAGGAATCAAAGGAGGAATGGAGGTGATTGAAGGAAAATTAAATTTACCAGCACCTTTGTCACAGGAAGCAACTGTTCAGGAAAGGACAAAATATGACAAGAAATTGTTGGAATTTCAGCAAGTAGATAGTAGTGTGTTACTTGCTCTGACGATTAATATGACTCAGGAAACTTTGGAGAAAGTGATGCGTTTCACTACTGCTAAGGACGTTTGGTTAGAACTACATAGACTGTATGATGGCAGTGTCGAGGACAAGACCTTTGATATTTGCATGCAGTTTTTTAGTTATGTCAGGCTAGCAGACGATGATGTAGCGACGCATACTTCAAAGCTGAAGACTCTAAGGAATTTGCTCCAGAATGAAATTTCAAAGGATAAAATCAGGTCTGGAGTCAACTGCAACTGTGAGTTACCCCAAATTCTTTTAATCTGTAAGATTCTGGATACGTTACCTGCAGATTTTTTCTCATTCAAATCGACATGGATGTTAATGTCAAGGAAAGACAGGACAGTAGAAAATTTGACGAATCAGTTATGTAACTATGAAAAAGCTTTGTCAAATAAAAGTGATTGTAGGCAAGAGGTGTTGTTGATGGTGGGAAACAGAAGAACAACACTGATTTGCAACTACTGCAAGCAAAGAGAACATATAGTTCGAAAGTGTCCAAAATGGTAGGCAGATGGTAGACCTCCCAAACCCGACAAGAACAAAGGTCATACAAGAAGAGTTAACAATGTATCCTTATTGGCTATGTCAAGCTGTGTGTTGTCATGCGAGGAAGATAGTAATGGCTGGTATATAGACAATGGAGCGACAAATCATATCACAAAGAGAAGTGATTTGTTTGAATGTTTTGTACCATTTAACAATTATTATCAGGTGACAACTGCAAATGGAGACTGTGTAAGAGCTTTGGGTCATGGTACAATCAAGATGGAATGTTATGTGTATGGTAAGAAGCATACGTTTTCACTGACTGATGAAAACCTGTTCTCAACTTTGGCAGCACAAGATAAAAATCCCAGCAGTGAATTTGTTTCTCAGGCAAATAAATGCTACTTTAAATTAGGTGGGAAAATATTCCTGGGAGGTTCAAGAATTCGTTTAGGAGGATTATACAAGATACATGTGAAAGCTGTGATGACTAATTTTCGAAAAGAAGTAAGCACAGTCAACTGCGAAAATGTTTTGCAACTGTATCACGAACGTCTTGGTCATCAAAACAAGAAGTATGTAAAGATGATCCTGGAACGGGAGTTTGGAATAATTGTGAAGTTAGACAGCGAACTTTGTGAGGGATGTCTGTATGGAAAAGCACACGTAAGAAAATTTGGTACTAGAAAACGGGCCAATGCACCAGGTGAGCTAATACATTCTGATGTTTGTGGACCTTTTGACAGATCAAAGTCTGGCTACCGTTATTTTGTTGCTTAAAGACGATTACAGCAAATATCGATTTGTCTACTTCATAAAACACAAGTCAGAAGGCGCAGAGAAACTTAAAATATTTTTAGCCGAACTTAAAGCTGCAGGATACGTTATGAAAGAGTTATTGTCCGACAATTGTGGAGAATTTGACAACTACAGGGTAAGGAAAACTCTGAATCACTATGGAGCAAGACAAAGATTAGTCATGCCATATACCCCCCACAACAGAATGGCTGTTCGGAAAGGGAGAATCGTACATTGGTGGAAACTGCAAGATTTTTAATGTATGCTAGAGAAGAGCTATTTGATCAAAGTTTCTGGGCAGAACTGATTAATACGGCTGCATATATACTAAATCGAACCAGTCAGTCACGAGTTGAGGAAAAACGCCTAATGAAGTTTGGGTTGGCAAGAAGCCAAACATAAATCATTTACGAGTAATTGGTAGTACCTGATATGCTCATGTTCCCAAGAAAATACGAAGAAAAATGGACAAGAAAGCCATTAAGGGTATTCTTATTGGTTATGAAAACGATGATGGTTATCGTATTTGGTCAAAAGAATTAAAGAAACTTGTAAGATCAAGGGACGTAATATTTGAACAGTGTGAACCACTAAGATCTTTAAAAGAAGATGTTCAGAATGCGTATCTTCCATCATCATCACTGCAAACAGAAGAGGTTATTACTCAAGAACAAAATGTAAATGAAGATGTCGAACAATTTGATCACAGCTTTGTGAATGAAAGTAATGACTGTAATGAGCAAGAATATAGGCATGACGGAGAAGAAGGTCACAATGAAGTAAGAAGACAACTAACGCGGTGTCCTACGTGCATCCGTCGTCCGTCGTCCGTTGCCGCATGTTTTTTTGTTTTTGCGTTACGTGCGTTGTCTCTGTCCTACGTAGCTCCGGCGCGACGTGCGGCAGACGGCAGACCCCCACCACGTAGGTCGTAGGCAGTAGGTAGGGTACTTTAAATCTTGGGAAATTAGTATGAAATTGTCTAGCGTATCGACATGAGTTTGTCAAGGAAACAGAAGATGCTGTTATGTGATAACTCATATTTGAGATTTTTTAATATGCTACCGTGTAAAAGAGCAAGAAAAAGAACCAGTCAAATAATGCTATATAGGAAAAAATATGGCGAATTTCATCATTTATATTATCAACTACGGGCTTCACCACGTTTGTTCCATGGCTACTTCAGAATGTCACCAACGACATTCGACTATATTGTGGAAGCCATAACACCCGAACTACAATATGTTCATACTAATTTTCAAAAACCAATATCTGTAGAGGAGAGATTAATGGTCACTTTAAGGTAAGTAACGCTTTATTCACAATAAAATAAAAGTATTCTACACTTGATAAACACTCTGATAAACACTTTGACCTATTAAAAATATATAATAAAGGGATTTTTAATCCATAAAGAAATATTTTAATTCCAACATAAAACATAAAAAAATAAGGAAAGGATATTTTACTGAAACGTATCAGGAAAAGGCGTAACGGAGTAAGGATCAGGTGTGGAAGTAGGATTGCAAGTATTTGGTGTATTTGACCTAACTTGTGCGAACTGCTGCGAAGAAGGAATGGATGTAAAAGATGCATATTGATCAGGGGAAGGTGTAGAGGAGAAGGAAGTAGGTGTGGGAGTGCTAGAACAAGAAGGATATGGACGGGCATTGAAACTATATGGCTCTAGTTTCGATAGCTCTTGTGCCAGTAAATTTTGATACGCACTTCTTAGATATAATTTGTTTATAGGTGGGAGCTTACGAAAATGGGGTAATAGAGATTTAAAAAAATCCATATCCTCATCTGGATGATCATCTTTCAGCAATTTAATTTTTTGCTGTTCCATTTCCAAAATTCGCTCTTGAAATGCCTTTGAAACATCAGTTATATTAGCAGGAGCCTTTCGTTTACGGGATCGTATTTGAACTGGATCCACCTGGTCGACTTCTTCCCGTGCGCGTTTTTCTTGTTGCACATCTTGCTCGACATCGTTTTCATCACTTTCTTGAGACTGAATTTCATTGTCATTAAATGTTGACGTATTCTGTTCTGATTCGACATCTATTTCAATATCCGATGATGCTGAAGTCCCAATATTGCTTTGTGTTGATCTTGGTGTTAACACACTTCGCAAAAATTGCATAGATTCAAAATGCGACCAACACCCAGTATACTGACTATTATTTTCGCCAGAATCGCCGGACCTACTTTTTGGAATTTTTTTCAATTCTTTTTTAAATTTGTCTCTTAAACTTCTCCACCTTGTTTTCACAAGGTCTTCTGTAAACAAATAAAAACGTGAAAACTTTATTAGTCAATAAAAAAACTGATCATATTACTACAATAATAATTATTATTTTAGGTATCTTGCAACTGGTCTTCAATTCAGGCAACTTGCCTACTCATTCAGGATTTCAAAAAGTGCTGTCGCAGTGATAGTTGTAGAAGTTTGTAAAGCTATATGGAAAACTTTAGTTACCAAACATATGCCGGAACCAACATTAGAAAGCTTTACCAACACGGCAAATGATTTTTGGGATAGGTGGCAGTTTCCCAATTGCCTAGGATGCATAGACGGCAAACATATTCGAATCAAGTGACCAGAAAAATCTGGATCTATGTATTATTGCTACAAAAATTACTTTTCAATAGGCTTGTTGGCAGTGACTGATGCGAACTACAAATTTGTTATGGTTGATGTAGGATCGTATGGCAAGGACAACGACGCAGGAGCATTTGAAAATTGTTTTCTGCGCCGTGCCATTAAAAATGGAAGTATTGTACTGCCAAATGATGCGAATTTGCCAGGTACATCAATAAAGGCCCCTTTTGTATTCCTAGGCGATGAAGCCTTTCCTCTCATTGAATACCTAATGCGACCATTTCCACGTGGTACAGTACATCAAGGGGATGAACATGACAACTTCAACTACAGATTGTGTCGCGCTCGTATGGTTGTAGAATGTTCTTTCGGGATTATTGTTTCAAAATTTCGGCTGTTGGGAAAATCCATCGAAACCACAGTCAATAATGCCACACATATTGTGAAAGCAATTACACTACTGCACAATATTATTATTGACCTAGAAGGAAGTGCAGATACGACTATCAACATAAATTCTACAGGAGATACGAGACATATAACGACTATTCGACCATCAAAGAGACATAATGCATCGAGCAAGCGAGCAATTTCCATAAGAAACACGTTTTCGCGTTATTTCAAACAGCGACCTCTTCAACGCATATAAACAATACTCACATATTATAGCTCACTTATTATTTACTTTTATTATTTTGTTGTATTATTAAAACACATTTATTTGTATTACGAAATAAATACGTAAATTCAAATTACTTACTTGTAGAGTTTAAATCCTGCGATATCTTTTCCCACTCACGATCAACCAATAGTCTATTGTGGTAATTTTTATGGGACATATCCCATAAAATGCGGGAATTCTGCACGCAGCTAATTAGCAGTTCAATGAAAGTGTCGGACATTTTCGACATGTTAGTGTCGCTGTTCAACCGTAACTGCCAAGACAGGCTGGCAAGGCGCGTGCGCGGTCAGCACGACGGACGTAAAGATGCGGCAATATCAAAATATTTGATATAATCCGTCGTCCGGTGCGTCGACGGATCCGTCGACGCACCGGACGACGGACGAACGCTGCCACGTAGGACACACTCATTTACTTCAAGCTGTTTGATATCGGCGGGTTGTCGGCCTTGACGCAACGGACGCAACTGACGGACGTGACGGATGCACGCAGGACACCGCGTAAGAGACCGGTCAAGTTTAAGAAAACCTTTACGTTTTCCCGATTTTGCAATAATAGTTGCTGCAGAAGTCAGTGATTCAAATGAGCCTTTAAGCTACAAGGAAGCTCTCACTTGTAAAGACCGCAAAGACTGGAAGTTGGCCATGAAAAAGGAAATTCATTCACTTCAAGAAAATTGCACTTGGAAGTTGGAAAAATTACCTCCAGGAAAGAAAGCAATACCGTGTAAGTGGGTGTATAAGTTAAAAAACAACACAGATGGTTCAATTGATAAGTTTAAAGCTAGGCTGGTGATCAAAGGTTATTCACAACGCAAAGGTGAGGACTACGACCAAACCTACAGTCCTGTTGCGAAGGGAGGAACCATAAGGTCACTCTTAAGCATAGCTGCAAACAAAAAGATGGCAGACATTATGACGAAGCCGTTCAGGCCAAGGTAGCGCTGTTCAAGAGGGGGCAGAGGGGCTGTGTACGAGACGGTAATGCAAGCCACAAAATTCAGAGGATACGGCCGAACGGTTATTTTTCTTGGACGGTCCAGGAGAAACCGGCAAAACCTTCGTCTACAACACGATCCTCGAAGAGTTGCACCTGCGCAAGAGAGTCTTCGTTTCGGTCACTTGGACTGACATTGCGGCCAAGAGACGGTTCATTGGCGCTTCAGATTACCTCTGAACCTTGACTCTGGGACAACGTCATGGACTCGGACGAAGCTCAACTGCTGAGAACGACCGAGATCATCGTCTGGGATGAAATAACCATAGCCAACGTCCATGCGTTTGACGCCGTCGATAGATTGTTTCCCGACATCATGAGAGACCGTAGACCTTTCGACGGAATAGTGGTTCTCTTAGGCGGTGATTTCGGTGACGGGCAATGTTTGCCCGTCATTCCGCCAAGATCCACCAAGATCGCTGTCATATATGTACATTGTAAATTCCGACATATGGAGAAGATTTCGTCATCACCGACTTACCGAGAATATACGAGCGGAGTGTCACGAGGCGGAGTTTGCTGAATGGCTGATCAGGTTGGGAAATAGCACCTCGACGTCTCACAATGGTCTAGATCGTGATCGTAGCGCGAATTAATTAGAAACATCAACTATTATATATTAACTTAAATTGCATGGTACATAATTAATACTTCAGCTGCCGCTGATAACTGTATCTATGCAACTAAAGGTTTACTGATGAATTTAGTATTCGGTAAAATTAATGGAAATGATCCACTCATCAATGGACGGGAAACGGACATATTCGCCACCTATGAGCTGACCAAGATATGAGCACGGCGTGGCAGTCTTGCATGGGTATATATTGTTGTGTACCCCCAATTGCGCCATATGATGAAATAGCAATCTGGAATATAATAACTAATAAACATGTTGATGCAAACCCTTAGTTTGATGGTGCAATATTTGATCAGAAGCTGCTGAGCTTGCACTTTTTAAACTATAAAAAGGAGAACCAACTTATCTAAGTTTTAGTTTAGTATTTTGGATGTAACAATATTATTCTTCAATAAATAGTTCAACTATAAAGTTCATCTTTCAATCAAGTGCCCCAAGCAACGATCTAAGTTACGTGAAAGTGTTACGGAGCTACACCAAAAGCTGCCCTGGTGTCAGAATTTAAAATCAACCAATAAATTCACGGATTGTTGGTTCCATCGCCCTACCATCTAAAAGTTTGGAATACAACACGTGAAAATGTTGGTGTCAGAAGTGGGATCCTCAACAGGAACGGGATTCTAGGCAAGACCCAAGGCTTAACAGTCTACTGTTTGTTAAGGAAGATTCTAAACTTGAAAAGTAGTGGAAGCCAAATCAGCCACTCCACGAAATTCAGAAGAAGTGAATCATTTTCTAACGGAAGTATTGGGTGCTTCCGTCTTCTACCCAAAATCAGCGACATCCTGAACAACTCTGGTCATTTGGACACAATACTCCAGTGACCATTACTACGTCAGAGAATCGACTGGAACGGAGTCTACAAATTCCCCGGACAATTGGCGTCTACCCAGAGATTCAACTGACTCAACCCTTGGTACGGAACAAGAGGAGTTCCCCCGACAATTGGCGTCTATCCAAGGCACATATTCTTCATCATATAATTTCATCATATAATTTTATTACAGTAAGTCAATAGATTGTTAAGATTGTATATTCCGTTTATTAAGAATAATTTTATATAAGACTTACTTATTCTAAGACAAAATGTCTCTTTTTGATTCTAACGTAAGCTCTCATCGAGATTCTTTATGCAATAATAGAATAGAATAGAAAAAGTCTTTATTTATAGGTTGCAGATATACAGTTACAAACCAGAAATAGCGTCAAATAAAACAGATATATATATAATTCTGAAAAAAAAAACAGTTGTGACAAGAAACATATCACACATTCAAAAAAAAATCCTTGACTGAGTATGGCTCCAAATTACACAAATATTCAAACATTGCTCCGCTTTACAACGGTTTATCATTCATTCGAAACCAGAAATTTCTCAAATGCTTCGGGCACGCGAAATCAAATCACTTGGGGAAGCCTTCAATATCGCGTTACAAGAAGAAAAATTATTAAATTATACCAAACATAAAAATATTCTTTACTGCTCAAATTGTAAAACCAATACTCATTCTACTTTCACTTGCCGTAATAGAAATAAACCTCGTACACAAAACAATGCTCAGCATAATCCGCGGTCAAGTTCGCATACCACTTTCAATAATAAATTCTGCAACTATTGCAAAAAACAAGGACATCTCATAACTGAAATGTTACCGACGGCCACAAAATAATAGCAATAGGAATCCGCGTGTGAATTCTTTAAACGTTCACCGCACGGTAGAGTCGAACGCCCCTTTACGAAATCAAGTGCGTTAAGAGACGTTCAATGGCGAAACCGATATTTCCATAAATTTAGACCACATATTTCACAAGAAAATTCATCACAACTTGTTTCTCAAAGCTATTCAGACTTCGATAATCTTGACGATGAATCAAATTCTTATGATGAAAATCTGGAAAATGTATGTGAAGGTAAAAAAACAATCACTTTTAATTTACTAAATTCACCAAAACATAAAGTTACATTCTTGGTTGATACTGGCGCTACAGTTTCTATTATTAAACATACTTTGTTAATTGCATCAGATACTCGAGTACAAGTAGACCCAATGGAATTAATAGGTATTAATCCAGAACAATATATGACAACCTTAGGATCAACAATTTTACAGCTTACATTAAAAAATTTAAGAATATCTCATAAAAGTCAAATTATAAAAACAGATCAAATTGTTTTACCTGACGAAATTGATGGGATCATCGGAAATGACTTTTGTGAAAAACATAAAATGATTATTGATTATTGAAATAAACGATTTATTATTAATAATGTTGCAGTAAAATTTTATAATACAATAAAAAATGTGGCAATGTTAACAAACCCTTCAAAAATCAAAAGAAATAATCCTACAATCATTTCAACAAGTATACAAAAAACATTTTTTCAACAGAATTATAAAATAATTTCTTTATCCAATTTAATCGAACCTAAAAATCGTGAAATTATCTCACACTTTTCTGGAAACAAAAGAAATGAAAGACAGAAAGAAATACATAACAAAATTCGAACCGAACACTTAAATTACAAAGAAAAAGATACTTTATTAAATTTATGTACCAAATATTCACATTTATTTCATTTAAAAGGCGAATATTTAACTTCAACAGATACTTTAAAACATACGATACATACAGAAAATGATATTCCAATATCGTGCAAAATATATCGTTATCCAAAAATTCATGAAGATGAAGTTAACAGGCAAATTTCAGAAATGCTTGACAATAATATAATTCGACATTCAAAAAAAATCCAAAAAAATTAGATTCATCAGGTATTCAAAAATGGAGATTAGTTATTGATTATAGAAAATTAAATAATGTCACCATAGCAGATTCTTATCCCTTACCTAATATTGAAAATATTCTTGATCAATTAGGAAATTCAAAATATTTTTCAACCCTCGATTTATCCTCGGGTTTCCATCAAATCGAAATGAAAGAAAAGGACAAGCATAAAACAGCTTTTACAACCCCTACAAGTCATTATGAATTTAATCGAATGCCATTTGGCTTAAAAAACAGCCCCTCTACTTTTGCTCGATTAATGAATATTGTATTATCTGGTTTACAAGGTTCAAAATGTTTTTGTTATTTGGACGATATTGTAGTGTATGGTTCATCATTGGAAGATCATAACGAAAAATTAGAAAGTGTATTTCAGCAACTTGAAAAACATAATCTCAAACTTCAACCCGATAAATGTGAATTTTTGCGTAAAGAAATCTCATATTTAGGACACATTATTTCAAGTGAAGGAGTAAAACCAAATCCAGAAAAAATCAAGGCCATTACAAATATTTCTCCACCTAAAAGTCCAAAAGAAATTAAAGCATTTTTAGGATTAGTTGGTTACTATCGAAAATTTATTAAAAATTTTTCATTAATAGCAAAACCATTGACAAATCTTTTAAAATAAAACACAAAATTTAACTGGACAAGTAAATGCGAAAACGCTTTTGAAACTTTAAAAAAATATTTAACAAGTGATTCAATTTTAAAATATCCAGATTTTAGTAAACCATTTATTCTTACTACGGATGCCTCTCATGAAGCAATTGGTTCTGTTTTATCACAAGGTCCTATCGGACAGGATTTACCAATTTCATATTATTCTCGAGCGTTGAATAAAGCCGAAATTAATTATTCAGTAACAGAAAAAGAATTATTATCTATTGTGGATTCATGTCGACACTACAGACCTTATTTGTATGGACAAAAATTTAAAATTATCACAGATCATCAAGCACTTATTTGGCTTCAAAATTGTAAAGATATTTCAAATAGGCTGCTACCATGGAGATTAAAACTCATAGATTATCATTATGAAATTATTTATAAAAAAGGAAAATTAAATTCTAACGCAGATGGTTTATCACGAGTAAAATATCAAATAAAACAAATTTCTGAAATTACAAATGAAGAATTAACTTTTGAAAATTTTAAGGGATTTCATCAACGAGAAGTAAAAATATCTAAACCAAATTTTAGTAATACCCCTTTAGAAAAAATTAAAAATTTAGTAATTCCCTTATCTTGCGATTTATCAGATCAGAATAAATACATGGAATACATACGGAAACATTATCCAAATATTTCCCAAAAACATCGTGTATCGGATGTTGATGTTAAAGTATTACCCGAACAACGAATTTATATTCCATTCATAAAGCCCTTTATTCAAGATTCTGTTACTTATGAAGAATTATTTAAAAGCCTATACAATTTAAGATTAATTTTAAAATACAATTCAGCAAACTCGTTTACTATTACAGACATATCGTATAACAACGCTATAATTCAACAAGAAACATATTTCAGTTTACTTTATTTTCTTCTTAGAGATTTTAAATATGATATAATTACAGAAGAGCGAATTTATTTAACTGATCCCGATTTAATAGCAACAATACTCAAAGAAAATCATGATTCAGTAACTGCTGGACATGCAGGATTTGAAAGAACTTATGAAAGAATAAAAAACTTTTATTATTGGGATAATATGAAAAATCAAATTAAAAAATATATTACAAAATGTCCTGTTTGTCAAAAATCTAAAACTGACTTTCAAACAAATAAATCACCAATGCAAATTACAACTACTTCTTCAAAATTTTGTGAACAAATAGCTTTTGATATCGTTGGACCTCTTCCTGAAACTGTAAATGGAAATAGATTTATTTTAACATTACAAGATGATTTAACTAAATTTATTCAAGCCTATGCTTTACCCAATCATGACGCAACTGTCGTTGCAATTTATTTTCTCAACTTCTGTACTCAGTTTGGTTTTCCAACTAGTATTTTATCGGATCAAGGAATTGAATTTACATCCAATTTATTTAAGGAAATAAATAAACTCTTAACAATTAAACATAAAATAACATCACCATATCACCCACAATCAAACGGATCACTTGAAAGAACTCATTTAACATTAAAAGATTACCTAAAATGTTATATTAATAAAGATACTAATAATTGGGATGAATTTCTAAATTTTGCAACTTATAGTTATAATACAGGAATACATAAATCTACACAATTCACTCCTTATGAATTAGTTTTTGGACAAAAACCTCGAATTCCTAATTATATTAATAATCCAAAAAGTAAACCTAATTATTCGGATTTAGTAAAAGATATTACAAATAAACTTAATATTGTGCGAGAGACTGCAAGAGAGAATCAACTCATATCAAAACAAAAATCCAAAGACCAATACGATAAAACTCACCATCGAACGTATCAATTTCATGTGAACGATTTTGTTGTTGTACTCTAGACAAATTATCCAAAGCTAAATTTAAAAAGTTAGCACCAAATTATAAAGGTCCTTATAAGATAATTCAAATTCATAATAATAATACTGCAACACTGCAACTCGGACCAAATCAATTAAAAACTTATCATTTCGATTTACTTAAACCATATGTTGTTCCAGATGAAAGTAATTCAGATCACTCTTCTGATGATCTTAATCCCCATGATTCCAACGCGAGCACAGCGAGATTATAGTATCAACTTAATTGACTCATCGTCTGGACTATTATATCAACAACTAGGTAGAGCTAAAATCACTAATCAATATTTTACGTTATTTACATATTATAATTTAACTTTAATCACTGAAAACATTCAAACTTTAAAAGATTATTATGTAAAATCATTAAACATTTGTAATATTGCCTTACGTGATTATTATACATTTAACTGTCGAAATCAATGAAAATATATTAATACCAAGATTTTAACAATTAAACAAGCTTATCGAATAATTGCACATCAATTAAATATTATCACATCTAATCGAAAGAAAAGAGGTTTATTTAATATTATTGGGGATGGTCTTAACTGGTTGTTTGGTGTTCCCGATGCAGAAGATGCTCAATATTTTAATGATGCTATCAATTCTTTAACAGCAAATCAAAAACAAACGCAAGTTCTAATGCAGCAACAAGTTTCAATTATATCAAATACAATCGAAAACTTTAATAATTCACTATATCGAATGAATAATAATATTAATATTTTAAATAAAAATCTAGAAGACTTTAATAAATTTACAAAAGAAATGAATCAAATCAAGGATCAATTAGAAATTGAGATTCAATTATCCAATCATTTATTAACTCTTATTGCAATGAGTGATGAAATATTAGATATGTTAGAAAATTATGAAAATGATATATCCTTAATCCAAAATGGAATAATAACCTATCATATTTTACCACCAGAACACCTGTATAAAGAACTTCAGAAAATAGCAACAAAGTATACTTTACCAATACCAATATCCATTGATAATGTTTATAACTATTACAAAATAATTTCGATGAAAGCGTTTATTCAAAAGAATTTATTAGTTATTTCATTAAAAGTTCCTTTAACGAATTTTAATTATGATCTTTATCAAATCTTTTCGTTACCAATTCCTCATAAAAATGATTCTACATTATTTTCCTACATTGAACCAAGCAAGTCTTATATCTTAATTTCTGCAACACGAACGGAATATTTCATGCTTAATAATCTTGATATTTGCAAAGAATATGTTCCAAATGAATTTTTATGTAACAAAATTAATATTGTAAAGAAAACTGACACTCCCGATTGTGAAATTCAATTATTCTTAAAATCAACTACTAAAATTCCTAAATCTTGCATAACAAAAAATTTCATTGCTGAAATAGAAATTTGGCATTATCTGCAAAATAATAGATGGCTCTTTATAACCTCAAAGCCAACTCAACTTTTAATTATTTGTAAAGATAAAAATACTCAAGAAATAATGATAAATAAAATAGGAACTTTAGACTTAATTCCCTCATGTAAAGCTTTCACACCCCATAATATTTTAGAAGCTCAATTTAACATTGGTAGTTTTAATCTTACACATAATATTCCAGCCACCAATATTGAAGATGATGATTATTGTAATAATTTAAAAAGAAATTTAACTTTAAATGAAATCTATATGGAACCTTTAAAATTAACAAATTTAGATTTAAATGAACTTAAATACGCTCAACATAAACTCAATCAATTTGATGAACAGTTACAACAACAACTAAACAAACCATTTATTGTAAAACAATCCAATTGGTTTCTTTCAATATTATACTTTATCTTAGCCATTATTTTAATAGCAATTATCTATAAAATATTAAAATATTGTGGATGTATTGCCATTCTTAAAGCACTATGCTGTTGTTTTAAATCATCTAAAGAACCAAATGAACATCCATATTGTTTACAAATATTTAATCAATGTCACAAAAAATCAAAATATCCTGTAACTATTCAATATGACGTTGAACTTGAAAAATTAAATTATCCTATTAATATTGTTGAAAACAAAAAAGGAAAAGATGGTGACACAAGTTCAATATCATCGCTTAGACGTTCCAAACGCCTTCAATCAAAGATTTTTCAGAATTAAGTTAAGTTCATTATGTATTATTTTATGTCATATATTTTGTATGTATTTTAACTTCTATATTGGGTGATATGCATAAAGATGAGTGTGCACTCAGGAGTAGCCACTCCATATTTTGGCGAGTAGGTACTCCTGTTAGAGAGTGCGTACTCCGTTTTGGTATGTATAAAATACGGAACGACAAACGGAGTAGCTACTCGGGATCTAACGACTTTTTCGAGTGGGCACTCTCAGTTCAGTGTGATGACTTGTCGATCGCTTCCTCTCTGAATTGAAAAGGGTGATAGAAATATCCCGATTTTTTGTAACTGCAAGACAATTGCAGTACATCTACAAGGTGGAATGAATGGAAGTGACCACCACAGCTGGCGTCAAGATGTGTTTTTTCATTGTTTGGGGTCTCAGATCTGTTTAGTGTCTATTTGATCTAATTGGGTTTAGGGTCAGTTATTGTTGGTGGCGTATACAGTCCACTAATGTTTAGTTTGCCATTGCAATCGCTACAGTTGTCCTTCAGTTGATTTGGTTGTGTGCGTTTGATAATTAATTACTCAACAATGTCGAGCTGTTCTGGAGAGGATTCTTCTGAAAATCAAGCCGTGTTCGTGAACATAATTAAACATTACCCTGTTTTGTTAGAGAAGTCTAACATAACAGAAATAACAATTAAACGGCGTAACGCTGTAGAAGAAATTAAAGAAAAAATACAAACTGAATTAGGAGTACAGTATAATGAATCGCAGATTTGGAAGAAGTTTCAAAACATAAAAACGAGGCTTAAAACGAAGACCGACAGGAATCGAACCGGAAATAGACCAATAAAATTAAAAGGATGGGAGACAGACCTGTTTAATTTTCTGCAAGGATCATCAAATCCGACTATTGCTCGATTGGAAGGTTAGTTGTGATTTTATTATTGTAATTTGATATGAATTATAAAATGACCATGCCGTGGTGTAAACGTTGTGTTTTTGAATACACAGTACACGTATATAATAAGTAAACAAAAAATATATAGTTGTTAAATGTATGTATGTATGGTAGGTTTGAGAACAAACTGATTTTGTTTTATTTCACATATATTTTTTTAATCATCACACAAACGTTAAATCGTTTTTATAAGCTATAAACAATTGCATTTTACATTGAAATAAATATAAATGTCATACATTTTAAATTTTTAGGTGCTATTTCAGCAGGTTGTCTCAAAACACCTGTCGAAGATGATATTCCGCCAATCCGCACAGAAGAACAAAAAATTTCGAAGGAATTGGCTTCTGGAAGTTCAGGAACTGCACTACAAGCTCTTCGATTTAACGTTGGACCGTGTAAAGAGAGTCCTAAAAAACGAAAGCGGGGATTAGAGGAATCTGACGAAACAAAATATTTATCGTTATCGGAGCTCCAACGTTTAGTCTTGCTTGAACAGGTACAAGTGTTTAGGCTAGCTAAGGAACTCTTACTTGAAAAGAAAAATTGTGACAAATCGAACAAAAATGTACTAGATATGGATGAAAGTGTCGAAAATCCACTTTTGTTGAGTCTTTTTCCCGGATGCCAATAAACCAAATATCGTTCTATACTTTGAAGTTGTTACTTATTTTGATATTATTAATTAAAGATCGTTCCTACCTAAAATGTTTTGATTTACATCATTCTACACTTCCTTAGTGCCCATTATTATTATTGTTAAAGCCATGGATAATTCTTGATATAGCATCTCTTCTCAATTGGCCTCTTTGACGTATCACGACATCTCCAGCGTCGGCTACATTGTTGTCCTGAATCCTTTCTTGTTCTCCATTTTCTTGTACATCTAAATCAAAGTCTTCATCATTTAGACGCTTAGCCACGTTGTGCAAGACAAAGCAACTCATGACAATAGAAGGCACCTTTTCTACGTTGACACGTATTTTGTTATGTAGTATGGGAAAACGCTGTTTTACTTGCCCGAAGCATCGCTCTATTATCACCCGTTCTCGTGTAAACAGCCGATTGTATGATCTTTCCTCTGGAGTATTAGCAGCCCTAAAAGGAGTCATGAGCCACGGTGTTATACCATATCCAGAGTCTCCTAACAAAACAGCACTAGCCCTGTTCCATTGCATGACGTTGTATATATCCGAATTTTTCCATATCCTAGAGTCGTGTACAGATCCTGGCCAAGAAGCATCTACACTCGTAAACTCCTCGTTTGCATTGCACGTTGCTTGCACATTGATACTTGCAAAGTTTTTCCTGTTAATATACTCATCTCCATGAAGAGACCAGCGGCGGCGCGCCGGGGGGGCCTGGGGGGGCACGTGCCCCCCAGTTTCTAGAACCCAACTATACAGCTCCGTCAACTTAAAGTTGACTTGACGAGTACGCAGAACGTGAACAAGGACGACATTCGGCGGAAGAGAGAGGTAGTGTACGCGCGATAGAAGCAAAACAATCGCACAAAATATTTAATTTCTTTAATATGAAATTCATTCTTTCAAGATATAAAAGCTAATGATAACACATCCGCGATGTCAAGTTTAATTTAACACAAAAATCATTAAAATCGAGCAATTGGGAGCCGATATATCAAAATAAATACTAGTTAAGCTGCGAGCACTTTTGATACGCACGGTTCAGAGTTCGTAACCAAAGTAATCCTCTCCACTAAATGTTGAGTGCGCAGGCTAATGTTTAAATTTCTCCGAACGACTTCTGAGTGGCCGGGACGGCTGGACGTGCAGTTGCATGTCTGTTCGCTACAAAAACAAGCCTGTATTTATTATTTATTCTGGATTTGATTTGGAACTAATTAGGTAAGAATACATTTTTTAACAATACTTGTAACATCAATGCGGACGTTTTCGTACAGACATGGCTAAAAGTCAAAAACAAACATCTCTTGACAGTTTTTTCTGCAGTAACGTGCCTTCAGGGTCTAAGGAAAGGAATTTGCAGCCGAACACCTCAGCGTCGATGTCCACGGACAAAACCGCCTCCACATCAGGTAGGGTGTCTCCAGCGGCAGATGATTCAAGAATTACCGATAAAAGAGACCCAGTTTTTGGAACTAATGCGACTGATATTGAAGCGGGGCCTTTCCAACCTCGAGATTGTAATTTTAAAAACACCACGTTTGGCAAACGTACCAGATGTTTCAAACCTCAATGGTATGGTTCTTATTGCTGGCTAGAATACAGCATAAAGTTAGATGCTGCATTTTGTTTCTATTGTCGTGTGTATTCTTCTAATCTACCGGGATGTGCTGATGAAACATTTATTAAGACGGGGATGCGAAACTGGAAAAAAGCGCTGGAAAAATTCAAGAAGCATGAAAATTCAGAGATTCATAGGAGATCAACACAATTTTATGTGGAGAAAAGACCAACAGGAAGTAGTGTTGTATGTCAGTTAGATAGCTTTCATAAGGAAACAATTGAAAAAAATAAAAAGTACCTCAAGTTTATTCTTGAGACACTTTTATTTTTGGGGAAACAGGGAATATCTTTTAGGGGACATGACGAGAGTTCAGATTCGTTAAATAGGGGAAATTTGTTGGAACTTTTAAATTTAAGATGTGCGGACAAAAATTTGGATTTTAAAGATTTTTTACAGTCAAAAGTTTGTAATTACACTAGCAAAGATTCCCAAAATGAGATTATTGATTTAATTGGCGAATTCATAGTACAGGATATAGTAGTGGAAGTCAATAGCGCTAGCTGCTACTCCTTAATTGTTGATGAAACAACAGACATTTCTCGGATGGAACAAGTGGCAATAGGTATTCGCTACTGCTCCATCCGAGAAAATGAATTCATCATACGAGAGAGATTTATGGGTTTTATAAATACTACCGATACATCAGGGGAATCATTATTTCAAATAATAAAAGATTATTTGCACAAAATTGGTGTTCCGGTCAAAAGTCTCAGATTTCAGTCTTATGATGGTGCTTCAAACATGAGCGGTAAATTTACTGGTTTGGCAGCAAAATTTAAAGAAATAGAGCCTAAAGCGCTATATTTCCATTGCCACGCGCATCTTCTCGAGCTAGCTGTTGCTCGCACTTGTGCAGAAACAAAAAGTTTAAGAGATGCGTTGGGAATTGTCAATAATTTATACAATATTATTGAAGCGTCCGCTAAACGACATGGCATTTTTCAAAAAATTATCTCTGAGGTTTGTCCTGGTTCAAACATCAAAACTTTAAAAAGTTTGTCTCAAACGAGGTGGACTATGCGTCATGTGTCGGTGAAAACTGTGGTGAGGCTTTTACCGGCAATTGTCACAACGTTAAAAATTATATCGAATGACACAAATAATCCACGAGTTTCGGCTGATGCTTCAGGGTTACTGAAAATGATTTTGGATGAAGAATTCTTGCTTTCCCTGATCATTATCGAATTAATCCTGGGGACAACAACCATATTATCAAAGGAACTACAGTGTCCTCAAATTTCAATTTCCCTTATATTTCCTAAAGTAAATGCAACAATTTTAACTCTGGAAAATTATCGAACCGAAGAATATTTCAATAAATGTTTTCAGAAAATGAAAACATTATCGAAAGAAATTCAAGAAGAATCTCATGAAGTAAAAGAGGTGGCTTTACCTAGACGAAGAAAAATTCCAAAAAGATTGGACGAAACGTCACAGAATATTTTCTATTTTTCTGACGTCAAAGATTTTTTACGCGTTAATTTGTTTTTTACATGCTTGGACGAGTTAACTGGAAATTTAAAACTACGGTTTTCTAAAAACGATTATACTATAATTTCTAAAATTGAAAACTGTTTGTTGGTTCACAAACATAATTTTTATGAAGGAGACGACGAAATACTTAATAATTTTTATAAATTTACGGACGATGTTACCGAACTGCATAGGCAAATAAATGTATATATAAATTGTATGACGTCAAGTATAAGTATTGATAATACGATAGAAGACTACGCTGCATTATTTTTAAAATATGAATTAAAGTCGATGTTACCATTAGTGTTGTGGCAACTTTTTGAATTGGTGCTTACGTGTCCCGTAAAAACGGCGTCAGCCGAAAGGTATTTTTCTTCCCTAAAGAGGATAAAAACTTATCTTAGAAGCACCATGGGCCAGCAAAGGCTGTCAGGCTTGGCACTTATGAACATCGAGAAGGAAAATACAACAAAGCTGATGACCCAAAATGGACTACGGACACTTGCAGACAAATTTGCAACTAAAAAAAATCGAAGGATGCTGTTTTATTAAGAAAAGGGTTGCCCTACATTGTATTTTTGTTCGCGTTTTTGTCAATCTTTTAGAATTATTTAGTTATTTTGTTATTATTTATAATAAATACTATTTGTTCTGAACTACATTTATATGTTCTAAGACTTTTATTCTTCCACCTGTTTCATATTTTTCTCAACCCAACCCAACCCAACCCAACTATTTTTGGCCCCCCCACTTTCTTTCGGCACGCGCCGCCGCTGGAAGAGACGGTTTCAATATGGGTACATGTGTACAGTCTATGGCACCAATAGCTGAAGGAAAATTAAACTTTTCATGCCACTTGTTTTTCGCATATTGTAGACCTTCATACGAAGATGGAAATTTGATCCAAATATTTGATTTCTGCACAACATGCGTCATAACATAGTTAACTGTTCTGGATACCGTCGATTGATGGGCACCAATATCTTCTGCAACGCCAATTTGGAATCCTGGATCATCAACATAACGTAAGAAAATCCTCATTCGTTCTTCATTACTTAAAGCTCCACCCTTATTTTCTTCGTCCTCGCCAAGAAAATGATTAGTTATCCACTCAACATTAACTCTGCTAAACCTATATAAGGCACGATATTCCACATCACGTGACTCTCTACGAACTTTATATACCTTGGTAGGTTAATAAACAGGCATAAATTCGGCCATTGCGTACAGATATCCACCTTTTGCGAAGTTGAGTCTACTACTGACGAGACTCGCATTTTTGAGAGTAGGTACTCAGTGGTCAGAGTGGGTGCTCGCTTTTATGCATACGAAAATGAGAGTAGGCACTCAAAGAGCGAGTAGGTCCCCACAAAGGGAGTAGGCACTCAACTTTATGCATATCACCCATTGTAACTTTTTGTAATATAACTTTTAAATATTTTATAATTGTTCTATTTAACTTTAATTGTAAATATTCCAGATTCCTAAAATGATTTTTGCTTTTGATTAAAAATAGATAAAAAATCTTACCAACCAGGGAGGTGTTGTGTACCCCCAATTGCGCCATATGATGAAATAGCAATCTGGAATATAATAACTAATAAACATGTTGATGCAAACCCTTAGTTTGATGGTGCAATATTTGATAACAATTCTAGAAGCTGCTGAGCTTGCACTTTTTAAACTATAAAAAGGAGAACCAACTTTAAGTTTTAGTTTAGTATTTTGGATGTAACAATATTATTCTTCAATAAATAGTTCAACTATAAAGTTCATCTTTCAATCAAGTGCCCCAAGCAACGATCTAAGTTACGTGAAAGTGTTACGGAGCTACACCAAAAGCTGCCCTGGTGTCAGAATTTAAAATCAACCAATAAATTCACGGATTGTTGGTTCCATCGCCCTACCATCTAAAAGTTAGGAATACAACAATATACACATCTCCAAACGGATCACGTTGAGAACGTTTTGATATTGCTAGGAATACCTTAGTGGTAATTTTGGACACGTACAATGAAGAATGTCCTTCAAACAAATTGAATGGTTCAACTCCTAAGCACTCACTCCGACTCGACGAAATGTTCGTGTTATAATATAATACGTGTTATAAGGGGTTCAACGACATAAAAAACGCAAGATACGTCAGTTCCAGCAGCCGTAACTTTTTCCCGCGACGTTCTACCCAAGGCCAGCCGCGCACTGGCGATTTAGTTCTGGCAACTTAAAAATCACCTAAATGGCAACTATTTAATCACGGCAACTAAAAAATTACATCTTGTCCTATTATCTAGGCGATTCAACTGTTGCCTAGAATTTGAAATATGCACGTTTGAGCCTGTACGCGCGCACTGGCGATTATTCAGTTGCTGTCAAATGCTCGCAAAGAAAGGAGGTAAACGCCAATACTCCGAAATGCCCCTAGACGTCGAGTTATTTATTAGTGAAGTAGAGAAGAGACCCGCCTTATATAATTTAAAACTTAAAGAATATTCTGATAGACAGCTAAAAGAGGTGGTGGACAGAATTATATGAACAGCTTGTGGAGGTAAGCAAATCATTGTATAGTTATGTATTTATTTGTCTTTTATAATTATAATAGGTAAGTAATTATGTAATTATCATATAAATAGATATGACACGTTCAATTAAATTTTGTCGTATTGCCAGTGAACAGATCCTTGAGGAGAGGTGAAGTATTTAGCAAAATAGTCTCTGATTTGAATACCTCTAGCAGTACCTCTTGTTCCAACGGGATCAATGTCACCTAAAGGACATTCGTACAAACTATCTTCGAAACAAATTCCATCATGTTTTCTAACAAACTTATAAAGAATACTGCATGCCTTTATAATAACATCGGAAAATTCAAGGCTAGTATCCAATGGTCTATTCAATATTCTCCACTTGGCAGCTAATATGCCAAAAGAACACTCTACCATTCTACGGGCTCTTGATAGCCTGTAGTTAAAAATACGTTTCGTCGCTGATAAATTTCTGTTAGGATACGGACGTAAAATAGAAGTATCAAATGCTTCATCGCCTAAAATTATAAACGGCATGGCAGCTCCAGTTTCTTCATTTGCTAGCAGTCTTGGTCCTGGTATATCCAACTGTCCTCTTTCAAGTAAAGTACCAAATTTTGATTTCTTAAAAATATTGGAGTCACTTGCAGAACCATAGGCTCCAACTTCTATTGATGTAAAACAGTAGTCAGAATCCGCTACAGCAAGTAACACAGTTGAAAAAAAAAACATTTGTAGTTGAAAAATTCAGAACCACTAGAATTAGGCTTCTTTATTCTAATATGTTTACCATCGATAGCGCCAATGCAGTTCGGAAAATTTGTTTGCTTGTAGAAATCGTTCGCTATTTTTAACCAATCATCACCATTTCTTGGTGGCATATATATTGGCAACAAGCATTCCCAAATAGCGGCACATGTATCTCTTACAATTTCTCTTATTGTTGTTTCACCAAGTAAATATTCAAAATGCAAGGACGCGAAGCTGTTGCCTGTTGCCAAATACCTATAAACAATTAAGAATATTGTCATCTATACTAAAAACATATTTATATATTTTATAGGTAAGGAACTGCAATTGAGGTGGAAAACACTGAGAACGTGTTTCAAGCGGGAATATGATGCTCAAAAAAAGGCACCGTCGCGATCTGGAGCAAAAAAAGAGGCGAAAATATATGTACTTTGATTAATTATTATTTCTCTCTAATTTTATTGAGGGTAGAGAAACATCAAGCAGCATACAATCACCAGTCAACAACGAAAACGGCACAGATGAAGAATTATGCAGCCAGAAGAAGCAGTGAAAGAGACGCCAGTACGAGTTTTGACACCAAATACACAGAAAAAAAATCTACAAAATGTTATGAGGAATCTTTATTGGATGTACTACGTGCAAAGAGAGAAGAGGACATAGATGAAGACAGGTATTTTCTTTTGTCACTACTTCCTAATTTTAAATAATTTAATGATGATCAGAAATTTTATGTTCGAACTAAAATTTTGAATGTTATGAGGCGCGCCAGCCTATCCAAAAATTCTTCTATTCCACCTTTAGCCCCTTTTCACACGAGGCACGGCGACAGGGCGGTTGTGTCCGTGAACGGTTCGAAGTGTATGAGATTAAATGGGAGCCTTCATACGTACCGTCCCGTCGCCGTTGGCCGTCTGGTCGCCGTGCCCCACCACTGAAGGCACGGTTTCCGTACGGCGACCGTCCGCGCGGTAGTTCATTGAATCAAGTTGTGGCGTTCAGACGCTCCACGCAGTTTTGCCACGCTTTGAGTTATATTGCGATTGCAGAGCTATCTGATCTCGAAATCTTGGAGATATGAACACAGACATTGACATCGACATTTTAATCACATTAGTAGAAGCAAATCCGGTGTTATGGGACAAGACAATTGATAGTGTAACGATAGTGCCTTGCTTAAGCGAGGACTGACGTCGCCGCGGCGTGGGAATATTCGAGAAGAAACCAGAGTAAACGCGAGTGCGACTCCCCGATATAGAATATTCCGGCGGACTCGGGAAGGCGTGCGGCGTGGACTGACAGGCGCGTGGGCCGGCCCGGCCTATGTTCGCGAAGAGTCTAGAAAGGCCAGGAATTATCACGAAGGTCGAGGCGCGGACTATATAAGCGCGTAACGGACGCCGCGATAGTTAGTTTTTGCCTCGAAGCGCTACGAGTGAATACCAAGAGATCCACATAGCGACCGTGTGAAAATAAATAAGTGCTGTATTAGATAAATAGAGTCATTATAGTTATAAACAGAGTTGTGATTTTTAGTAGTGTTTAAAATAAATAAACTCTACACACACTGGACGTTTTTCTTCGAACCCAAAACGTAACAACTGGTGTCAGAAGTAGGATTGAAGAAAATATAAGTGACAAGTGCGTGTAGTGATCATGGCCACCTTGGACAATTTAAAGGTGAAGGATTTGCGACAGGAGTTGGAGGATCGTGATCTGGACACGTCTGGAAAAAAGGAAGATCTCAAGAAGAGGCTATCAGAATATCTAATATCGATAGGCGAAGATCCAGACACGTACGTATTCGAGAGTCTCGACACGAAGCTTCTTGAAATAAAGCTTCAAGAAAATTCGCAAATTCTTGAAACGAAGATGCAAGAAAATTCTAGAAACATCGAAACCAAGCTTCTAGAAAATTCGCAGAATCTTGAAACGAAGATGCAAGAAAATTCTAGAAACATCGAAACCAAGCTTCTAGAAAATTCGCAAATTCTTGAAACGAAGATGCAAGAAAATTCTCAAAACTTCGAGAACCTCAAAGCCGGATTGCAAGAGAAGCTTCTGGAAAACTCTCAAAACATCGAGAGACTGCAAGAGAAGCTTCTAAAAAATTCGCAAATTCTTGAAACGAAGATGCAAGAAAATTCTCAAAACATCGAGAAACTGCAAGAGAAGCTTCTAGAAAGTTCGCAAAATCTCGAAATCAAACTACATGAGAAACTTCTTGAAAATGCTCGAAACCTTGAAAACAGACAAGAGACGTTTGAAACCCGACTACACGAGGAACTTCTAGAACATAAAGGAAACCTTGATAACAAGGTGAGAAGTCTGGAAGAGCAGCTACAAGAAAATCTGAAGATTGTGGACAATAAAATAAAAGAAATTGCTGAAAAAGCAGATAAAGACGACATACTGGATGCGAAAAAGTTCCAAGTAACTGCGACGGATTCCGTGATAAGGGAGGTCAAGTCCAGCATTAACCCTAGGATGTGCAACTGGGCTTTTCGAGGCCCACTGTGACTTTAAGTAGTCGCCAATTTTTTTTCTTAGGTCTGAGAGCCGAAATATTTTATGCCAACTACCGCTAATGTTTTCTAAACGTAACGAAACCGGCTAAATATTATTTGCATTGATTTCGTAGAACAAACCCTATCTGTTTATGTATCAAGGTGGTAAGTGTATCTACTGGGCCTCACGAGGCCCGTCCGTTAAATGCATAGGAAATGTATGTAAACTGCTAAATAAAACATATTCAAATACTATAGATCACGTTGTGCTACTGTATTACGCTATATGCATGCTAAACCTATACCCGGTTTGCTGACACGTAACCGACGTACCACACCAGAAATGCAATTGAAAGTCACGTGACGTCACAATGCAAGAACGAACGCGTTTTCGAATTTTGTCCAGCAGTATTCTTTTGGCATTGATCGGGTAAATATCGTTTGTGTTGCATTTTTACTGTTTTTGTTGTGCTTTCGGTTTTCGTGATTTGTGCCAGTAGAAATGTCGGGAATAAGCGACGAAGAGTGGGAAGACCTGGATATGGTTCTCAATAGGCGTGAACGATTTTCAAGGCTGCCGCGAGAACGGCAGCAGCTCGCTGAGGCCAGAATTGCTGCGTTTTTTGCAAGTGAGAATATCGATGATGAAGAAGACGATCCATTCGAAGGTGATGATGGTGATGAAGACTATATTCCACCTGATGGAGCGGCGTCGGATGCTGAAGAAGAGTTGCAGATTGAGGCGAATGCTGTGGTGGACAGTGAGAATGAAGAAGAAGACGAAGTTGTCGATGGAGAGGCGGTTGCTGTGAATGATCCACAATTGCCCGGCGAATATTACACATCCAAAGATGGCGTTGTTTGGATGAAAAATCCCCCAGCGCGATACCGCCCGCATGCACATAATGTTCCTGTTGTCGCCAGAAGTGGCCCTGCCCCAGTTATGCAACAATTTTTAGCCAGTCCAATCAATATATTCAAACAATTTGTTACTCCGGAGATGGTTGAGAGAATTGTTTGCGAAACAAATCGCAAAGCATCAAGCGTCACACGCGATTGGAATATAGCTCATCCTGATTCGACTGCAAGAGTTTGGATGGAAACAAACGAGACTGAGATGTACGCGCTCTTCGGATTATTACTATTTGCTGGTATGTTCAATGAGAATACACAGCCAGCTAAAGAACTTTGGAAACCATATCACCATGACATCTCCAAAGCCACGATGTCCCTCAACCGCTTCAAGCTGCTCTTACGCTACATTCGGTTTGACAATGGAAACACGCGACCGAATCGTGAGGCATTGAGTAAATCTGCAGCCATTGACGACATTTGGCTAATGTTAAACGCCAATCTTGAGCGCGCATATGTCCCATCAGCGAATCTCACTGTTGATGAGCAATTGTTTCCATACCGCGGCCGCACGCGTTTTACACAGTACATCCCTTCGAAGCCGGCTAAGTATGGAATAAAAGTATGGTGGATTTGTGATGCGAAGAACAATTATCCACTGAAGGGTGAGATATACACCGGTAAATTGGCAGGCGCCTTACGAGATGTACAGCAAGGCAAGCGAGTGGTGTTATCTTTGGTACGAAAATTCCACGGAACCGGGCGTACAATTTATTGCGACAATTTCTTTACTTCTTTGGACTTGGCTGAAGAACTGCGTACACTGAAACTCGCAATTGTGGGCACTGTCCGCTCCAACAAACGGTTTATTCCGGAGGAGTTCAAAAAGTCGAAGAATCGTCAGCTGCAGGAGACATTGTTTGGCTATTATAATGAGCAAGTTTCATTATGCTCATACGTGCCAAAAAAAAAACAAAGCCGTCATTGTACTGTCAACCGAGCATTATGCAAGCAAAGTCGACAGTACCAACAAAAACAAACCTTATCAAATTCTGGATTACAACGAAAATAAAGCAGGTGTCGATACTATGGACCAGATGCTCAGTGGCTACACTTGCAAGCGTGGCACAAACCGTTGGCCACTAGCCTTGTTTTATAACATATTAGATATTGCTGGCCTGGCATCATTTCTTGTTCACGAATCGTTCCAACCATCACGGAAAACAGATAAACGTCGTGGATTCCTAACGCTTTTGACATCCCAGTTAGTTACTCCTCACATGGAGAATAGGGCAATGAACAGTCATGTTAGCCGCTGGCCTAAAATCAGTGCAGCTATGGCAAAATTCAATGTTTTTGTAAGTACCTAATGATAAAAAAAGAAAACATTATACATTCCTAATTCTACCTTTATTACTTCAGCCACCATCGCATTACCGTGAAGTATACCCAGAACCAAGCACATCCGCACGACCAGCAAAGAAGGAACGAAAGGACTGTGCGTGGTGCAATCCTCAGCACAATAAAAAGCGGCGCAAAACATTCTTGTCGTGTGAAAAATGTAAAAAATTCATGTGCCTTGAACACGGCTCCATGAAGAAAATTTGTCTGTGCCATGGCTGTGCTGCTCAAGAATCATAAATTCAGCACAAAACAAATCACCAAGTGTTACCTCACTATTCATTTCTGTTTGTATTTATATTTAACCATTAAATAAATCAGTTTTAAGTTAACTTGTGCTTTACAAAATAGTAATTTTACTTTTTAAAGCATCCCAACCCCCCAACTTCTTAAGATAACCCCCTAATAATGACACCCACACACACCTATAGCGTCATACAATACTTCTACCCAATTGCAGCTGTCGATGGGACAACTATCTGAACGAAAACCGCAAGGACAGCGTATGGGCCTCGCGAGGCCCAGTACGATCACCTACAGCCTCCCAGGTAGTTGCACATCCTAGGGTTAAACCACCAACCTTTGATGGGACCACATCATGGGATAACTACAAGAAACAATTTGAAGCAGCTGCTAGGGCTAATGGATGGACAACGCAGGAGAAAGCTATTTCTCTGACTATGGCGTTGCGCGGCAATGCGGTGGACATTCTTCAGACTTTGCCCGAATCCGAGTTGAACGACTTCGAAAAGTTGGTGAAGGCAGTCGAGGTGAGGTACGGCCACGCTCATCTCGAACAAGTATTTCAACTCCAGCTGAAGAATAGAATCCAAAAATCGTCGGAAACCCTACAGGAATTTCAATCAGACATTGCCCGCCTGGTCAGGTATGCCTATCCGAATGCCCCGGAAACCCTTTTGGAAACTCTTGGGGTCCATGCCTTTGTGGATGGCATAAGAGATGTGCAAATACAGCAGGCACTCAGAATGGCACGACCCAGGACGATCGCCGATGCATTGACTCATGCCTTAGAAGTGGAGGTAGCCAAAGAAACATCCAGGGGACATGCACGACTTCGGGGTGTCGAGCTGGAGGAAAATAGAAGAAGGTCCCTACGCTGCTGGCACTGTGGTGAATTAGGCCATACCAGGAACAAGTGCAAGAAGTTTCTGGAGACCATGGCCAAAATGAAGCAGGAAAACTAAAATGGGTCGATGCGAAGGGGCAACCATCGACTCGTGCCAAACACGCCCCACTGAGAGTTAAGGTGGCGACATTGCAGCATTTGTTGACAAGCCTATTCGTCGATGGAAAGATCAACGGACGACCGGGCTCATTACTGCTGGATACTGGCGCTACCAAAACCATTGTAAGACCGGATGTCATAAATCCTAAGCGGATAAAGTCCTCCAAGTGGAAGTTGAGGACGGCAACAGGAGAAAGAGCGACAGTCCTAGGAGAAACCCGAGCCACTATCGAGATAGGAAATTCTTCATTGGAGCACGATGTGCTGGTTGCTGACATCGAAGATGAAGTGATTCTCGGTATGGATGTGATGAATTCCTACGGCTTCCAGCTGGACCTGAAACAGGGCCTTTTGAGGATTGGTTTGGAAGAACATGTCCTGTATCAAAGGGGAGACATCCGAGCCAGGGTGCTTCTCAAGGATGACATAATTCTTGCGGCAAGAAGTGAAGCTGTTGCAACGGCCACTTGGGATAAGAACATCACACAAACCAAGGTAGTACTCATGGAGCCAGCGTACCGGCACGGGAGGCTGGAAAAGGGCATCGTAGTAGGCAAGGCTTTGGTGGCGACAGACGGTAATGTACCAGTACGCCTTATGAACCTGAACGACTACGCAGTATCCCTGAAGAGAGGAGTTGTAGTAGGATACTGTGCAGCTATCTCCGCCGTCGTCCGTAACACCGAGGCGTGTGAGGTTGCCCCTTCCCAAGCACCCAAAAGTATGCCAGACTTGCTACCGCCAATCAGCAAGTCCCTGTCAAGTCACCAACGACAGAAAGTTTACCATCTGCTTCAACAATACCGGGACATTTTTCAAATTAATGGAGACCCAAACGGGCGTACTGCGATAGTAAAGCACAGAATTGACACAGGTGATTCCAGACCCATCAGACAAGCCGCACGAAGATTACCGCTGGCCAAACGCGAAGAAGCCGAACAAATAATTCAGGACATGAAGAACGAAGGAGTGATTAAACCTTCCAACAGTCCCTGGGCGTCGCCGGTGGTGCTTGTTAAGAAGAAAGGCGGCTCCACTAGATTCTGTGTAGACTACAGACAACTGAACAACGTCACCAAAAAGGACAGTTACCCACTGCCTAGAATAGACGACACTTTGGATACTCTGGCAGGATCGGAATTGTTCTCCACACTAGATCTCAAGAGTGGATATTGGCAGGTCGAACTGCAAGACGAGGATAGGGAAAAGACCGCATTCACCGTAGGGTCGGGTCTTTGGGAGTTTACCGTGATGCCCTTTGGTCTTTGCAACGCCCCTGCCACATTTGAGCGACTTATGGAGAATGTCTTACGTGGCCTGTCCTGGGAAACCTGCCTAGTCTATTTGGACGACATAATAGTTGTCGGTAAGACATTCGAAGACCATTTGAAAAACTTGGAGAACGTTTTCCGAAGACTTAGAGCTGCCAACTTAAAGTTGATTCCAAAAAAATGTCACATACTTCAAGAAAAAGTAAACTACCTTGGCCATGTTGTCTCAAAAGATGGAGTCGCTGTCGACCCTGTTAAAATTAAGGCGATTAGAGACTGGCCTGTGCCTAGAGATAAACATGAGATAAGGAGTTTTCTTGGACTTTGCACCTACTACAGACGATACGTACCAGGATTTGCCGATATAGCCAAACCCCTGACTAAACTTACAGAAGATGCCCGACAATTCTGCTGGGATGAAGAATGTCAGCTATCATTCGAGCATTTGAAGCAACGTCTTATCAGTGCACCCGTTGTGTTACCCGTTGCCCGAAGGCAAGTTCATCTTGGATACCGATGCCAGTAATGTTGGTTTGGGAGGCGTCCTATCACAGCTTCAGGACGGCGAAGAGAAGGTCATCGGGTACTTTAGTAAAGTTCTTTCTAAGCCCGAAAGGAATTACTGTGTCACAAGAAAAGAATTACTGGCAGTCGTTAAATCTGTGGAACACTTTTACAAATACCTTTACGGCAGGAAGTTCTTACTAAGAACGGACCACGCTGCGCTTAGATGGCTGCTTCAGTTTAGAAATCCAGAGGGGCAAGTAGCCAGGTGGATAGAAAGGCTGCAACAATACGACTTTGACATTGAGCACAGGGCAGGGAGGATTCACTGGAATGCCGACGCACTTTCTCGACGACCTTGTCCAGTGGATTGCGAACACTGTTGCCGAGTAGAGAGGAGGTGCGCCGTTGTAGATAGAACCACTGCCGTGGATGAAGATTGGTCAACAGAACGATTGATTGCTGACCAGAAAAACGACCCCGATCTAAGACTTCTTTTCGATTGGAAGGAAAATGGACAGCGACCGAACTGGCAGGAAGTGGCTCCCGGTTCTTCAGCGCTAAAATCTTATTGGGCCCAGTGGGACTCGATTACAATGGAGGATGGACTATTAAAGAGAAAAATAGAAAATGATGATGGTACAACTTACACGTTACAACTATTGGTACCAAAGAATAGGATCCCACAGGTGCTGTCGCATATCCACGATGGTGCATCCGGAGGACATTTTGGTATCCGAAAAACCGTCGAGAGGCTAAAAGAGCGGTTTTACTGGTCGGGTTACCAGGACAGTGTCAAGGAGTGGTGCCGGAAATGTAAAGTTTGCGCCGAAAGTAAAGGACCCCAGAAGAAGCCACGAGCACCGATGAGGCCATACAACGTTGGTAGTCCTTTTGAACGAATAGCCATCGATGTCGCAGGCCCCTTCCCCGAGACCGACAACGGCAATAAATACATCGTGGTAGTGATGGACTACTTCAGTAAATGGACCGAAGCGTATGCCCTTCCTGACCAAACAGCAGCCTCAATCGCAGACGTCCTCGTGAAAGAGCTGATTTGCCGCTTTGGTGTCCCGCTGCAGATCCACTCAGACCAGGGCAGGAATTTCGAGAGTGAACTTTTTACTAAGGTGTGCGAGTCCTTGGGCATACAGAAGACCAGGACTACCCCGTTACACCCCCAGTCGGATGGCATGGTGGAAAGGATGAACAGAACCATGGGAAAATACCTTTCCAAGGTGGTTGCCGATCATCAGAGAGACTGGGACAGCCACATCCACCTGTTTTTGCTAGCTAACAGGTCAGCTGTACAGGAAAGCACTGGTCGAAGTCCAGCCAGCATTTTATTTGGCAGAGAACTCAGACTGCCCTGTGACCTGAAGTTTGGATCGAAACCTGGAGATGATGTTGCGGGTGAGGACTATGTGACCGACCTCAAGAGGAAGATGGATGATATCCACCAGCACGTGAGGCAGAACCTGAGCGCTTCCTGACCAAACAGCAGCCTCAATCGCAGACATCCTCGTGAAAGAGCTGATTTGCCGCTTTGGTGTCCCGCTGCAGATCCACTCAGACCAGGGCAGGAATTTCGAGAGTGAACTTTTTACTAAGGTGTGCGAGTCCTTGGGCATACAGAAGACCAGGACTACCCCGTTACACCCCCAGTCGGATGGCATGGTGGAAAGGATGAACAGAACCATGGGAAAATACCTTTCCAAGGTGGTTGCCGATCATCAGAGAGACTGGGACAACCACATCCACCTGTTTTTGCTAGCTAACAGGTCAGCTGTACAGGAAAGCACTGGTCAAAGTCCAGCCAGCATTTTATTTGGCAGAGAACTCAGGCTGCCCTGTGACCTGAAGTTTGGAAGACCAGGACTACCCCGTTACACCCCCAGTCGGATGGCATGGTGGAAAGGATGAACAGAACCATGGGAAAATACCTTTCCAAGGTGGTTGCCGATCATCAGAGAGACTGGGACAACCACATCCACCTGTTTTTGCTAGCTAACAGGTCAGCTGTACAGGAAAGCACTGGTCGAAGTCCAGCCAGCATTTTATTTGGCAGAGAACTCAGGCTGCCCTGTGACCTGAAGTTTGGATCGAAACCTGGAGATGATGTTGCGGGTGAGGACTATGTGACCGACCTCAAGAGGAAGGTGGATGATATCCACCAGCACGTGAGGCAGAACCTTCAGGATGCGAGCGAACGGATGAAAGACCGATACGACGTAAGGGGCGAGCAGGGAGGTTATCAACAAGGAGACCTGGTATGGCTGTACAATCCTCGGCGCAGAAAAGGATTTTCGCCCAAACTCCAACGAAACTGGGAAGGTCCTTTTGAAATCGTTAAGCGGATAAACGACGTGGTGTACCGGATTAAGAAGCTTCCCTCAGGAAAACCAATGGTTGTCCACTTCAATCGTCTGGCACCGTATGAGGGCACCAACGTTGACGAAGAACGCGTGAACCAGATAGGTAGAGGAGACGAACTAGAGAAGTTCCTTGCTGAGCTCTCAACTGGCCGCAAGGTGCGGTATGGTGTCACGAAGGAAGAACGTCGTGACCTCTTTGCGATGCCGGATGATTACTCGTTGGCCCATTGCGTAGGATGCGATCTGCTTATGCGAAAAGGAATAGCCACGGTTTTTCGAAGGAAATTTGGGCAGATTCAAAAACTAAAGGAGCAACAGCCGGAGATCGGAAAAGCCCTTGAGTTAGAAACGAACAAGAGGCACATTTATTATTTGGTGACCAAGAATTCCTCGTTTGCCAAGCCAACTTACAACTCGATGTGGGCATCACTTCTGGATCTGAAACGCCGTATGTTGTTAAATGGTGAAAATAAACTGGCCATACCAAAGCTGGGATGCGGACTGGACGGGCTGGACTGGAGGGTAGTAAGGAACATGCTGGAGACCATCTTCAGGGACACCTCTATCCAGATCGTCGTCTGTTGTTTTAATCTGCGACCCCGTTTGCCAACTGAGAAAAGTGTCCAGTGCTATTTTTACAGTACGGGCACCTGCACAAAAGGACCTGACTGCCAGTACCTCCATGGGGATGCTGTTTCGGGGCGAAACAGTCTAAGAGGAGGGCAATGTAACGATAGTGCCTTGCTTAAGCGAGGACTGACGTCGCCGCGGCGCGGGAATATTCGAGAAGAAACCAGAGTAAACGCGAGTGCGACTCCCCGATATAGAATATTCCGGCGGACTCGGGAAGGCGTGCGGCGTGGACTGACAGGCGCGTGGGCCGGCCCGGCCTATGTTCGCGAAGAGTCTAGAAAGGCCAGGAATTATCACGAAGGTCGAGGCGCGGACTATATAAGCGCGTAACGGACGCCGCGATAGTTAGTTTTTGCCTGGAAGCGCTACGAGTGAATACCAAGAGATCCACATAGCGACCGTGTGAAAATAAATAAGTGCTGTATTAGATAAATAGAGTCATTATAGTTATAAACAGAGTTGTGATTTTTAGTAGTGTTTAAAATAAATAAACTCTACACACACTGGACGTTTTTCTTCGAACCCAAAACGTAACAATAGTTATAAGGACAGAAATCAAAAGACCAAAGCCTGGACAAACGTATGCATTGCTCTCAAAAGTAATTTTGAAGAGATTGAAGATATAGAAAAAAATAAATTTGGTAAGTTTGTTTCTTTATTTATTAACAAATATAGTATACATAATTAAATTTTTGATAACTGCCAGCTGACTGCCCCAGCATTCACCCTCCCCCCCCAAACCAACACAACAACCACGATTCCAGTATAAAACTTTTCCAGTCAGTGTTCTAGTACACAAAGCAGCAGCCCATCAAATACTTCGTCGCCTGCGCTCTCAAATTTGATGGACTTTGTTGACTTCGCTTAAGTTTTTTAGATGTATTCGTTATTAGTATTATTTTCTTTTTATTCTACGTATAAATAAATTGTGATAAAAAAATAAAATGAGTTTACTTTACCTAATTGTCACAGCCAACATCTGAGCAGGTTGGATGCAATCCCTCATCGTTGTATTCTGATGCTGAAGAGTACCTTTCAGGCGATTATGTAACTCGTCAAAAGAGCTAATTGACATATGAAAATAATTGAAGAACTTCTCTTCGTCTGCCCGCAGCTCTTCAAATAAAGTGTAAAACGCTCCAAAGTCTTCTCGTTGTGTATTTATCGGGTGTACCTACCCAATGAATCCTTCTGCGTTTCTGACGTTGCCGACGTCGGTACAAAAACCATAAAGGGGGGTACACACCTTCCGTTTATCTGCGCAGTTTATCACGTGTGACGTCATGTCTGAGCGATAAACTGTGTGAACTGCGCAGTTTTCGTGCAGATAAAAAGTCTGTGCATTCGGACCCTCTTTTGCAACGATAACCTGGGCAGTTTATGCAGTTTATCGTACAGTTTGTTCAGTTGCCGTTCTGTTTTGAGTCTGTATACACGATGACTACGGTGTCAAAAAAAGATGCGCTTTTGGCATTTATCGACGGATACCGGTCCCTTCCCGAACTTTGGGATACCACAAGCGTATCGTATTCAAACCGCAATAAAAAAGCGGCAGCCTACGATATTTTGATTGAAAAACTAAAACCTCTGGAGCCTGATGCAACACGTGATAGTGTAGTGAAGAAGATAAATAATCTAAGATCAGTTTTTCGCAAGGAGTTGAAAAAAGTAAACGACTCAAAGAAATCGGGAGCTTCAGCAATTGATGTGTATGTTCCGAGTCTATGGTATTTCGGGGAACTGATGTTTTTAGTAGACCAGGAAACTCCTGATGCCAGTGACTCAACCAACGAACTAGGCAATGACAATAATAAAGATACGGTAAGTAAACTAAAAAATTTATTATTATTATTATTATTATTATTATTATTATTATTATTATTATTATTATTATTATTATTATTATTATTATTATTATTATTATTATTATTATTATTATTATTATTATTATTATTATTATTATTATTATTATTATTATTATTATTATTATTATTATTATTATTATTATTATTATTATTATTATTATTATTATTATTATTATTATTATTATTATTATTATTATTATTATTATTATTATTATTATTATTATTATTATTATTATTATTATTATTATTATTATTATTATTATTATTATTATTATTATTATTATTATTATTATTATTATTATTATTATTATTATTATTATTATTATTATTATTATTATTATTATTATTATTATTATTATTATTATTATTATTATTATTATTATTATTATTATTATTATTATTATTATTATTATTATTATTATTATTATTATTATTATTATTATTATTATTATTATTATTATTATTATTATTATTATTATTATTATTATTATTATTATTATTATTATTATTATTATTATTATTATTATTATTATTATTATTATTATTATTATTATTATTATTATTATTATTATTATTATTATTATTATTATTATTATTATTATTATTATTATTATTATTATTATTATTATTATTATTATTATTATTATTATTATTATTATTATTATTATTATTATTATTATTATTATTATTATTATTATTATTATTATTATTATTATTATTATTATTATTATTATTATTATTATTATTATTATTATTATTATTATTATTATTATTATTATTATTATTATTATTATTATTATTATTATTATTATTATTATTATTATTATTATTATTATTATTATTATTATTATTATTATTATTATTATTATTATTATTATTATTATTATTATTATTATTATTATTATTATTATTATTATTATTATTATTATTATTATTATTATTATTATTATTATTATTATTATTATTATTATTATTATTATTATTATTATTATTATTATTATTATTATTATTATTATTATTATTATTATTATTATTATTATTATTATTATTATTATTATTATTATTATTATTATTATTATTATTATTATTATTATTATTATTATTATTATTATTATTATTATTATTATTATTATTATTATTATTATTATTATTATTATTATTATTATTATTATTACATAATATATTGTACTAATGCTATTCTTTTTTGATATTACAACGCAACTTTGTTAGTATTCATATTCAACGTTTAAATTCTGTTTTCTTGCCACTCGACTTTTCCTTCATCGTTAAAGTAACTACAAAAAGTATCGCGGATTTCTTTGGCTGATCTAGAGGAAGATGAATTGCCATTTCTCATACCTAAAAGACGTCCACTATTTGAGGATGTTCGAGACTCCATGTCGAGCGAATTTTGATTACAAATACTCGGATGATTATTGACATAACTACTGGAATGTCTTCTTAAAAAATTGTGCAAATAACAACATGCTAAAACTATGGCATTGACCTTAGTTGGTGATAGATTGATGGGTTTTTGAAATATTGTAAATCTGGAAACTAAAATTCCAAAAAAATTTTCAACAATTCTTCTTCCTCTAGAAAGACGATAATTAAAAATTCGCCTGTCGTGATTAAGCACAGAAAAAGAATAGGGTTTCATAAAATTATCTTGTAACTGAAATGCCTCGTCACCGATAAAAACATACGGAGCAGTTTTGTTACTTCCTGGAAGGTACTCCGGAAGTGGAATATTTAGTTCACCTTTAGTTCACCTAATAACGCCCCCATCAGAAATTCTTCCGTTTGTTCCAACATCAGCCAACAAAACATCGTAATTTGCATTGACTATTGCCATCAACACGACGCTGAATGTCCCTTTATAGTTGAAGTAACGAGAGCCGGAATTTGCTGTTTTTTTTATCAGAATGTGTTTTCCGTCAACTGCACCGAGACAGTGCGGAAACTGCCATTTTTTTTTTCGAAATCTTGGGCAACTTGTTTCCACTCTCCTTCACTTTGAGGAAGCTGAAATTAAAAATGACTTTCTAGGTAATCAATTTCTACGTTTTTGTTATAGGTTGCCCCAACTGCTCCATCAGCTTCAGAACCTACACCCACAACCAGTTCGTTTGCACAACCTAGCAGAAAGAGAAAGCCGACCCCTTCATCACATGATCTCCTCATCACAAAGGCCACGAGGTATTTGGAAGCTGACGATGATGATTGTTTGATATTGGCAAAAGGTTACGCTGTAAAATTAAGGAACTTAACTCAGCAACAGCAAATGTTTGCAGATAGAGTAATCAACGAAACATTGCTTGATGGTCAAATGGGCCTTTTAACCAGAGGCAGCTACCTGGTTCACTCATCAGTGCCTTTACCCACTTCATCACCCACTCCCAGTTGGAGTTCGAATTCGTTCTCTAATCATTCTGAACCTCAAACGGCAAGGACACTGTTGGAGGGATTCTCGTACGATGACGACTACACTAATTTATAATAACAATACCTACTGAATTTGTAAATTTTGTTTTGTATTTTTACACACATGTACATTTTTATTTTCTAAGTAGGGTAATAAAGTATGGTTATTATTTTATGTTTATTTATTCAGTCACACATGGTCTTATCAAATAGTTAAAGTATGCTTACCTGAATAAAATGTTGTAGTGCTTTCCGTATCGCCACGCATGTTTCTATTATTATTTCTCCAAGTGATTGAGGAGATACTCTCATTGAAAATTTCAAATCTTGAAAGCTTCTTCCAGTTGCCAGGAACCGAAGAGTTGCAATTAGTCTCACATGCGGTGATATTGCTTCTCTAAGCACTGTGTCCTTTTTTGTAATGAGGGGAGTAACTTTGCTCAATAAAATTTGAAATGCATTTTCGTCCATCCTTAGGTAATTTTTATAATCGTTAATTTCTCCTCCTTCTTGTAACTCATTCAGTAAGTGGTGATCAGTGGGCAATACGCTTCTTTGCAAATACCAATCTTTGCACCAACGTTCACGGCGCATTTTTCGTTTTCCTTCTTTTTCTTCTAGCAACACTGCTGCAATTATGCAACAAACTGCGGCTCTTCTTTTCCTGTCACCCATTCACCTTTATTTATTTTAATATACACTGAGATATAAACCTGTCAAAAGTGAAGAGAGAACTGAACAAAAATCGGATGAAACTGACGCGAAAACTGAAGGTATTGTACACACCTTCAGTTCAGATATATGTACAGATTTTCACGCAGTTATTTACGACAGATAACTGTGCAGATAAACGGAAGGTGTGTACCCCCGTTAAAGCAATAATACGTTTACGCTCCATTGCGAATTAGATACTACTGAACCGTCAACAAACTCGCGCAAAGTATATAGCCGCACCAGCTACATCCGTGGCCGTGCCGTTTGAAATCCGTGCCGGTGTGTAAGCGACACATCGACCGTTCACGGACAAAACCGCCCGGTCGCCGTGACCCGTGTGAAAAGGGGCTTAAGGCAATACTTTTCCAACTTCGCACCAGGGATACAGGGACAGGTACCGCAGCATTCTCAGCCAAGCACATCTACTGCAAATTTTACTTCTGGAGTACCAGAACATATTCAACGGTATTCCCACACATATACAAGCACACCAAGTCCATCTAGTCAAGATGCATTGCTGTTTTCAGGAACGGGCGAATCATGGACAGACATATCCGCCACTTATCCACGTACAGATGTGTAAATATCATTAAACTAGTTTTTTTTATAAATTCAATGTTTTTTCTCTTTGTATACTTTTTAGTGGTGGGAAAAACGGTTCCTCGTCTGTAAAGTTCCAAGCGTTACAGTTCCTCCAAAAAAACTTTCCTGAATAACGGTTACTTTGGAACGAAAGGCGACCATACTTTTGTCACCGATCGGAAGAGTAGTCGTTACTCATTACATTACATTACTATATCGAGCGGTGCCTACTGAAAACAAATATTTCAGATATGTGATCTGTTACAATACTTGTGTTTGATTACCGACCAATATTGAAGCCGTTTCACAATCCGCCGACAAAACGGTGGATTAATCGTTTGACTTTGTTTATTATTTATTTATTGATTATTGATTATTTGTGACTATGTCGTAGCCTTCTTGCGATAAAACACCGACATTTCTAAAAATCCGCACTTACACTCGAAAGACCTGAGCTGGGTACATATTAGCAAAGATTCTATGTTCAGTTTAACTAATAATTTGAATTGAAAACACCTCAACATTCCGCTGTAAATATGATTAAAAAGCTAGAACTATATTTAGTTACCTACAAAATGTTAGCCGTAACTTAAGATTGTATGTTGTATTGTATTTACACTCATTAAACGCATATAGTTCGAGGCGTGTGTTTTATTTATCAAATATAATACAGGGTAATCAAAATGAAGCGTCTATAAAAAAATACTGTGTTCTCCTAACCGCATACCAAGACTTCGCGCGCAGCCGTCCATGCGCGCCTTCGCGCGCAGCCGTCCATGCGCGCGTTACTTTACCGGCCACACAGAGATCTCTTTGCTTAACCAATGAGCTAGCTCGCTTCCTATGCTACCAACAGCGATAGTGTATATGCAACATCTGTGGACATGAAATCAGTTATAAATCAACCATGACCAATTTAAAAAAACACATAGAGAGAAAACATCCCACGGTAAAAGTGAATGAAAGTAATGTCCGTGTAACCAACCCACGTATCTCAACCCAAAGTTGCAACTGCATCTAACCCTGGTGTGCAAAATGTTTGATGATCAGCGCTCAGAGCCATCAACATCATCAGGTACCATCATTTACCTGCTATTTATGAAGAATGTTATCAGAAAACATTGAAACTGACACAAGCATTAAAAGCTTGTGTTTCATTAGTGGTTTCAGACAATGCTTCTAATATACAAAAAGCAGAACGAGACTTGAAAGAGTTTTGGATGTTACGCCCATTCCTTAAATTTAATAACTGAGCACGCTTTAAAAATTGAACAGTTAAAAAGCCTTATTGAAAAAGTTAGAGCAATTGTTGGTCACTTCAAAAGGAGCACTTCTTCGATGTCCAAATTTATAACACAACAGAAGCAATTAAATAACAATGTGCAACCGAAAAAACTTTTGCAAGACGTCAGAACTAGGTGGAATTCTACGTTTTATATGATCCAAAGGTTCAACGATCTTGAACAGCCTGTACGTACAACAATGGACCTACTTGACAAGGACTTGCCTATAATTGTAGTGGAGGAATGGGAATTGCTAAAAGAAATTGAGCGAATTTTGAAACCCATGAAAAGAGTAACAAAAATAATAAGTGGCCAGAACTATGTAACAGCTTCGTCCGTTATTACATTATCGAGCAGTCTTAAGACTTGTATTCTGATTTTGAAAAACAGAATTTTAAATACCCGATTTCCAAATACATAGTTCGGGATATTTCTAATGGGATTAATGACAGATTTGCAAATATTGAAAACAGCAATACTCTCCTACTAAGTACATTCTTGGATCCCAGATACAAGAAGGTAGGATTTTCGCAAGAAAATGTCGAAAAAGCGGTAGAGATTGCTACGTTCGCTCTTACTCGAAACATAAACAAAAAGAATTCAGAAATTGAACAAATGCAAAAAACAGCGGTACCGTTGGAATCTCAGGATGAGGACGATATATTATTCAAAACTTTTGATAGAAAAGTTGCAGAATTCCAAACAACTGGATCGGGAACTGTACGATCGAAAGCGATTATTTAAATTCAAAGATATTTGGAAGAAGCCCCAATACGAAGAACCGAAGATCCCCTAAAATGGTGGCGGAATAATGCATATAATTTTCCAAATCTCAGTGAACTTGTGAAGACGTCGTTTATACCAGTAGCTACTTCAGTGCCCTGCGAACGATTGTTTTCAAAATCAGGGCAGATTTTGACTGACCGAAGAAATAAATTAAGTGCGTCTAAGGTTAAACAATTACTATTTTTGCAATATAACAAGTACACGTGTGACATTGTTGAGTAGGTAGTTTTCACATTTTTTTGTCTTATTGGCAAGTAGTATTTACTTTTTATTTACATTTTAGAAAAGTAGTTATTTAAGTATTTTTTGAGAAGATTTTTTTTGTTATTTCCTAATAGTTACCAATTATTTATAAACGTTTATATTTATTGTTTTTCAGATAAAAATATTTTTATATGCATACCTACCCATTTTAAACAAAAATAATACCTTGCGCACTCTAACCTACCCAGCATAGATTGTGGTTGCTAAATGCAGAAATTGAATTAATTACAACTCTACATAACATTAGTGGCTGCGGATACATCCCTGCTCCTGCGCGGTTCCAAATAGAAACTTTACAACCTTACTTGGAACCTCGAAACTATACTCAATAACTTTAACATCGGAACGGAAACCCCACAGTAAAATCGATCGTAATCCTTCTTGTTTCGTTCCTTAGTATATGGTTCCTTAGTGAATGAGTAACGTTCCAAACGGTTCCAGTTAAGAAACGTCCCAAAGTAACGGTTCCACAAGGAATGACACATCTCTAATACTTTTAGTTTAGCAGTTTTATTTTATACTTGTAGCTAATTTGAAATAAACATAATACAAATAATTATAATAAGTTTTATTGTATTTATTCTTACCTTAGTATTACCGACAATCTTTCCGCAGCTGGCACCGCCAAACGCATACGAGTATTCTGATACGATCTTGAATGGCGACCAACAACATATTGAAGCTTGTATAGCTCATTCTAAAATACTTGAAGAATTTTATAGGGTGCTCCTTCAAAGGTTCAAATAATCGATAAAATTGTCCATTAAACAGTCGCTAACTAACGAGCGGATGAACCCAAAAACGCTTGCTTTTCGCTTTTCTTCTTCTAATAAACAGTGCACAAACACATGCGACTTCCGTAACATCCATATTGAACATGAAGACTACAGCAACTATCTAGTCGATCGTACGCGGAGCTTAAAGATAGTAGCAACTTTTTAGTTGAGCAACTTTTAAGTTCGCTCACAACAAAACACTTGACAGACAGCAGACAGTGCGCAATGGTGCAGGTACGCAACTTAAGGCTGGTTACGTTCGCTAATTTGCCAATATTCCCGTATTTACTAACCAGGGTTAACAAAATCACATTAATGTCAAATATGGTCGGTGCAGCGCTTTTTCCCTTAATCAGAGATTTGGTAGTCCGAAGCACCTAATATCAATGATTCCTTATTTACAAGACGAGAAACACAAAGAATTTTACGCGAATTTCACTAGATAAAATACTGGTAAAATATTGTCATATTTTGAACGTTATTCCGTTGTTTGTGTACTATTCTATTCGGCAGTTGTGAGAAAAATTACTTTTTTTAATTATGAAGTTTACACGTGATCGCTAATCCGCCAATATTCACCAATTTAGCAACCAGAGTTAACAAAATCACATTAATGTCAAATATGGTCGATGTAGCGCATTTTTCATCAGAGATTTGGTAATCTAGGTTAGGTAATCCGTGACTAAAACGTCTAAAATATTTGTAGAGAAAGCAATGCCGTCGACAACAGCATATATAATCAGTGGGTTGAAAACCTTTCAGCTTTATTACATGATTTTGCCCCCGACAACGTCTTAGGTGCCAATGAAGCGGGTTTATTGTTCAAGTGTCTTCCCGATAAAACTTTCACGATTCGTACCGATTGCTTTGGGCATACTGCCAATGTGTAATTTATGCCACGCCAGGCCTATTAACACTTTTCAGAAATAGTTGAAACTCAATTATTTCTCTAATCATACTTTTCGATAAAATATATTTTATGAAAAATGTGGTTAGAGATCCATTAATGAGGAAAATTTGGAGTGCTCTAATCTTGTGATGTAAATCATATAAAACGCGCCAACGTCTGCACTTGTATACCCCAACTGTGCGTTAATATGCGAAGGAGAACGATTAATTGGCCTGGCAGGTAACTAGATCCATAACCAAATGATTCTTTTCTCTAGTGTTTACTCACTAGCAGTGTTTACGGACGGCCCTCTATGCCTATAATAACCAGAATATTTTACCCTAGCTGTCGCTAATAACTGTATCTATGCTACTGAAGATTTAACTGATGACTAGTATTCGGTAAAATTAATGGAAATGTTCCACGAATCAATGGACGGGAAATAGACAGATGCGCCACATATGAGCTAATCAAGATATGAGCATGGCGTGGCAGTCTTGCATGGGTATATATACATCTCCAAACGGATCACGTTGAGAACGTTTTAATATTGCTTGGAATAACAGTAATCGGAATGTGTCAGTGCGGGTAGGTACGCACAAGGACATTCATCTGTATACATTTCCTTACCACTCCGTCTGGATAAAGGATATTTCCAGGCTGATATCGCAAATGAGCAAAAAGAAAGTGAATCGTACATATGTGACCAATGTCTCCACTACTTGTATACCCCAACTGTGCGTTAATTTGCGAAGGAGAACAATTAATTGGTCTGGCAGGTAACTAGATCTATAACCAAAGGATTCTTTTCTCTAGTGTTTACTCACTAGCACTGTTTACGGGCGGCCTTCTCTGCCTATGACAACCAGAAGATTTTACCCCAGCTGTCGGTGATAACTGTATCTATGCTACTGAAGATTTAACTGATGACTAGTATTCGGTAAAATTAATGGAAATGTTCCCCACATCAATGGACGGGAACCGGACATATTCGCCACCTATCAGCTAATTAAGATATGAGCATAGCGTGGCAGTCTTGCATGGATATATATACACATCTCCAAACGGATCACGTTGAGAACATTTTAATATTGCTAGGAATACCTTGGGGGCAATTTTGGACACGTACAATGAAGAATGTCCTTCAACCAAATTGGATGGTTCAACTCCTAAGCACTCACTCCGACCTTAAAACATCAAATTCAATTCAATATGAATGAAAATGTTCCACCCATCAATGGACGGGAAACGGACAAATGCGCCATCTTTGAGCTGACCAAGATATGAGCACGGCGTGGCAGTCTTGCATGGGTATATATACGTATCTCCAAACGGTTCACGTTGAGAACGCTTTAAGAATGCTAGGAATACCCGGGGGCAATTTTTGACACGTACAATGAGGAATGTCCTTCAACCAAATTGGATGGTTCAACTCCTAAGCACTCACTCCGACCATAAAACCTCAAACTCAATTCAATATGAATGAAAATGTTCCACCCACCAATGGACGGGAAACGGACAAATGCGCCATCTTTGGGCTGACCAAGATATGAGCACGGCGTGGCAGTCTTGCATGGGTATATATACGTATCTTCAAACGGTTCACGTTGAGAACGCTTTAAGAATGCTAGGAATACGCGGGGGCTATTTTTGACACGTACAATGAGGAATGTCCTTCAACCAAATTGGATGGTTCAACTCCTAAGCACTCACTCCGACCTTAAAACCTCAAACTCAATTCAATATGAATGAAAATGTTCCACCCATCAATGGATGGGAAACGGACAAATGCGCCATCTTTGAGCTGACCAAGATATGAGCACGGCGTGGCAGTCTTGCATGGGTATATATACGTATCTCCAAACGGTTCACGTTGAGAACGCTTTAAGAATGCTAGGAATACCCGGGGGCAATTTTTGACACGTACAGTGAGGAATGTCCTTCAACCAAATTGGATGGTTCAACTCCTAAGCACTCACTCCGACCTTAAAACCTCAAACTCAATTCAATATGAATGAAAATGTTCCACCCATCAATGGACGGGAAACGGACAAATGCGCCATCTTTGAGCTGACCAAGATATGAGCACGGCGTGGCAGTCTTGCATGGGTATATATACGTATCTCCAAACGGTTCACGTTGAGAACGCTTTAAGAATGCTAGGAATACCCGGGGGCAATTTTTGACACGTACAATGAGGAATGTCCTTCAACCAAATTGGATGGTTCAACTCCTAAGCACTCACTCCGACCTTAAAACCTCAAACTCAATTCAAATGAATGAAAATGTTCCACCCATCAATGGACGGGAAACGGACAAATGCGCCATCTTTGAGCTGACCAAGATATGAGCACGGCGTGGCAGTCTTGCATGGGTATATATACGTATCTCCAAACGGTTCACGTTGAGAACGCTTTAAGAATGCTAGGAATACCCAGGGGCAATTTTTGACACGTACAATGAGGAATGTCCTTCAACCAAATTGGATGGTTCAACTCCTAAGCACTCACTCCGACCTTAAAACCTCAAACTCAATTCAATATGAATGAAAATGTTCCACCCATCAATGGACGGGAAACGGACAAATGCGCCATCTTTGACCTGACCAAGATATGAGCACGGCGTGGCAGTCTTGCATGGGTATATATACGTATCTCCAAACGGTTCACGTTGAGAACGCTTTAAGAATGCTAGGAATACCCGGGGGCAATTTTTGACACGTACAAGGAGGAATGTCCTTCAACCAAATTGGATGGTTCAACTCCTAAGCACTCACTCCGACCTTAAAACCTCAAATTCAATGCAATACGAATAAAAATGATGTATTTTATCAGAAATTTCTTAGTAGGGTAGGTAGGCACAGCTAAGAATTATGCTGTGTCCAAGAAGATAGATGAGGCGAACTTAATTACCCGAAGATCTGTAACAAGTCTGGGATTGGCGGAACAACGCAAATACACGGCGTTGAGGGGAATTGCCGATCATGTAGAGAGCCACCGGCGAAGTCACATTCGACCTTGTAATCGATGGCATCAACGTTCCGGTCACGGCGTTGATCGTGGACTTGAGTTGACAGGCCGCGATATATTTCTAGGGCATCCTACATGGGCGGAATCTACGGGACTGACCCTAGTGGTGCATGACCGGTAAGGCGCATATCATAAATAAGGACCTAAATGGCGATGTATTTTCAGATATTTTCAAGGACCTAACTTTGGCGGAGGTGGCGGAACGATTCACGGTGACAATGCAGCAAGACGAGAGCTGCATACCTGGGCAACAGTGCACCGTGTCCCGGTCAACGTCGAAGGCGGAATCCTAGGTGGGGCTCTACACATGGAGGTGCGGAGGTACCTATGGGGCGTAACCGATATGGTGGATATCGTGGCGACGAGTAAGACGACGATCTTAAAAACGGGGCGAGTAATATCGAGAGGGAAAACGCAGAACATGACAGCCGAGCTATTAAACCGAAACAATGTAATGACTGAAATACATACTAATAATATATATATATATATATATATATATATATATATATATATATATATATATATATATATATATATATATATATATATATATATATATATATATATATATATATATATATATATATATATATATATATATATATATACTTAACACACGTGTGCGTTAACTTAGATAGCGTTAACTGCGCATACCACATTTGTGTCCAGTAAAAAGTGAGGCTAAATCACGGTTATTGTTGTTAAAATTCCGGTGCAATTATGTCGTGTTATAGGGGCAAACAATTAGTGAATTTATTTCTGAGAAATGCCGCGGTCCACTAAAGATTTCCGGGAGAAAACCGCGTCAACGACGATAACGTAGTCAACGTTTCGCACTTAGTTGCAAGAGGCATCTTCAGTACGTAACAGTAAGACAGTTACGAAGAGAATCTTCGGCCAGGCTGAAACCTAGAGAATATTACATCACAAATATGAAATTTAATGATTTTTTCGATTTACTAAAACTCGTATTGGCCACTGCATTTAACACAACGCTAAATACAAATAAAGAGAAGTCAACTGGCTTCGTATCCAGAAGGGAACTCCTAACATCATGCAATACAAGTATAACCACTCAGAAGAAAGCTTTTTTGAAATAGATATAGATCTCGGGGAAGTACCATTATGCCTAAATGTGAGACGTTCCCATTATTCGTGAAACTATACACTCTTATTGGCTTATTCGACGCAATCGGTTTAGTGTGGCATACATTTTTGTTGGATGTATACGTAGTGATTATCACTATTAGCGCAGTGAATTGTTAAAAATATGAGTGAAAAAGAAGAGAGTTTACCCCAGTGGTGGTTTTAAAAGAAAAATTAAATAGAAACAAGATGATATTACAAAAAAAATTCCAAAAATTTCGTCATTTTTTCAGCAGTCAAGTAGTGTGACTAATTTGGATACTTGTATTCGTGAGTACCTTGATGTATAAAATTTGAATTAAAATTTATTGTAAATTGAAAGAAGCAATAGAATTTGAAGAATGTAGTACATTTGCTAAGGCGTAAAAATGGTAATTTATAGGTAAAGGCTTATTTGTAGAATGATTCAGAAATAAATTCGACGAGGGATCAAATATTGACGTTAAATATTGTGCATCGATTGCAATTAATTTAATTGGATTTGCAGATTCTTCTGAAGTAAATCTATCACAGACTCCACAAATAGAAGACATTCTTAAAGAAGATTTTGAAAAACCTGAAGTCTAATAATATATTTTGTTCAGATAGAGGACATTTTGGTGGCAGCCTTACAGATTTCGAAAAACAAATTATTTTCAAGTTAGGACCATTTCAACCACAAGGACCGTACCCAAAGGATCCAGAAACCAACCGATGTTTTTCACAGTTTCATTACTCGTTTGTAAATAAGGCTGGTATAAAAATTGTAAGACCATGGTTATGTTACTCCATTATGTTAAGCAAGTCATATTGCCACTTTTGTTGGTTGTTAGCAGATCGTCAAAGTAAATCGTATTCCTCCGCATGGGTTAATGGTGTTTCCGTTAGAAATAATTTTACACAAAATATTATTGACCATGAAAAATCACAGCAGCATATCAACTCGACTGTATCTTACCGTCATTGGTCTCACGAAAAAACAATTGATGTTTATTTGGAGAGTGAAATCAATAGTAAAATTGCTTTCTGGCGAAATGTGCTGCATCGTTTAATTAATGTTATAATGACTTTAGCGTCCTGCAATTTACATTTAAGAGGCCATAATGCCAAATCTGGAAATTTTATGTCAATTTTACACTTATTATCCGATTATGATCCTGTTGTAAAAAACTTCTTTTAAAACCAGAGGGTAACATAAATTATTTTGAGCCCCACGAATCAGAATGAAATTATTGATTTGCTTGGAACCATAGTAAAGAAAAATATTGTTTTGGAAATTAATAAAGCTCATTTTTTTCGATTATTATGGATACAACACAAGATCTTTCAAAAATTGACCAACTTTCTGTAGTTTTCAGATATATCTCGATTATAGAAAACAATCATGTACCTAAACAAATCAAAATCTGCGAGACATTTTTAGGGTTTAGATCTGTAGCCGATTGTACTGCTGTAGGACTTGAAACTGAAATCTTAAGTACAATCGAAAACTATGGCATTGATTTGTCCAAATGTAGGGGACAAGGTTACGATGGTGCAAATGTAATGTCGGGTGTATATGGAGGGGTACAAACCGTTATAAAAGAACATGCACCAAATGCTGATTATGTTCATTGTGCAGCACACTTAATTTTGAATGATGCTGCTAAACATATTTCCGAAGTGTCACAATTTTTTGACAATTTAGAAGTAATATATACTTTAGGCAGTAACATAAAACGCTGGGCAATGTGGAAGAACGATTCATCTGAAAAAATATCATATTACTCTTAAAAGTGTACCTCAAGAAATGACGCTTTATTCGCTATAAGAAAAAATTATCCAATAGTAATAAAAGATTTATATCAACTAAATTTAATTTCAAATAAAAAAGACGAACGTGATGAATGTCAAAATATAATAAATATGTTAGAGAGTTACGATTTTATAGTTTTAGTCACTTTTTTTCTCAGCTATTTGAAATCATCAACCCTGTTTGTAAAGCACTACAGCATCAAAATAATGACTTACAAAAAGGAAGTATTGTGTTAAATAATGACAACTATGTGTAACACTATAATGAAAAACTGTGTTTTATTTGAACAGTTGTAACCAGAACGTATAATTTTAGCAACCTTTCTCAATGGCAAATTTGCATTTTAAACCCTATAAATAAAGCTTATGATTTTTTAGTTATAGAAATTCCAATTAATTGTGGCAATAAATTTTATGCAGTGACAAGTAACCATATAAAAGATTTATTTTTTATTTTAATCTGTTAACAATCCTGTATACTGAATACTATATATATATATATATATATATATATATATATATATATATATATATATATATATATATATATATATATATATATATATATATATATATATATATATATATATATATATATATATATATATATATATATATATATATATATAAAAGATGGTCCTTTTTTTACAAGAAACGAGCCGGTTCTTCAGATGTGATAAAAAAAAAGCTAAGTCAGATGAATCTTCTCTATATATAGAGGACATCTGATGTTGCATTCATTTTACCAAATGACATCAGTAGTTGACCGTAAGTGTTTATGTGATTTTTTAAAATATGAGAAGTTCTAATAGTTTTTTTTTTGTTTAGTACAAATTCAGATTGAGATGATGTTACCACAGCATATACGTGTAAGTACATATTTTATTGATAATATTTCTATATAAAAGTAAACCCTTGACAATAATTTTAATCAAATTCCGTAAACACCTATAACTTTGTTTTTACAAAAAAAAAACCTAATAATTAGCATATGTCGTAGGCTTTAAGTTTTAACCTGCTAAGTCCAACTTGTTACGGTGTATGTTCAACATTATTAACCATTAGGAGTAAGATTTGACTAATTTTATCGCCAAACATTTATTTTATGATGGATGCTTATTTTGTATTGTGATGTTAAGGATAATGTTTTTTTTTTTTTTTGATTATTATTTTATAAAGTTTATAGGATATTTTTGGAATAATTGCTTATTTTTACTGTTGAGCCCGAATTTTCAATTTAGGTAAATACCCGGATAATTACCCAAATAGACGTACACTTACAGTTTACAATAAGAAGCGAATAAGAAGTACAAAACACAAACATGTACAAATTGATAAAACTAACAAGAGATTACCAGAAACGGTGTCTTTTTATAACAACACTTAATTTGGCATCGATATCACTAAGCAAATGAAACAAAAATATACTATGTAATCAAGTTCCAGAAGATGACCACAAGTTTTTTTCAATGTTTTAGATTTAGCAGGAATAAATAAATTGCTAGATATTGTATAAAAACAGGACAGATGAAAATATATCAACAATAGACCTGTTGTTTCGTTTAGCTAAAGAACTTCCTTCTGAATATCAAACCTCAAGATAAAAGCCATAAAATGCTAATATACCAAGTTCAAATGGTACATAAATGGTGTCAAATAGGATACCAAAAGAAGACCAAAACTGTTTGCAACAAATGCAAAAGGAATGTATGCGGAAAGTGTACACGCAGGAAAGTATTTCACAAGCTCCTTTTTGGCATTTTTTAACAATAAATAAAGACTAGAAACCCCACTAAGCACTTCTTCTAAATACCAGTCATTCTGACTGGCTTTGACAGAAATAAGTATTCTTAAATAGCTGGTAAAACTAGTGTTAAAGAGCCTACAAGTGGGCCTCATCCCATATTTCCCAGATATGAACAAAAATATTGAATGGATATCTGTTCAATATTAATTAACCATCCATAAGATTTCATGACAAGAGAAATTCTTAGAATTAGCTTCAGACAGATGTAGGCCTATGTCCTAGATTTATATGTCCTTCACACTGACTTTAAAACCACATTTGGGGATGATTTTACTATGGAAATTCCACAGTGGATTATCAATCCATATGGTGATATTGCTGAATCGGATGCTATGTTACAACTGATCGGAATAAGCACTAATGATGAACATAAAGTGCAGTCCAGAATGGGATGTGAGCAGCTCTGGAAGATATATCTCTGCTCTCGACTCGTCAACCAGCACAGCTGTAGCAGATGTACCGGCTGAGTCACATTCTGTGGACTTGAGTGGTTCCTCTTGTGAAATTGTTTGCATGTGGTCCCACGATAAGTCACATAGGTTGCTCTTAAATGGTCCATCTCCTGGTTTTTTTTTTTTGTTGTTGTTTGACGTAGGCATTTCAATCAGTATTGTCATAAAAAAATCTTGTGAAAGTGTATACATGTGTAATCTTAGGGCCAGCCCCACAGTATTTAGATCTCTAAATCTTCTTCAATCTTGTAGAAGTTTCTTTGCGTGATGTTTAAAACTATAGGCACTTTGATCAGTAAAGCGATATAGGGTGCACCAGTTTGTTGCTTAAAGAGTTTGCACATGGCTTGATAGAATAGAACTGTCTGCAGAACCAATTATCATATGGCATGGTGGTGTAGTTTCTGGTCCCTATTCCTTCTGGTATGCAGCAAGTTGATGACATGTTGTCATATGTCACTGATTACGCAGGAATGGTGTGTGGTAGCCTAGTCTCATAGAGTGCATTCAATGAGTTCTTTTCGTGCAGATCAGACACTTTGTCATGCCTACTCGTGTCCATATGTTCTCTAATCATGTGTTCCTAAAGGTGGGGTAGCTGTGCCATATCATAGCTACAGTTGGTTCGGCAATTCTGTCCTCTTATGTGAACCAGAATATTCAGAACAATGAATCCCTTCATGTTTCTTTTGCACCTGAAAAAGAAAATAAACATTATAGCATATCTCATACATCAGCTTGCTTTGATACAGACACAATTGGAGCTCGTTCAGATAATCTTTTCAGGTACGAGGAAGGTAAGGGTCAGACAACCTTCATAGAGTGTTTCTCTGTCGAACTCATAGAAACACTCGATAACGTAAATCGGTGGCCTCTGTTGTGTTTTCAAATAAATTTGTAATTAGGAATGACTTTATTATGAATTTGGCTACTGAAGTACCATTTGTTGAAAGGCATTACATACTTCATAAAATGAAAACTGAATTCGTACCTATTACAAAATTATAAAAATTGAATTTTTCTGTATACGAATTCAGATTCATAGCACTTCAATAAGAACTTGCTACAGACAAAAACTATATTATTGTTTTTAACTGTCTTTCACGAAAATTTGTAATAAAAACTTCATACAGAAGATAAAAATAGTTAGTGTCAAGATATGTAAGCTCTTATTTTTAGAATAAAAAATACTGGTTTCTTACTTTTAATCTCCTTAATCCTGGGATATCAGCAGTTCTGGCTTCAGAAAAATATATCTCTGCTCTCGACTCTTCAACCAGCACAGCCATGGCAGATGTGTCAGCAAAGTCACATTCTGTGCACTTGAGTACTCTTGTGAAATTGTTTGCATGTGGTCCCACAGTAAGTCACATAGGTTGCTCTGAAATGGTGCATTTCTTTTTGTTTTGTTGTTTGATGTAGGCATTTCAATCAGCATTGTCATAGAGCATCTTGTGAAAGTGATTGCATGTGCAATCTTAGGGTATCGCAGTATGCAGATTTTGTAAACTCTTAAATCTTCTTAATTCAAATCTGATTTTTTTGCGAGATGTTTACAACTATAGGCTCTCTGATCAGTAGGGCCATATAGGGTATACTCAAACAGTTTGTTGCTTATGAGAGTTTGCATGTGACTTGATAGAATACAACTGTATGCAGAACCAATTATCATATGGCATGGTGGTATGGTTTCTGGTCCCTATTCTTTTTGGTATCCAGCAAGTAATTGTAACTAGTTGTAGTGTTATACTGTATATGTTGTCATATGCCCCTGATTACACAGGAATGGTGTGCGGTAGCATACTCTCATAGAGTGAATTTAATTAGTTGTTTTCGTGTTCGTTAGACACTGTCGTTTCTACTCATGTCCATATATTCTCTAATCATGTGTTAAACATGGAGTTGCTGTGCCATTTCATAGCTACAGTTGGTTCGGTGATTCTGTTTTCTGATTAGAACCAGAATCCTCAGAACAATAAATTCCTTTATGTTTTTTTTTGCACCTGAAAAAGAAAATATGGATTATAGCATATCTCATACATTAGCTTGCTTTGATACAGACACAATTGGAGCTCATTCGGATAACATCTCCGGGTACAGGGAGGGTAAGGCTCAGACAACCTTCGTACAGTGTGTCTCTGTCGAACTCATAGCAACACTCGATGATGTAAATTGAAGTGTGTATCCGTAGAGAAAAACCAAATGCGCTCTTGTGCTTTCAAATAAATTTGTAAACAGGATTTTTTATTATGAATTTGGCTACCTAAGTACAAATTTGTTGAAAGGCATTACATATTTCATAAAATAAAATTGAATTATTACCTATTACAAAATTATAAAAATTGAATTTTTCTGCATACGAATTCTGATTCATAGCACTTCAATGATGACCACAGACAAAAACAATATGAATTATTGTTTTTAACTGTCATTCACAAAAACTTGCAAAAAAATACAAGATAAAAATAGTTATTGTTAAGATATATAAAGCTGTTATTTTTAGAGAAAAAACTGTTTTCTTACTTTTGATCTCCTTAATCCTGGGATATCAGCAGTTCTGGCTTCAAAAAGATATATCTCTGCTCTCGACTCTTCAACCAGCACAGCCGTAGCAGATGTACCAGTCACATTCTGTACGCTTGAGTAGTTTCTCTTGTGAAATTGTTTGCAAGTGGTCTCAGGATAAGTCACAAAGATTGCTCTTAAATGGTCTATTTTTTCTTTGTTTGATATAGGCACTTCAATCAGCATAGTCATAGAGAATCTTGTGAAAGTGATGACATATGCAATCTTAGGGCGCCAAAGTAAGAATATTTCCAAAACTCTTAAATCATCTACAATTTATTTTTGCGTGATTTTGCAGTCATCTGATATAAACCAGAATATTCAAAAGAATGAAGTACTTCATGTTTTCTTTTTTGCACCTGAAAAAAGAAACCAAAATTTAAAACATATCTCATACATTAGCTCGTTTTGATACAGACACAATTGGAGCTCGTTCGGATCATCTTTCCAGGTATGAGGAGGGTAAGGCTCAGACAACATTTGTAGAGTGTTTTCTATCAAACTCATGACGATGACGTAAATTGGAGTGTCATTCAGTGCCTTCCCTGTGCCCGTGGAGAAGAGCCAAACGCGCTCTTGTGCTTTTAAATAAATTTTTTATTAGGAATGAGTTTATTATGAATTTGGTACTTTATAAAATAAACATTAAATTAGTAGCTATTAATAAATTATAAAAAAAAATTCTAAATACGGATTCATAGCACTTCAATAATGACTTGCTACAGACAAAAACAACATTATTATTTTTAACTGACTTATTTTCAACTGTCTTAAAATTGTTATTGCTAAGATAATTAAAGGTGCTATGATTTTTAGAAAAAAAAAAACTGAAACATCTCCTTAATCCTGGAAAGAGAATAAATGATTTTCAATGATAATAACACGATTTTAAAGAAATGCATGATTTAATTATGCTCCAAGAAATTTCAAACACAAACTTTTCAATAATATGTGTAAATCAATATTTTACGTTATTTTTGCCTTCTAGTTGCTGGCGAACAACAACTTGCTGTGACCAATGCCGGAGATAATTCTAAATTGTCTTTTGTTTAATTCTCCCATAATAATTAAACTACAAAATAGTGTCACGAAGTTTTAATAATCAATTTAAGTTTAGGTTAATTGAAAATAGAACTTCCAAATTAGTTTTCAATAAATTATAACATGATATGATAACACAAGACAATTTCTTTTTTAAATTCTTTTTTGAAATGTTATTTACTATAAAAGCTACAAAAAACGTCTGTTTATCTGGTGGAAAAGGAAAAGAAATGCATACCAAAGTTGACCAAATTCAAATCTCCAAAGCAATAGAAAATGCTGATTTTCAATAACAGAAAACGCATGCTTAAAAAATAATGTTAAATGTTTTGAGCCGATTGTGTTATAAATTTCCTTTAAATCAAATATTGTTTTGTGAGAACTTTTGTCTATTTCTTTTTTTTTCTTAAAAAATAAATCTTTATAAAAACAGAATTTTTAAAAATTGGATATCTCATGAGAGAACAATTGTTAGTTGCAAAATTATATATCTAATATACCAAAAGTGCCATTAATATATAATATTAATATATTATATCTATGTTAACTAATTATTCTAAACATTATATCAAAAATTATAATTACACATAAATATCATATATGTATTGTAAAATGATTATTAATAAGTTATTATTTAATTTCTTTAAAAAAAAAATGGTCGCAAATAAGAAGAATATGAAAACAATATCTGAAAGCTCCTTTTCAAATATTTTTATTTTAATCTGTTAACAATCCTGTATACTGAATACTATATATATATATATATATATATATATATATATATATATATATATATATATATATATATATATATATATATATATATATATATATATATATATATATATATATATATATATATATATATATAATCTGATATACTCTATCGATCTGGGATCGCTCAATTGCACCATTAAGACTTAAAATTTAAACCTGGCATTAGCTAGCTTATTTTAAGTTTGCTACACCACCACTAATATGGGCTCAATTATAAGTACATACGGTCAAGTCAAAAAGCAATGAAGCAATGAAATAAATATTTTATAATATGTTTTCTAAAATGAAGTAATATTAATTCGATGATTTAGGGCTGGTTTGGTATTCTTGCGTGAAGTCCTATATAGATATGTCAGATAAGTCAATTTTGTTGCCCAAATTTTTGCCATTAACACAGAATCATGTTAGTGGCAGTGTGTAGAATGTGTATAAAAGAATCAAGTGACAAGTTCTGTATACCATGATTAGTAATCTATTACTTGAATAAATTGTAACACATCAACAAAAGGTGACCTATCTGACACATAGCTGTACAGGACATTACATGTTGGTGAATAAACCAGTCCTCAGTTTATTTATTTAAAAGAGTAAAGCCTTTATAAATTCTTACCAATATTTGCTATAAACTGACCGATACTCTGTTCTATTCTCTTATTTCTTTTCTATTTTTAACTACAATAATCTTATTTTATCTTCTCTCTCAACAGGTATCAAATTTTTAGTATGGTAAATTGGTGTTCAATAGAACTTATCAGAACAGAAAGGTTCAAGTCCAAGTTACATGATTCTCAAAAAGAAAATAATTTGTTATTGGCTTGTTGTGATTTATTTAAACAATATACAGTAACCTGAAATGTCTCGACTAGGGACAGTAGCAAACCGGCGAGCAAAATATAACGTACTTACTTTTAACATACAACGTAATTCAAACGTTACATATACAAAGTAATTAAAGTGGATAAAATCAATAAAGAATCAAAAAAGATCAATTATGTATCATCAAACAACATTCCTATCTTAGCACAATATTAAATTTAAAGGAACCCATATACATAATGTAGCAGGTCTGAGTGCACAAATTTTGAGAAATGATAGGTTCTACTAGCTAGCTGATAACAATGTTCTTATATCAAATTATTCTATTCATCTTATGCCCAATTACCCACTTCCTCTGAAATGTCTAGCTTACATAGGCAGCCCTTGATATTTAAGTGAGGATAATACTTTTTCAATTGGACAAATCACACATAATTGTCACTTAGCAAAAGTTACCCTTATGAATGAAATCAACTTGACAACGCTTATTTTTCTGATGATTTTATTGACACTTTTGTGATTTATGGGCAAAACGTGCATCACTACTAATTATTATAAGTAGGTACATAAGTAGTTTTAGTTTAGAAATGCAAAAATATTTTTGTGTTTCTTTTTGTATACAATCTTTAGAACATATTCACTACTTACAGCGTATTACCAATGGAATATTTAATTTATTACAACAGCAAAGTAAAAAGTTATAGCATAATATAAAAAATATTTTGAAAATTTAAGAAAAAAAGCAAACAAAAAACGCAGCTATGAACAATTAAATTTGAATGTACAGTACACTGCATTAATTTACTAATAAGAATTGAGAAGCAAAATGAAGAAAAAAAGATATAATAAATACTGCAGTGTATGTATGATTCAGGTATTAAATCAAGAAAAGACCATTAAGATGCTGTTATTAACGAAGCAGAAGAAGTGGACGAACAGTTAACTGACACTAAACTTATTTGTATAGTTATTTGCGTTAAGTTATTACTAATAACTTGCAACTAATAACTTATTATTCATTAAGATATTTGGTCGACTACCCAAATAATTTCATCTAATATTATTTTTTCTTACCTCAACATATTATTTAACAGGTTCAGGAAGACATTCTGTTCAGGGATGCGCTCCCTCGGGATATTTTACTCCAAATAACCGAGAAACAAAACAATATATCAAATTAGACAAACTAAAATTGGAAGTGTCTAATTTACAGCAACAACTCCTCAGACGGGAGATACTACAACAAGATCGTATGCAACAATATCTCCTTCATAAAAGAGATATACAGGACAGTGGTAGGTCTATTAACCGGACATTACCAACTAAGAAAACATACGAACATAATAGGACTCAACGATACATATATCTGCAGAGCCTATAAAGAAGATCCCTTTCTAAACAAATCACATATTAGTGCAAAGCCCTCAAAGATATTCCGCTCACCATTGCTTGTGAAAAAGAGAACTGATACATTGTTGAATGGTTACTGGCACATGGTGCTGACCTAAAGTATCAAACGACAATGGATGGAAAGCTATGCACTTTGCTGCTCGGGAAGAACAGCTAAATTATCGAAATGTTGTCACAGGGACATAACGTAAATGTAAGAACTAAGAAAGAAGATACACCGCTTGCTTTGCTTGTGCATATGGGAATTCAGATATTGTTGAGTGGTTACTGGCACACGATGTGACCATGAAGCATCGAACGACGATGGTTGGACAGTTATGCATTTTGCTGGTCAGCTAAAAAATTCAGAAATCATCAAAATATTGTCAATGCCCCTTGACGTATATGCAAGAACAAAGAAAGGAGATACACCGCTCGCTACTACTTGTGGTGGAGTATGGAATAACACTTGTGTTGTATTGTGTGGTTACCGGCACTTGAGGCTGACCTTAACGTACCAAACGACAATGGATGGATAGCTATCCATTTTGCAGCCCAGCGACAAAAATCAGAAATTATCGAAGTGTTGTCGACAAGGGGCCTTGACGTATATGCAAGAACAAAGAAAGGAGATACACCTTTCGCTATTGCTTGTGGTGGAGTATGGAATAACACTTGTGTTGTGTGGGTACTGGAACATGATGCTAACCTTAACGGAGCAAACAACAATGGATGGATAGCAATGCATTTTGGAGCTCAGAGACAAAAATCAGAAATTATCAAAATGTCGTCGTCAAGGGGCCTTGCGTATATGCAAGAACAAAGAAAGGAGAGACACCGCTCGCTACTGCTTGTGATGGAGTATGGAATAACACTTGAGTTGTGTGGTTACCGGAACATGATGCTAACCTTAACGGAGCAAACGACAATGGATGGACAGCTATGCATTTTGCAGCTCAGCAACAAAAATCAGAAATTATTGAAATGGTGTCGGCAAGGAGACTTGACGCATATGTAAGAACCAAGAAAGGACCGCTCACTATTGTTTGTGAAAAAAGGGAATTTGGTTATTATTAAGTGGTTACTGACACAAAGTGCTAAAAATTAAGTATGTGACCACAAGGGGTGGACAACTATGCATTCTGCTGGTAAGAAATCAACACAACAAATCATTAAAATATTATTGGAAAAGGTACTTAACATAACCAGAGAACCAACAATGGTCACCGTTGACCATGGCTCGTCAGGAAGGATTCAGCCGTTTGATTGACTGGTTGCTCTCGCATAATTCGGATGGATCTTGATGAAACTGAGCGACATCGTTTTAACATTCCATAAATGTTATTTCCCTATAAATTATATCATATCATTGATCAAGTCAAATATGTTGTTGCGGTGATTATTTGTGAAATCATTTTAATGCAAAATAGTTCATGTGTTTTTAATTCACATGTAATTTTTCAATATGACAAAATGATTTAAAAGAATTACATGATACATTAAACTTGAGGTTACTTTCTTACTTTTGTCACTTTAAGGATAAGAACAGACTGATACAACTAAATATTTGAACTACAAAATAGATAAAGAGCATTGTTAGTATATTGTGTGTTATCTTTAATCATAAAGGGAAAAAGCAATCAGAAATTTTAAAATGAGGCAAATGCTTATTGAGTCAACATCTACGCAATACTATCTCTGCCTTTTAGGTAAGTATGTACATGGATTTTAAATTAACAACAATGAGCAGAAAAAAATGTGAGAGATAACGAAATTTCGTATATTTGTTGTCTTGTTATGCATCTAAAAAATTCGAGGCTGGCCCCACCCAACTTTCCGACTTAATCGTTGACACACTGAAGTGTCTAAAGTAAATTTGCAATTATTCAATGTTGTAAACCCAGTTCCAGTGTGAACCTTCCTAATGCCAGTCAGACGACAGACATTTATCAAAATCTGACAATTTGCAACCACAGCAATGAAGGCTGTGGATTCTGTCAAACTGCTTCTATAAATGCTTATAGCATCTAAATCCCATTGATTGTAAATTGGTACACATGTTTAAAGTCACTGGAGGATGGGCTGGTATCAGTTTGGTCAAAATCGGATGAATTCGTAGGAAAACGCAAATATTTGGTGTTTGGTGTTGGCCTGGTGAAAATAAATAATTCTGTAATAGCAAGTATGTATAAATATTTATCAGCAGAAGATATTTTGTTGCCCATAATGAGTGACATAACCAGTTAAAATTAATGTAATCAATTAGTACACAACCTATATTCTAGAAGCAACGTTAATAAGTGAACTACAACCCTAACATACCCAGTGTTTCCAAAACTGCGCACTCATAAACTGTTTTAGACATTCAGACGGCACACCGGTAAAGTTATCTAACATAAAATAAATCTAATCTAATCTAAAAAAAACGTGCTCCTAAGTAATTCCAACATTTTGACCTAATTCACTATATCTTTGCAAATATCAAGTTTTCTATCTAACGTATTTACATGCTACATTATTGATAAATTTTTTTCCCGTTGTGAGCTTGAATGTAAGAAGCCCAGTCCTTTTTGACTTCAAAAATCAAAAATAACTAGATGAATATGAGATTTTTATTTTATTACTTATTTATTTCATAACTTATGTTTCCAATATGCATACTTTTTATTGTTTTCAGCACAGCAAAAAATGTTTTGATACAAGTTGGCAACGCAATAAATTATAAGGAAATTAGTTTGCACAAGTTTGTGTATGACAGCCATAGTCAGGAATAAAGGACAAATTGCGACTATAATGTGTTTATTTTATAAATAATTGTGCCATATCAAATGATTTGTACCATTCAGGGCTTCAAGCCGGAACTGCACCAAACAGCAAAAAAAAAATTCAGTCCAAACAAAAGTATGACAAATGTCATTGTCATAGTAACAGAAGTTGCGTAGGATCCAGAGTGGGTATGGCTTCACAAAACCGAATAATTGCAAAAGTCTTTGGACAATTCATTGTGCCAACGATGTAGTCGGAAAGTTGGGTGAGGGCCACCCCAGATATTTATTATCAGATTTTTAGAAAATTTTATTTCAGTAAAAAGTTTCTGTACTGTCCTAAACATAAAATGCAAACATGAAGGTATAATTATCTGCTTGCATATAGCGGGTGTTACAAAATTAAGAAAATTACTAAGGAGTAAAGCACTTTTATTTTAAAGATACGCAAAAACTTAATTTGAAAAAGGTATTTGGAAAGACTAGAAGGTGTCGAATGCCAAATTAAAATCACTTTCGTAATATTTTTTAACCACAATGGAGTTTTTCTTTGCGGCAACATCGGCCTTTAAGAGACATTCGAGGTCAAATATCGTATTGTGATCTGTTGTTAATTAAACATTTCTGTTTTTATTACTTTTAGCATTTTTTCCAGTTGTTCATCCATTAAAAGAAATGTTAAAATGTGTTAACTTTCTAATATTTTAACAATAAATTTCTGTTTTTGTTGCTTGTTGTTGTTAGTTTTTTTTCTGCTATCAATAATGAAAATGAAATATTAGGGTGTGTTGCTTAGTTAATTTTTTAATACTAAATTTCAGTTTAGTACGTACTTTACTCTTAGTAATTTTCTTAATTTAGGAACACCGGGTATAGGTAGATAATAATTATGTTTGCATTTTGGGTTTAGGACAAGAACCTTTTTACTCAATTAAAATTTTCTGAAAAATTGATAATAAAAATATTTCCCGTTTGTGCTGGACACTGTATATAATGTTCATTATTTTACTACATACTTCATATTGTTTTAAATAAATTACCTACATCATAACAATATAGTTTATAAAAAGGCCCTTGGGTCTGCGGAGAAGAGGTACATCGCCAGGTGAATGACTAGTCCCCATTTCTCATAAGTTAGATGAGTTTCTTTCAATCCGTTGTTAATTTGATACCTAACCACTATTTAAGGTTATATATTAACACCATTGACATCCGGGAAATACTTACATAATGCTGCATGTGGCACATGTGAGACAATTGGAGTCAGTTATTTTAGGGCTTTCAGTCTTGTCCTGTGACACTCTTCATATATAATCTTATCTATATAAGATAACAGACCGGTTGATTCCATAACGTACTCGGTCACTAACCACCTGCTTGCCACTGTCAATCTAAAAAACAGAATAATAGGTTAAACTAAATCTACTATAAGTATCGCCGATGATGATAATCGATTTGTGGTTTCAAGCGTTGTTTGTACATATTATAGTTAATCAACCGATACCCCCTGCATAATGGTGCCCTCTATTGGACAAAGGTAAAACTAACTTAACTTGAGCTGAGCTCAGAATCGTTGTACTCGCGATAAAGATGGAACAAATGTTCCGTCCGTGTTGGTACTGTTGGTTAAAATTGATAGCCTTCAGTCAGCCCACAAGGATAGGCGATCTAACATATGCTTAAACTTTTAAAGAAATAAGACAATATTGTGTTTATAATAGAACTTCAATACATAAAATATTGTTGTTTGTACATAACTATGGAATCAATGGAAATACTAAATACATATAATAAAAACCGAAATAATGCCGATATTTCCAAGGTTACCCAGTTTTCAAAATTGTTAACTTTGCGCACCTTTTTTCATTAGTAGATTTCATTCTTGATGATATTTTCTTGGATCATATTAATGTCCTCACATTTCCTATGGGTTTGACAAGTTTCATTCCATTCTGGAAAATTTTTACTCTAAATTTCCTGTCAATTTTTGGCAGCAGCTTATACATATTTTTTCTTTAAGCATATTTTTCAAAACATTTTGAAAATGTCAGCATACCTGTTCAGACTATTTTCTTAAAAAAAATTGTTGTTTTTTTAATGCTTTCATTTACATATTTATAATTATAATTACCCCAAATAGTTGAATTGGAAACAACCTATTTATTAATTATTTCAATATTTCAAAAATATGCGACTGGACCGACAGAAACGACCTAACGGCCGAAAAAAAATCATAAAAGGCTCATTACAAAAATCGAATTTAAAAATCGAAATTCTTAGCAGGTATGTTGAAAACTGAAAACTCTTTTTTAATTTCATCAAACCGCAAAAGTGTTTCAAACTGACATTAAAAACGAACGCATTAAAAAAATAATTTCCTTCCTGTACTAATGCGTGATATGGCACAATATAGTGGACACCGGAGCCGATCTGCCGGCGAATTTATTATCAAAGGAAGCCGTCAAAGGCGGCCGCATTCAAAGTGCCGCAAACACGCCGACACCACTTCTACGGTTGCCCGTCAATAGAAGGTAGCAATTCAATTTCTAATCATTCTTTAGCCAGTAATTAACAACTGATTCTTCTGCAATAAGTATGATAGTAGACTCAGTTCGCTGTGGGCTTTCCAACGATGTATCGTTAATTGCAATCGGTTGCAAAAGTTGTAGTTGCTAACCTTTGTTGCTAATGCCACGGTCACACTAGGCTGTTTTATTAGCCGCTAGTTGCTGGTGCTGCTAGCAGCAACATCATATTTGATACCAATTTGTGGGGTTTTATAGAGACTACCTGCCTTGAACTTGACTAAATTTTAAAAGCACTGTACACGGGTGTAAATAACATAGGCAAGGCCACGATGACAATAAAATTAGAAATTCTATATTTTAGAAGTATTTAGTTGAAAAGTAAATGACTCTACTACAATTAGTTATTTACAAAAATATTTTAATTATTAATTAAATTATCATTTCAATTATTATTAATTAAATTATATATTTTCAAGAAAGTCTCTTTCAGGTCTTCAATTGTTTAACAGTATATTTCTAAATTGTTAGAAATATGTAGTTACATATTTCTAAATTAATAAATTGTTCAAAAGTTACTGCTTTCATCCGTAATTTATTTGCTACTATATTTAATGTTTTATATATTCAAGTTTTATTTCCAGACAAATTGGTAGGTACTACAATGTATATTCATGACATGTTATTGTGGTATGTTGTACAATTTCTTCGCCTGGAAACGGCCATCGACCATGGGTCCTTCAGCCCGTTAATGTTTTATTTATATTAATTTCAAACAAAAGTAATTCCATCAGTTTTCCGTTCAATGTATTAATTGAAATATAATACACAATTATAGAATTGAATATACAATTGATATAATTAAAATCTGATATATTTTACAAAAGATATTAGTATCTATGCATTTCTACTTCAAATAAAACTCAACACGTCACAGAAACTAATAAATATTACATAATATTTGGTTATTAAATTTTGAAGAAATATTTAAATATATTATTTAAAATAAAAATATAAATCACATATTTATAATTTTATATTATTAGTTACACATTTAACAAAAGTAATGAATAATTGTTGCTTTAAATAATTTATTATAATCGATGGTTGCTATTTTCTACAATACCCACATATTTGTCCTCAAAATAACGGCTAATAAAAATTCAACATGTTTAATTTTACAAGCAACAGCCAAAACCATTCGCCGGCATGCAAAAATAGCGGTTGCTGAGTGGTCACATTATGCTGGTTAACACCCGGTTAATAATCTACAGCAAGCAGTAAATGCTAAAACCACCCCACATTTTGACATTTTTGCATTCCAATTAACGTTGCAGCATAACTTCTTGACCGGCGAGTATTCATTATTCATTATGTGGTCAGTATTTTTAACAACTGTATCGCTTAAAGCCATGTTTGCAGGGGCTGATTTAGGGGGTGGTTTTGTGGGTCTGGAGCCTCCCCGAAATATTCAAATTAAATTACGGTGTTTGCAATTTGGTTATAGCAAGCGGAAAACATAAACGTGTACAACACAATTTATCATTTGGAGCATTTTGGACCCCCAAAAAAAAAAAATTCTGGATCCGCCCCTGCCTGTTTGTATATTGGGAGAATATTTCAGGTGCATTTCTCCAGCCCCACCATGGTGGATTTTGAAATATCTCTTTATACCAAAGTTTTGTGTTAGTTTTATGTCGAATTGTTCCGTAAAGAAAAAGTTTTGTTCCTCTTCCGTTCGCGAGATATAGGCATTTTTTGAGGGGGGGGGGGCTGGGGAAATGCCAGCCCCACCACATTGGAATTTTGAAAATTTTTGGATGCCAAAGTTTTGTGTTAGTTTTGTGTCGTTTTGTTCCATTGAGAAACAGTTTTGTTCCGACCTATTTCCGGAGATATAAGCAATTTTCCGAGGGGGGCCAGAACAGCTTTTTTGGAATTTTGACATTTTCTCGATGCCACAGTATTGTATTAGTTTTGTGCCGAATTGTTCCGCAGAAAAAAAGTTTTGTTCCGCTTTATTTTTGGAAATTTTCACAAGCAATTTTCCGATGAGCGATTTCTACTGACATTTGCGAGATTGCCTATATCTAAATATATGTACTTATGTCTGTGTGCGTATCAATAAACTATGTACATATGTGACAAAAAATCGTGTCCAAGTATAGTCATAAAATTATTGTTTTACATTATTGCGGTAATAGGTACATCTCGTACTCCTGGTTACTATCACGGCGCCTCGCTAGCCAAACGGAGGCGACACGCTCGGCTCCGGCCGGGCGCTAGACGGAGAGAGTTGCATGTTTTGCAAGGTTTATTTTTTCTACGTTATAAGCTGTAAAAGTTAAACAAACGCTGGTGGGCTGGCTGAGTGGTCACACCATGCTGTTAGCAGTCAGTAGCAAATAATAAGATAGTAAAACATCGTAGTATGACCAGGGCATAAAAGTCTTTCCACACGTAATTGAAAATCTAAATATATCAAGAAATACACCGCATTTTGTCTGTTTCATCAGCATAAAAACATTATTGGCGCCAAAATCACTTGAAACTTGAATCACTTACAAGGAATTTTTTATTACCTCAGGTAATTTACAGGTAAATAATTTACCTTTGATCATTACAGTACAGTCGCACAAATCTCTATACTCTCAGTATCTATTTGTATCAAGTAATATAGAGAAAAAATAAAACGTGGCGAGGCAAACGTGTGAAATACAGGAAAAGGGATGTAGTAAATTAAAAAATAATTACCAAATATGTACTGACAGGAAAATAAGTGAGAAATAAATAATTCCGGGTAATACAGATGTTAAAAAAAGTTACAAATAGGAAAAAATAGGAAATAGGAAATGTACGAACAAGTTCGCCTAACCACCTGTTCGCTCAAAACCTTGTGTTTTGTTATTTCTTACATCTCGTTGGTCAAACCGAATGGTAGAGTACAAGAAATTCAAAAGGCGCCATCTGTGATCGAGAAACGTAACTATAAGCAAAGAACCTGCCTGAGATTAACTCCCTTCGACAGCATCGCCCCCTGGATTTCTTCTCCCTTAACTAACCTTCCGTTGACGAACTATAAATACATAAACAATGTTTCAAGTAAAACTGCAAAATGGTCGTCTATTGATCTCAATGCAACTACCAAATTAAAATTAAACATAAACCTGCCAGACTTCACAACAACCGAACACTATTAAACTTTCTGTAATTTCAATGCTTACCGTTAAAAAAAAAAAAACGTGAAAGTGTTATTATTTGAAGGCATTAGAGCAGAAAACCAAACCACTTCCTATGGCAACTATGCAGCAATATGGCATGAATATGGCAGCAATCATGATACACTTATACATGGTCACCACGGTATAACCGTTATTTGTACATAAACAATGGTATAACGGAGGACAGCTTTTGGCTACGTCACTCGTCTGAGATCAGTCAATGCGGCTAGTTGATACGAGATGGCGCCAAAAGGAGCGCTAGTATTTACACACAATAATTCTAGTTGAGTTTAATATAAATGATTTTTTTTTTCATTTTGATACATATTCAGCAAATATTTTACATGCGATGTAACACAAACTCTAAATTAAACATTCTTTATTGATTTTCTGAATTCTATTTAATATACAAGCACAGAATAGACTGTAAGTATATTACGATGATGAATAGTTATCGTTTGCATCACCATGTAAATCACAACATGATTATTTACCTCCTTACGTGACATAGGAGTAAAAAACTGACGATGGCTCACTTACCTATTATTTTTTGCTTCAACTTGAAGTTCTAGTTTCTCTATGATGATTCGTGCAGGTCTTTACAGCACAACTCGACATTGTAAAGTAATACAAATTAAAGACACCTGCTAAAAATCTGCCAGTGCATCTTGGTTCGGCAAACAACTTAGACTAACATAATATATGTCTTACTATCGGTACGCATATAGGTTACGAATTTGAATTTTAAAAGAGCGCGCATGTGCCGTGACGTCACTCAGATGAGAGCGCAGTAGGAACGCTTTTAAGCAACCTGTCCGTTATACCGTGTATCGTGGCAGCGATGAATAAACAAATTCACGCAAACGCACGCTGCGTCAACGTGACCGCAGGCACTTGATGTGGAAACACAATGCACTTTTGTAAATTTGTGTACACGATTTGATTACACGCGGGTTGTGATTGGCTGACGCTTGCAAATTGGCCACACCCATTTTTAATTTTACTTTGTCGTACCAAAGCAATTTTGCTTCAGGACGACAAAATAATGTATATCCGAATATTTTGCGATGCTAGTGTTATTATAATACGTTAAATTTTGAAATTTAAAATCTAGCTGACAGATACCAAAGGTTGGCACATCAGAGCACAAATACCTATGTTGGCAGTACTTACTTTCGCCGTCTGTCACATAGATCTGAGGTTATGTTACATCGGATTGCAATATAGCTGTTCAGCAAATAGTTATGTATACTTTACGCCAACAATAACAAAGTGCAGTACCAGCAGTTCTGAGTACAAACTGTGTGCTAGTTACTACATAAAGGTATCACGTTGTTTTAACTAAAAACTAAATGTTTTACTTTTATTATGTGCATTGTAGGTATCTACATTTATGAGACTGAATTTATCACAGCCAGACTTCAAAAGCCGAGCTTAAGGTGGTTTCAACTAGAAATGATGGGTCGGTCAGAGTCACAAAATCCTCTCTTAACGACTCCCGAGGAAGAGTTAGTCCATAAGTAATGGGCAAACACAGGCGGGAGTCAATGTGTTACAGAAGCATATGTATCGAAAAATACAGTAAAAAACAGATATAGAAAATATTATACTCATGTTGAAACCAGTTATTATAAAGTACTCAGTTTGTATTTTCTTTTTGAATAAATAATATTTTTAATATTATTTTTCAAGATTTTATAAGTACATATGTACCGACCAAACATGTGGCTTAGGCCACTTTTGAAAAAAAAATACACCCTTGGCTAAATATAAGTGGAATAATATTGTTAATGATTAATTTCATGTTGTGTGCAATTTAGCATTTTTCTATTGACTTTAATAAAAGAACAAAAAAAGTGTTATAATGTTACCTTACTAAACAACATTATAAATATAAAGAAGTTTGCTTTGGTCAAAAATTGCCCTTACATTGAATTCTAGTGGTGTGATTTTATGGAATCAAACAGGAAAACAAAGCACATTTCACCTCATATAATTTATTATAAAAAACTATAAAAACCATAGGTAATAACCTATGGTTTCAATTGTATTGTTGCTAGTAAAATAATACACATACTAATTTCTGATCGTTTAATGTTCGAAATTCGTGTGTAATATATACATCACTGATTCTTTCATAACGACATAATACAACGAATATAATACAAGCACATATGTTTAGCTGCACTTATATCTACTTCGACATGGTCAGTAAATCAACTGGTGGGCCATCTTCGTATTGTATACGCTGGTTTACTTTTGATGAAGAGAGTCAAGCATGTGCGTTATCTTGTCCTTCATCATTTGCCAAACCATTGTTTGTACTTTAATTAAATAAAAACTTTGTCTGTTTTGTTTGTGGAATTAACAGAAATACCAACATGCAGATATACCACGGACACTGAATGGTGAAACACTACGTGTATCCATACGGAAGTACACATGTACTGATATTATTATTTCCCTTGCTTTGTACAGTTATATTTAGCCCTGGCTGTGATAAATTCAGTTTCATAAATGTAGATACCTACAATGCACATAATAAAAGAATAACATTTAGTTTTTAGTTGAAACAATGTGATACCTTTATGTCGTAACTAGCACACAATTTGTACACAGTACTGCTGGTACTGCACTTTGTTATTGTTGTCGTAGGGTATAGATAGCTATTTGCAGAACAGCTGTATTGTAATCCGATGTAACATAACCTCAAATCTGTGACAGATGGCGCAAGTAAGTACTGCCAACATAGGTATTTGTGCCCTGATGTGCCAACCTTTGATAACTGTCAGTTAAATTTTAAATTTCGAAATTTAACGTATTATAATAATACTAGCATTGCAAAATGTTCAGGTATACATTATTTTGTCGTACTGAAGCAAAATTGCTTTGATACGACAAAGTAAAGATGACAATCTGTTATCACAAACAACTCTATCTGGGCATTTGTGCACACGAAATGGGTGTGGCTATCACAAGCGTCAGCCAATTGAAACCCGTGTGCAACCAAATCGTGTACACGAACCTCTGAAGAGTGCATTGTGTTTCCTACTTTAGGTGGCACTAGTCCACTAGTCTACTAGATTTCTGGCGCTGTATTCACTTCATTGTGTAATTTTGCACCGAACATTAAGGAAAGGTGAAGGTTCTCTGTAGCATAGCGAATAGCATAAAATCGAACATTTCTATCGCGGTTTAGCCAACGTATAATTATACAGCGATGGAAGTTTCGGTCTTATGCTCTTCGCAATATTGCACTCGATGCAAAATTGGACGACATGTGAATAGTGCGCCAGGGCGTAATTCAACGGAAGGTTAGTACCATTGCTTATATATGTATTATATATATATATATATATGTACATATATAAACAATGGTTAGTACTGGGGGCCGCCGCCAGTTGCAACAACGAGCGTTTGGGGGCCGAGTTACTTACGCTTTCTGTCATAAGAGGGCGCCATATACCACTGTATATTTGGTTGCCTGACATGAAAAATATGACATGAAACACACCAATGTCCGCGACGTGTAGTCTAGGGGGGTGGAGCCGGAGCCAACAGAGTAGGTTGGAACTCGCATTAGAAATATTCCCCTTTTACGATGATATTTCTCATGAGCATTTTAGTATTTTACGACAACGTTAGGATCTTTACATCTAATAATTATTTTCAATACAATCTTAAAAATCTAAAGTAGGTACAACTTTAGTGAAAAACTTTTCTACTGCCTTATAGAGATATGAATAAAAAATATTAAAAAAGTGTTTCGAATTCAACACTTGCGGATTTTCCGTGACAAATTTGGATCATATTTTAAAAAATCTAATTCAGCAAAATTACAGTAAACCTCTATAAAATGGTATTTTCTTTAATTAGAAAATTATGAACCGTATAAACACTAGACGTCAGTGCGTTTACGTGTAAATCATACACATAAATATGCAGGGGCGGACTGGGACAATTTTTCTTACCGGGTAGAATGTAGACCGGCCCATAGCTACCTGGCGAAGTGTAGTGTCGACCGGGGGGAGCAAAAATTTGAGATCGTGTCAAGTCCAAGTCGTAGACTTTGCATTTATCTTTAAGTATATTACATTTTTTTTTAATAAAAAATTTTATTTTAATAAATTTACTATGGTTATCCCTGCGGAGCCCCTCATCGCCGCGCCACAGCAGCCCACTGACACCGCGGCACACCCACGTGAGCCCCGGTAGCTCTTATGGCCAGTCCGCCCCTGTAAATATGTAGGCGAGATCGCCGATCCAATGTGATCAGTATAAAAAATTAAAAAGAAAGTAAAAATTCCAATGAATATCCAGTTACATATTTACAACCGCATATCTTCTCTAATACTTCAGTAGGTATATTTAACAAATTATTGCAGCCCGAAATTTTGCTAATTAGAGCCTTAAATAAATTAATCAAATATGAGTATATATTTTCAATATCCGGCTACAATATGTTATGCAGTCCCATCTAAAGTAACTTAACGAAATATATTCCCTTTGTTTGAACATATTTATATATATGTTACGGTTAAAGTGATAAATGTGGTTTGTATTAATAATTACCGGCTATTATTAATAATAACCGCATCATTTGGTCAATGTGATTAGAAACACTTAAATAATCACATGGACCGGCTATTATTAATAATTTCCTAACGGGCACGGTAAAAGTGATAAAAATGTTACTTTTTACAAAAGATCTTTTCTATACAGTCTTCAAAGAAGTTAGCTAAGTTATTTTGATTACTATGTAAGCTATTACATTTATTTACTCGACGCAAATCATCAGTACGGCTACCCCAATGACCAAAATTACGAATAATACAAAACATTGATAATACAGAATGCTTTTTTGTCTCCCTTGTACTTTAGAAACTACTGGATATAATTGGTAATGATATTTGGTATATACCCAAGGAGGGCTCAATGACGAAAACATAAAAAAGAACATTTTATACAGAGTGTTCAAAAAAGTTAACCATTTTATTGTCAATAACACCAACACCACATTTTTATATTTAATGCATGTGGGTAGTTTTTTGTAAATGTACAATTACAATTTATTAAGTAAATTATCAAATCCCAATTATCTTGAAATGTTGCAGATTTAATAAAAAAAAAACAATATTGTATTTTCATGCAAATACATGTAAGAATAGGCGAGACTAGTTTACATAGATGTTTTTACATAAATTGCACCGCACAAATGATGCAAACATTTTTGTATGGTTCTGTTCGTAACACGGTATTTTTACTTTTGGTGTTTGACAATAAAGTGCTATTTTATAAATAAACGATTAAACATTGTAACAACTTGCTCTAATCTTCCCTACATTAGGTTGTCCATTACCTATATCTACCGTAAGCATATCTAAAATCTGACGGATATAATCTGTTTTATAAGGCGGTTATTATAAAAGTGTTTATCACCAACAAATACAAATAATGTAATTGTTGTACTACCACAAACAAAAATAAAGGTCTAGAAGGACTTTTGTATTCAAAATTAAATATAAAACATTTTTAAGTTTTGCATTAAAAAGATAATAAATAATAAGTTATAAATAAAAATAATTTTTCTTGCCACAAATTGCAAAATACAAAAGCACTATGTACGTATGCACTGACAGAATAATACAAACCGAGTTTCTAATGTATTACTTACTTAGCTTTTAAGAATTACGCAAATAAGCATGAACCAAGGAGTTACACTCGTGTATGCAATTAGTATGGATTGGCAATTTTAGTCTCGTTTTGATAATCTTCCTTATTTTAGTCATGAGTAGTGACTAAATAAGTCAGTCAGGACTAACGTCACTAAAGGCCCAACACTGAAAACCCAGTGAATAGATTCGTTGTGTGGCGATTGTGTAGATACTAACAGAATTTCAAATCTGAGGCTCTATTATATTGTAGCATCACCTTAATGGAATATCGAACTGAAATATATCACATTGACGGCAGCATGCTGGAAATTATTAATAATAGCCGGTTCATGTGATAAATTCTTCACTTTAACCTCACTGCTTGGCTATTATTAATAATAACCGGTAATTATTAATAATAACCTATTAATCACTATGACCGTAACATATACATCAAAAGATATCTGAGACCTGCCCCTACCTACTATTAGTACTAGTGCAGAGCAAAATCATAACAATAATTGTATAATTGTATAATTTTGCTAATGCACCCACTAATAATTAGTGGATGATATTAAGAAATGAATTGCAGGCATTTTTTTCAATTACTAAATCAAAATTGTGTTTTCTCCAAAATTTAGTACATATTTATTGCATTCAAAAAAGTACCTATATACATATATGCAATACTGTCGTGAATATTCGTGGCAGTAGAACAAAAAAAAACGTAAAAAAGCATTTTTTTTGGCAAAAATGCTCTGCAACTTGCAGTTAATAAACACCATACATGCTATCAAATACAGGACAGGGACTGCTTCATATCACATATCGAAAAATATGTACTAATATATGTACAGTATGCACAAAACAGACATAAAATTCTAATTTCTGGATGATGTAACAGTGTAGCCGCTAGTCACACTACGCTGTTTACCAGCAAAAGCACTGCTGCCGCTGGTGGCTACTACCAGCAAGCTTCAGTTCAAACTACAAGGTCAACTATTTCTGGTGCATTTTATATGTCACCAAGTACGTACATACAACAGTGAGACAATGTATTGTCTTTTGTCCAGGTGAAGGCGTCGCAACCATAAAATATTTCATATTTGATACCAATATTGTGGGGTTTTATTCACTACCTGAGTTGAACCCCACTAAATAAAAGCACTGAAAGCACTGTACCCAGGTGTAAATAACAAGCAATGCCACGATGAATAAAATTATAAATTATATATGTATTATTGAATACAGGGTGGAATCAAATTATGTATTTACTTGTTTTTTCAAGTAATGGCTCCTTACGATTAGTTATTTACAAAATTATTTAAATATTAATTAAATTACATATATATTTTTATAAAAAAAAACGCTTAAATTGTTTTTCATTATTTTTCTAAAAAACAAATTTTTCAAAAGTTACTGCTTTCAACCATAACTTAGTTTCCAATGTATTATTTATAATTAACTTCAAACACAAAGGTAATTCAATGAGTTTTCTTTATTCTTTCCGTCCAATTAAAAATACGAATTATGAATATTCCGGACAAAATGAACCCGGTATACTTTACAAAGGACATTTGTACGTCAAATAAAGCTCTACACGCCACAACAATGTATAAATATTTCATAATATTTGTATCTAAATTATTTATTGTAATCATTGGTTGGTATTTTCTACAATTTCTACCCAAATTTGTCCTGACTCACCAGCGCAAGCTCTAAATAGCGGCTAATGAAAGTTCAATATGTCCAACCACACTATGCTGGTTACCAGCGGTTAACAATCTACAGCAAGCAGCAAATACGAAAACAGCGTAAGTGTGACCACCCTATATTTTGCATGCCAATCACCGTTGCCTAACATTTTACACAATAAAATGCTAACATATCACTCCATAAAAGTTCATATCGTTTTAAAGATATTTGCCATATATGTCATCATTGTAGGTCACAATCACATGTGACTTACAAGGGTGTAAAATGACATTAAAATATCTCTATCCAGTAATAGTTTTCTTGCATTCTGTAGTTTTTGTCATGTACACAACAAAACATATCGAAGTGACTTATCACACCCTTTTTGATAAAATCAAACATCAGCAAGTAATAGCTGATCGCCATTTGTGACCCACAAATTTAGACAAAAATTTCGTATTTCCAAAGCGACAGGCTTTTATGCAGGGCGAAATTGTACGTAGATCTTAATAAATATATAGTTAGTTGGTCCGGCCCTGTGATCCAAAGTATAGTGTTTCTTGTGCCATGTGTAAATACTGCTTTATTCTACGATTATAGAAGCTATAAAATTCTAATTTTGCTGTTGTATAAGGGCTAAGTGTATCTGAAATTTGCACTGTCTTTCGTGCTGGTTAGAATTGCCCCGGTGATTTTTGTGGAATCTTGTGTAACATCAACTATTATCAACAACTTTATGACGGTTTTGGCGCGTTGGGGAGCAAGTTCTTATATCCTCAGCGGTGATACATTGCCATAGACAGGTCCGTACTCAGGTGTTGACTTTTATTAAAACTTTCGACTGCCTGCTGTCGAAAAGTAGCAGGGATATCAAATACAAATGCAACTACAAGACAACTGCGCTCTAGAGCGTTTAGCGTGAATAAAACAAAGTCCGTAGAAGGGCATCCCAAGTGTAACCCTAATAATTCCTACGTTACCATAGTGCACGATGGAGATGAGGAAACTAAATCCGATGCGACGGAAATAGCCACTGATCTACGAAATAAATTAGCGGAAGCTAACAGTGCGATCGAGGCTTTAGGAAAGGATATTCAGGCTCTAAATGCAAAAATAATCAATCTCAAAAATGCTATTGATATCAAGGAAGCTATTATTGGCCAACTAAGAGCGATTATTGACCGAATGTCAATCTCAAAGACGACGAGAGAAATAGAGACTCAGACAAACTTCACCGGGTATCCTCTCGATCATAACGATCAGAGAGGAGGCCGCATAGTGGAGAGCTGTTCTGCGGTTGAGATGTCCATCGCGGATCCAATGACAAATATGGTATATGTTAATGAAGACCATGGCGACATCGGCATCGAGGCTAAATCATCGATCTCACGGATTGGTCGTTCTCGTTTGATGCTCTTGGCTGACAGTCATGGTAGAGGCATGGCGGAAAATTTCATTGCCCAAATCGGGAGTGGCTATGACATCAAAGTAATCTTCAAGCCGAATGCCTGTCTATTGGAAGTAATCCGCGACAGTGCAAATTTGGTGCGGAATTACGGCAAGAACGACTATGTTGTGATACTGGGAGGGATCAACGATGTCCTTAGAGCTGCTAAGCTTAATGAAAATATGCTAAGTAAAATAATTTCTTATCTCTCACAGACCAATGTTATTATATGCTCCGTACACTTTCTTAATCGCTCCACCGAGATGAACAATAGTATACACAACATTAATGTTTGCTTGTATAATGTCTGCTGTCGTTTATGTCGGAATCAGTCTGTGATGTTCTGTGAAATAAATTGTGCTCTAAATGTATATGATATGAAAAACGGAGGAATTCACCTTACAAAAAAGGGAAAAAGAAATGTTTGTAGTTATATAGCTACGGTACTAAAATCCATAGAGAACATGCGTATAGAATATGAAAATAATCAAAATATCCGATCAAATTTAATATATGTACCGATAATTTCTTCTCAAGCGTGCGAAAATTTTTTAGAAGTAATCTCACTGGACAGCACCAGTTCATAGGTGCAACTCCCACCGAAGAAAGCAGTAATATGTCTCTTATATGTTATAATATTAGAAGTATTAGAAATAAGACTGAACTTTTAGATACGTTCCTAACAAACCGAAATATTGACGTGATTTGCACAACGGAACACTGGCAAAATCCAGAAACTATACAACTTGACAACTATAATCTCATTAATTACTACTGTCGCAATATGGGCAGAGGTGGTGGATGTGCCATATATGTAAGGGCCGCAAACTGCATTAAGGCTGTAAGCTTTCCTGTCAAACCCATTGACATGCATTTTGAGTATTGCTGTGCTAGTGCTAGGACTAACCATGCGACCATTTTGTATGTATGTGTATATCGATCGCCATCTAGTGATATTGCTGTATTCATTTCAAAAATGACTATTTTACTTGATTTTGTGTGCTCCAGATTTTGTAAAGTAATTGTATGTGGTGATTTTAATGTTAATTTTAATGACGAAACTAATGAATGTCGTGATGTTGTTGGCTTGTTTGCTTCATATAACATGTATAGAGGTTTTCAAGAAGGTACACGGCAGGCCAACTGCATCGATAATGTTTTTTCAAATTTTGAAGCTGATGATGTAGAATGTCACATGACAGATCCGGGTCTTTCAGATTATTTCTCACTTCACTGTACTTTCACATTCCCTGGATTGATTGAGGCTGAGCAGAGTAATTATGGTCGTGTTTTTCGATCGATAAATATGGATACGTTCGTGCATGATATAAAAAATAAAGAATGGAGAGACGTGTACACTGGCGACTCTGATTTAAATGTCAGATGTGATAATTTTATAAATATTTTTAATTTTCATTTTGAGAGAAATTTTCCGAAAACAAAACTCCACAAAAGGCCAGCGAAGCAACCATGGTATAACCTCCAGTTAAGACAAATGACGATGTCAAAAACTTGTACAGTATATGTAAACAACTTAATGATCCAAATGTGTGGCAGCAATATAAGGCGGAAAAACATAAACTGAAACTTGCGATCCGCACAGCAAAGCGCCAACATAATCAGTCTAGAGTTCTTACATCTACCAACCAGTCAAAGATAGTATGGGATATTATTAAGGGTGTGACCAGAAAATTCGATACGCCTTAAGCTTGAAGATGGCTTAGTGGAGGACCCGCTCCAGATTGCTGAATTTTTTCACACTAAATTTTTTGGCGCTTCTGGAATAAGGAGACAGGGAGCGGGTACTACCGTTCAGACTGATTCGCCCACCAGTGTCTACCTTTACCCTACGGACTCGGATGAGCTCTTGGAGGTTCTGAGATGTGTATCAGGGAAGCGCTCAGCAGGCATAGATAACGTGCCGTCATTTATAGTCAAACTGGCAGGTCCTGCAATGATAGATGTGCTGGTATTCCTGGTTAATTCCATGCTCACTCAAGGCATTTTTCCGAACAGACTCAAAGATACCGTGGTTATTCCTGTGCTCAAACGAGGTGCGAGAGACAACATAGAGAATTATAGACCGATTTCATCGCTATCGGCCTTGTCTAAAATATTTGAGAGAGTCTTATATAAGAGATTATACTCTTTCTTAGAGGCGCAAAATCTTATCTCGCCGACTCAGTATGGTTTCCTCCCGGGTTCCTCTTGTGAAGCGGCGCTTTTTAATGCAGTAAATGACATCATGTCAAACGTTGATGCAAAGCGTCATGTAGCGGCAATTTTCTTCGACCTGACGAAAGCTTTCGACAAAATTGATCACCGCATTCTGTTGAATAAATTATCCGCATATGGAATAAGAGGTGTTTTGGGCGAGTTGATTAGCTCATATCTGGGAGGTAGATCCCAGCGAGTCCGTGTGCCTGGAGTATCCAGCAACCGTTCGGTTTTGCTAAGTGTGGGGGTCCCTCAGGGTTCCATCCTGGGTCCCCTGTTGTTCTTGATGTATGTGAACGACCTATCATCGCATCTTCGATTGGGCAAATTATATCAGTTCGTGGATGACACCACAATGATCATCGTAGCTGATACTTTGGCTGATTTATCATCTATGGTGAGCCACGCGATAAGGCTTATGGGGGAGTGGTGTCGAGAGAATAATCTACTCCTAAACGCCCAAAAGACAGCGGAGATGCATTTCTCTCTAAAGTCTCCAAACCAATCCATGTTAACCAGAGCTGAGGGGAGATCTATTCGAATGAGTGGTACTGTAAAGTTTCTGGGAGTGCATATTCAAGAATCACTAAAATGGGATGCACACATTGACTACGTATATAATAAATTAAACGGACAATATTACTCCATGTATAAACTCCGCGACAATGTTAACACCAGCACATTGAAACAATATTACATAGCCAGTGTCGAGTCTGTATTAAGATATGGAATGATTATTTGGGGATCCTCACCTTTGTTACTCAAACTCTTCAAACTGCAAAAGCGATATGTTCGATGTATGGGAAGACTCACTCGCGGGGAATCCTGCCGGGCACACTTTAGGGAAATGGGGTTAATGACTCTACCTTGCATGTACATTTTTAATATAATAGTGTATTGCAGAAATCACTTAAAGGAATTTACAACAAACGGCGAACTGACACACAATCGCTTCAAACACGTAATTCCTCCCGGCTTGCGGTTCCTCGTCACAATACCTCATCATTTAAAATTGGGCCTTCATACATGATGATCAAAATCTATAACGCCACACCATCGAACTTGCTCAGCATCAACAGTCAAAGACGTTTCAAGGCGACATTACGGGATTATTTAATTGAGGGAGAATTTTATAATATTGACGATTACATCAACAGCTTCAAACCGATTCATTAGATTATGTTTATTTCTATTACTTGTGGTGAATTTGGTGTAGATATTTTTAGTTAGGTATTTTGTTTTAATATGTAAGGGCACCCTGACAATTGTCAATATCTGTATCAAGATCTACGGCAATAAATTATTATTATTATTATTATTATTATTAAATGTAATTGAATACTTGCTGTTGCATTAAAGAAAATGTGTACAAATGTGACCAGCGATTGTAAACACCTGTATTGAAAATTGATGTCCTACGTTATTATACTAATAGAGTATTTTCTCTCTCACAGTTCTCCTTCTTGGAAGTGCTGTTTTTAAACAAAAAAAGCAATAACTCTAAAACGATTGGTTTTAGGATATTATTACCTTAGTACTTATCGCCTTATAAAATATGATAAGAAATAAAATGATGTATGACAATATAGAGGGGTCCATGAGAGAGAAAAAATGGTATGCCAAGCCCTTATGGAACATTGAGCATAAGTGTAAATAATTTTGAGTTTTGGAAAACGATGATTTGATATTTGATAGTGATACATATTATCAAAATACATTATATATTTTAAACAAACAAATCAACATTGCTAATGCTAATTATATAACAAACTTGCGTCTTTAATCATATTTTTATCACGTTTGACACAAAGGAAGAAGACAAACAACATTTCATCTTCTGACATCGTAAGTAATATCTATCCAGAATTTATAATAGTGCGGGGTTCATTCAATCAAGCTAGCGTAGAATTTAGCGTTCAAAGTAGTGGTAACCAGTGCACGACCAACGCTGCAACGGTATGTGTAGCTTCCTATCTGGTCAATGTAGAGACTTGGAATACGGCGACTATCGACCAAATTTTACGTGTTAGCGACAATTTATACAGAGTTAGTCGAGCGGAAGGTCCACGTCCCAATTTTCCCGGACAAAATGACCATTATTTGACGGTGTCTGAGGTATTTAACGAGGTATGTTGCAACCGGCGATGATATTATTGCTCATTGAAGAAACCTTTGCTTGCCTGAAGGTCACATTAAATATTTTTTTGTCTGCACATGATTGCGGTATACTAACTAAATGGACAGTCTGTAGCAATAATGCATAAAGCAGGCATGTACTATTATTTCGACTCGCACTCTCGGGATGAGCGCGGATCTCCTTGTGCAAATTGTCTTGCTTGCGTTATTACTTTTCGCATTAAGGAATTGTTGCACGACAAAATAATTGATAATTTATCAATTAATAGCAGAATTAATGAATACAATATAACCGCGATATCAGTCACCGACGTAAGTGCTTATAATTTGTTGCAATTCGTCGTTAGACCAAATGTAGAAGAGCGTATTGAGCACAACAAGTAGAAATGTCCGCGGTTTCGGTAGGACAAAGTAGTGTGCCTATTCCGGTAATTAGGCCAGTAACAATTCTAATGTAGCATGCCCACAGACGTCGTTCACGATGCAGGAGAATTAGTTAATATTTGCACATATTGTGGTGCTAAGTTCTTCACCGGGGAGAATTTTTATTGTTGTCGAGGTGGTTTAATAAAAATGCCAGAGTTAGAAGAATATCCTCTTTTTAGAAGAGCTCTTTACCGGTCAAACTCAAACTGCACCGCGCATTAGTACCGTCAATATAAATAAATGATGATGACCATGAAATTTCCGAAAATGATGGCGAAAATGAAGGTGAACGTAATCTTGGATCTACAAGCCACAATAATAAAAGTCAACGGGAATTCAGACGATTGTCGAAACGGTACAGGCGAGATATAATGATTTACAATAACATGTTTTCATTTGCATGTTTTGGCGCCTAAGTTCATTAACCTCCGGGTCGGCATTTTTCCAGTATATGTTATTCGAGGTCTTATTTATTACGCGATCGAGATATTACCCCTGCATTACAGAATCCAAAATACGGTCATTTGTAGTTCCTGGGCGCTGAAGAGTCAGTTCCGAAACGTGCGGAACGACTGCCTAGGGCGGTGATATTGTACTGATCAATCAAATCGAAATCTTACTGCGCCAGATAAACACTTATGCCGCGATGTATATGTCTCTAAGAGAAAAAATGCACTTAGAACAGCAGAGAATGTTAAATCAGATACCGCAACAGAATATTGGCATTATATGTTTCGACATTCCTCGTAACGTTGGCGAGGTGGCTGTAGTTTACGAAGGAACTGACGGCGAATTACCTCCGTATAATGATTTGTGCGTATTTTTACGGGACGATCCTTCAGCACTAACATTTTTGAATACTGGAAGTTGCCATTTAGATTCATTGTGTTTTCCTTGATTATTTCCGAACGGAGAATTGGGTTGGCGAATTGATATAGAATTTGGCCAAACGGGAGACGTTTTCCAGATTAGAATTTATAAAGTACCTATCGCTTGTTATCCATTAGAAATTCGTTTAGTCCGCTTTTAAATGCCGGGTGACTACAGATTTATTCATCACTTTTACGTGCAATCCGAAATGGCCAGAAATTATGAGCAACAAAAAGGAATGCGAAAGCCATTACGATCGAGTTGACTTAATATGTCGAGTATTTTTTCGCAAATTAAATTCATTCTTGGAAGATTTAACAAAACATGTTTTCGGGAAGTGCATCGCATACGTTTAATTGAATTTCAAAAGCCTGGACTTCCACACGCTCATCTTTTACTTACGCTCGACGGGAGAGACTTCTATATAGTCAAAAACATCAGCGCCAATTTCTTAAAAATAGAAGAATCTCTAGCTAGATCTAAGCTCTGGCCATTCCCGAATAATCTTAACCCTGAGTGAATACGTTATCCAAAAAGAAGGCAGCCCGTCACTGGCTAACAAATACACTGACTGGGAAAATTTCAGGGGGTCCAAAATTAATCTAAAAACTCCATTAAGGACAGAAGACCAACTAGAATCAGAACTCGAGAAATTAGTATCAAATATCCAACAAGCAGCGTGGGAAAACACACCCGATAGAAGGAGAAAGGTAAACGGAAATAACTACCCTAAAGAAATACAACAACTATTCATAGAGAAGAGAAAAGCAAGAAGGAGATGATTTCAGTCTAGATCACCTTTGGATAAAAACAGATTAAATAATGTTACACAATAACTGCGACGATCGACCAAAGAACTTAAAAACGAATCTGTCAATGCGTACTTGTGTGAGCTATCACATGACCGTGAGGGAAATTACCCGCTCTGGAAGGGAACCAAGAAGCTCCGGGGACCAATAACCCAGATACCACCTATCAGAAAATCCCATATTCCAACCAAATCCAGGAGAAGACATATTCACGGAGGAGAATGAAAATCAAGAAAACATGGAAATCGAGTTTACTTCCCCATCAGAACTGAGGAACATAATCCACAGTAAAATTAATATAAAAAAGTTCCCAGGAAACGATCTAATTACTGGAGAGATCCTAAAGCAGCTACCGAGAAAAGGCATAGTAAAACTCACTAACCTTATCAACGCTGCATTCAGATTAAGGTATGTGCCAAGAATGTGGAAGGTGGCAGATGTTATCATGATACCAAAACCCGGAAAACCACCACACGAAGCTACATCTTACAGAACAATCTCGTTTTGTCCGTCAAAAATCTTTGAGAAAATATTATTGAATATACTAAAACCGATAAATGAGAGGAAAGGCCTAATTCCTGACCACCAGTTTGGATTTCTGAACAAGCACTCGACAATCGATCAAGTACACCGTACAACAAACATTATCGAGAATGCATTAGAAGAAAAAAGGTCTATTCTGCAGCATTTCTAGATGTGGCACAGTCCTTTGATAAGGTTTGGCATGACGGTCTGAAACGCAAATTAAAAAGTATTCTTTCAAAACAGTTTGCATAAATATTGGAGGCCTACTTAAATGATAGATACTTAGAGTCAAACAAGATGATGCTTGCTCAAGACTTAAAGAAATAAAAGCGGGCGTACTGCAAGGTAGTGTCTTAGGACCAATAATTTATCTACTCTAGCGATCTTCCTGACCACTTCGTGGCAACCTTTGCTGATGACACAGCCCTTCTTGCTGTCGGCGACAACAATGAAGAATCGACAAGCAAACTCCAGTCAGCTCTTGGACATTTTCAGAGCTGGACAAAAAAAGGATTAAATTTAACCAACGTAAGTCAGTACATGTTGATTTTACTAACAAAAGGATAGAGCATATCTCGGTTACTATAAATGGCGAAATAGTACCGTACGCAAACAGAGCTAAATATATTGGCATGACACTTGACACTAAGCTTCGCTGGAAAGCTCATGTGAAAAAGAAAAAAGAAGAGTTAGGAATTCGCTATAGAAAGATGTATTGGCTCCTTGGAAGAAACTCTGTTCTGTCAGTACATAACAAAATTCTGCTATACCAGCAAATACTGAAACCAGTATGGATGTATGGTGCTCAACTCTGGGGCTGCACCAAGAGAACTAATATGAAAATTATTCAGACATTCCAAAACAAAGTACTGAGAAATATTGTTAATGCTCCTTGGTACATTAGAAATGACAATCTTCATAAGGACCTCAAAGTAGAGATGGTAGACAGCGAGATCCAGAAAATTGCACGAAGCCACGAACAATGACTTCATCAACACGTGAATATAGAGGCTATCCAGCTCCTCGATAACACTGGTCCCATAAGAAGACTCAAGAGAAAGAAGCCTTTTGAGTTAGTGTAATGTTAGTGACAAAAGTAGAGTCAGTGCTAATTAACTGTGAAAGTGCCAAAAAGCAGTCTATTGCTATTTAGTGCGCATGAAAAATGTGTACCAGTACATCAGGACCAACTAAGAGACATCAATGGGTGTCTATTAGAATTAGTTAACGTAGTAAGATAAGTTAGAGTTAAATTGCTCATTAGTCTACGCAGACTAGATCGTAATCATTATTTAACAAAAACTGTCATACTGTCAGGTTACGGATCCTATGCGATTATGGGATAAATTGAAATCATCAATGATCGAAGATTTCCTTCGCAGAGGAAATGACATTGTTATTTAATGACGATCAAAGGGATATCTTTGATCATATAATTAGAGCGGTACTTTCTGACAACGAAACTGGACGCCTATTTTATTTCGACGGTACAGGTAAAACGTTTCTCTATAATACAATATTGAGCGAATTGAGCGTTTGTAATATTAAAACAATTCCGGTGGCTTGGACGGGGATAGCGGCAGGTTTGCTTAAAGGCGGCCGAACCGTATATTGTAGGTTTCGATTGCCGTTTAATATAAATTCTGAGAGCACGTCATCCATTACCGTGGATTCGGCGGAGGCTCAGCAACTTAGAGAGGCCCGTTTGATCGTTTGGGATGAAATTACAATGGCCAATGTACACGCGTTTAACTTAGTTGATAGATTATTGCGAGATGTGGCGGACAATCAGAGGCCATTCGGTGGCAAAGTAGTATTCGTAGGAGACGACTTTAGACAATGTTTACCGGTTAAACTTCGCGAACGTAGAACATTAATAGTTGAATCGTGTGTTGTGCAGGCTACCGTATGGCCACCATTCAAACATTTCCAGCTTAGGCAAAATATGCGAGCACTGGACGGTGAGCATCAATTTAAAGATTGGCTATTGAAATTGGAAAATGGTGAACTGCGTGCCGCCCAAAATACCAGTTTAACGGAAAATTTAATTTTAATACCGGATGAATTCGTCGTGAGGTATGTTGTCGAGGCAATCTATGGCGATGTCAGTACCGATAACGATGCGAAATCAAAAATTATTCTTTGTCCCAGAAACGACGAGTGCGATCAGATTAACGAGAAAATTATAGAAAAACTGACGGGTACGAGTAAATCTTATTTAAGTGCTGATTCTATCGATGCGACAGATCAAAGTGGTTCCTTTTTTCGGCTTTCTTCTTTCTATATTTTCCAAATATAATGTTCATACGCAAACGCCTTCGCCGTCGCTCACCATCGCTAACGCCTTCGCCGTCGCTAACGTCTTCGCCGTCGCCAACGGCCATTGCTACCGTCCGATAAAAAGTAATCATTTTTCGTCAATATTTCCAAATTTAGCTTTTAGAAAAAACTAGCATTATAGATAAGTGGTTCCTTTTTTTCTTTCGATATTTTCCAAATTTAATGTTCAAACGCAAACGCCTTCGCCATCGCTAATGCCTTTGTCGTCGCTAACGCCTTCGCCGTCGCCGTCGCCGTCGCTGTCACCAACGTCTTCGCCATCGCTGTCGCCAACGTCTTCGCCATCGCTAACGCCATTGCTACCGTCCGATAAAAAGTGCTCATTTTTCGTTAATATTTCCTAATTTAACTTTTAGAAAAAATTTGCATCACAGATGAGTGGTTCCTTTTTTTTCGGCTTTTTTCTTTCGATACTTTCCAAATTTAATGTTCATACCCAATCGCCTTCGCCGTCGCTAGCGCCGTCGACAACGCCGTCGCCGTCGCTAACGCCATCTCTACCGTCCGATAAAAAGTGCTAATTTTTCGCTAATATTTCCAAATTTAACGTTTAGAAAAAACTACTATCATAGATGAGTGGTTCCTTTTTTTTGACTTTTTTTCTTTAGTTATTTTCCAAATTTCATGTTCATACGTAAGCGCATTCGCCATAGCTAACGCCAACGCCATCTCTACTATTACCAAAAAGATTTTTAATTCTACATGAGAAAGTAGATGATATGAATAAGGATTTCATAAGTAAAAATATTTATTTGATTGTAAAGGACGCAATTGGAAAATATGTCTGTTGAATTTTCTGAATAATACTTAAGTGTGTTTCAAATTACTAACAGTAATACTAATAATAATTTCCATTTTGCTAAGTTAGCACTAAGAAACAAGGTTGCAACCTACCAGAAGACATTGGCAATTGAAGAATCAAATGTACAAAATATTATAGCACTGAAAGAATTAGTTTCAAGCAAAACATATACAGTGTCGGCCAGTTTCAGACGCCGTATAGCCCATAAGAGAGAGCAAGAAACCAATATAAAGGCGGTCACTGCATGCCCCCACCAAGCGACATGAACCAACCACGAGGCCGTGCTAGCGCGGTGCCTGCATTGGTGGGGATGTGTTTCAAACGTTCTCTCTCGCACTCGCACAAAACTGATGCGGCGGCTGGAATTGACCGACACTGTATATCAAAGATGCGGTATTCACCACGTTTTAAATTTTTATAATAAATGTTTTTAAGCAACGATTGAATTGCATGAAGTAATAATAGTAATAATAATAGCACGTAAACAATGTACCAATGTACCGCATGTCCTAAGGCAAAATTGCTCTACACATATAATGACTCTTTAGTTTACGACTGTGAATGCAATATACATAAATCAAATGATAAAACGTGATATTCACAGATATGCCACATTAGACTATTCTGATAACAACATATACGAAATTCCAAGTATGAATAAAAAAAATAAGTGGTAAAATGAAATATGAATTGCACGGAAATTTGTTATTAGAGGATGTCGGTTTGCGGGCAAAGATGTATTGTTATCGAACAGCTGAAGAGGAAAAGAAAACATTCAAAGGTGTTACAAAACAATAACATTTAATAACTACCCAGAATGCTTAAATAACAACGATATATTTTCTGCAAAGCAACGATTATTTAGGTCCACTAAACATAACATATCAACGGTAGAATGGAATAAATTAGTGCTCACACCATATAACGATAAACGTAATAATAATGGCTTTACAAATGAATCATTGCCCTGGAGTTACAAAGCCAGTGGTCTTGTGGTAGTGGTAGTTGTAGTGGTAGCGGGAATTTACTTAGATTGGGAGCTAACACACTATTTGTTAACCCCCGACCATACTCGATCGTTCGCGATACAATTGCCGCCAGGGTATAAAATGGGATGTACCCCAATACTCCTTCTCTTTTGTATGTGCACCGCAAATAAACCGCAACAAGACAACCTGTCGACCGCTATATTGTTTAAGTGTAATAACGCGCCGCGTATGTGTGTGAGAGCCAATATACATCACGTAAGATTTCTACTTTTGTTTTATTCTACCAACGTTCTGTTAGCACCACTAATCCTAACCATGACCTCTTTTATTGACCCCGGTTTATACCGTGTGCGTTCATTTGGTCCGTCGAGCCGGATTAGGATTTGTGGTGGCTAATTAGGAAGGGTTTTCGTGGTGTTTCTTTGGCCAGCGTGCGTTCTGGGCCCTCTGGCGACACAGCCGTGTTGGAATTGGGTGAGCCGGACGTACGACGCCGCTCCACGTGCTTATATAGGGGCGAGCAGGTACCCCTACTGCTGATCTTATGAGTTCATCTTCTAAACCTGATCACACGACTTGCCTTGCCACTAGCTCCGCATCTGTTAATGATTCATTACGAAGATTTTGGGAACTTGAATCAATTCCTTCAGCTCCACTGTTGACCGCTGAGGAAAAACAGTGTGAAGATCGCTTTAAAAAAGAATATCATCGAACACTTACCGGTCGTTTTGTTGTAGCATTACCATTTAAAACCCATGAGCCAATTTTGGGCCAGTCATACTCCATTGCTTTAAAACGATTTAATCTTCTTGAAACTCGTCTTCGGAAAAATCCCTCTCTAAGAAATGATTATACCGCGTTTATCAAAGATTACCTTACCGCTGGTCATATGACATTATTACCTGAAACACAGTTTCGTTCTTCGTCCGGTTATTATACACCGCATCATTGTGTTGTACGCGCTAAAGGCGCCTCTTCAAAGTTACGCGTCGTTTTCGATGCCTCTGCAACTACAAGCAATGGAAAATCCTTAAATGATACCCTCTTAATTGGGCCCAAATTACAACAAGATATTGTTAAAATACTACTGCAATTTCGATGTTTTAAATTCGCTTTTAGTTGCGACATCCGTCAGATGTATCGACAAATTCTTATTTCTCCTGACCACAAAGACTTTCAGCGTATTTGGAGATTTTCATCAAATGATCCTCTCCAGGAATATGTTCTAAACACCGTCACTTATGGTGTATCATCCGCTCCGTTTCTGGCCCTTCGAAATATTTTAGAATTGGCAAACATATATCAGTCAGAGTATCCGCGGGCATGTTATTCTCTAAAAAATAATGTTTATGTGGACGATGTAGTTACCGGTGCGCAATCAATTAAAGAAATCTTGAATTTACAAACCAATCTAATTGCCGTTTTGAAGAAAGGGGGGTTCGAGCTGCGAAAATGGGCAAGCAACTGTCCACAGGTATTAAAAACCGTGTCTCAAACTCATCTACAACCGCTGTTATCCCTAGATATATATATATATATATATATATATATATACGCATTTTATAGGGCGGATACACAGGTCCCTTCTGTTAACTTCTCCATTGAGCTTCTACCTTTATTCTTTGGCTATACCGTACTGATGAGGACTAACAAGTCCGAAACACGTGTATGCGGTTGCATTTTATAGGGCGGATATGCCCGGAAAAAAAATCTCTCTCTCTATATATATATATATATATATATATATATATATATATATATATATATATATATATATATATATATATATATATATATATATATATATATATATATCTATATATATATATATATATATATATATATATATATATATATATATATATATATCTATATATATATATATATATATATATATATAGAGAGAGATTTTTTTTTCCGGGCATATCCGCCCTATAAAATGCAACCGCATACACGTGTTTCGGACTTGTTAGTCCTCATCAGTACGGTATAGCCAAAGAATAAAGGTAGAAGCTCAATGGAGAAGTTAACAGAAGGGACCTGTATCAGGGAGACCAACGTCACCAATTTGGTGCTTCAGTTACCACATCCTCTAATTCGAGGACTAGAAGCAACGTCGCGCCGGAGGTAACTAGTACACCCCGAGGTACAACCTTCGCCCAGGTACAATGAATGAACATTAAATTATCAGCGGTAAATTTAAACAAATAGAGATTTTTTTTTCCGGGCATATCCGCCCTATAAAATGCAACCGCATACACGTGTTTCGGACTTGTTAGTCCTCATCAGTACGGTATAGCCAAAGAATAAAGGTAGAAGCTCAATGGAGAAGTTAACAGAAGGGACCTGTATCAGGGAGACCAACGTCACCAATTTGGTGCTTCAGTTACCACATCCTCTAATTCGAGGACTAGAAGCAACGTCGCGCCGGAGGTAACTAGTACACCCCGAGGTACAACCTTCGCCCAGGTACAATGAATGAACATTAAATTATCAGCGGTAAATTTAAACAAATAGAGATTTTTTTTTCGGGCATATCCGCCCTATAAAATGCAACCGCATACACGTGTTTCGGACTTGTTAGTCCTCATCAGTACGGTATAGCCAAAGAATAAAGGTAGAAGCTCAATGGAGAAGTTAACAGAAGGGACCGGTTGGGCGGTTGCATTTTATAGGGCGGATATGCCCGAAAAAAAAAATCTCTATTTGTTTAAATTTACCGCTGATATATATATATATATATATATATATATATATATATATATATATATATATATATATATATATATATATATATATATATATATATATATATATATATATATATATATATATATATATATATATATATATATATATATATATATATATATATATATCAGCGGTAAATTTAAACAAATAGAGATTTTTTTTTTCGGGCATATCCGCCCTATAAAATGCAACCGCATACACGTGTTTCGGACTTGTTAGTCCTCATCAGTACGGTATAGCCAAAGAATAAAGGTAGAAGCTCAATGGAGAAGTTAACAGAAGGGACCTGTGTATCCGCCCTATAAAATGCGTATATATATATATATATATATATATATATATATATATATATATATATATATATATATATATATATATATATATATATATATATATATATATATATATATATCGGATATAAACCCCGAGAGCCACAATCAGCTGGATTATCAGCAGATGGAACATGTCCACATATTTTCCACTTATTAGGAATGGATTTGATCCAGTGAATTGCCACTTGAGAATCCGACCATGCTGTGATCGAATCAATTTTAAGGGTGGTTGAAATCGCGTCTTTTATAGTTTGCAGAAAATCGACCAGCAAACCGGCTCCACATAACTCAAGCCACGGAATGGAGATAGTTTTTAGCGGTGATACACGGGACTTTCCACCGATAAAATATGTTTGAATTAAATTATTTGAGTCCTGGCATCTTAAATATGCTACTGTGGCATATCCAATTTCGGAAGCATCACAGAATAAATGAAGTTGGCAGTTTTTATAAGAGTTGGAGACCATTAAGCGAGGTAAATGAAAATTAGACAAAGTTGAGAGTTCCTGACTGAATAATTCCCATTTTTGTTTTAGGTGTGTTGGAGGAACGTCGTCCCAATCGCAATTTGACTGCCATAATTCTTGGAGAAAATGTTTAGCCTTCAACGTGCATGGAGTTAGAAAACCTAATGGATCGTATATACGAGCGATACCCGATAAGATGGCTCTTTTTGTGCAGGGAGAAGGTCGAGGAAAACACGAAAATTTAAAGTGATCAGTGTTGGGATCCCACTGTAATCCTTCACACATACCAAGTCCTCATAATCTAGGGATAACAGCGGTTGTAGATGAGTTTGAGACACGGTTTTTAATACCTGTGGACAGTTGCTTGCCCATTTTCGCAGCTCGAACCCCCCTTTCTTCAAAACGGCAATTAGATTGGTTTGTAAATTCAAGATTTCTTTAATTGATTGCGCACCGGTAACTACATCGTCCACATAAACATTATTTTTTAGAGAATAACATGCCCGCGGATACTCTGACTGATATATGTTTGCCAATTCTAAAATATTTCGAAGGGCCAGAAACGGAGCGGATGATACACCATAAGTGACGGTGTTTAGAACATATTCCTGGAGAGGATCATTTGATGAAAATCTCCAAATACGCTGAAAGTCTTTGTGGTCAGGAGAAATAAGAATTTGTCGATACATCTGACGGATGTCGCAACTAAAAGCGAATTTAAAACATCGAAATTGCAGTAGTATTTTAACAATATCTTGTTGTAATTTGGGCCCAATTAAGAGGGTATCATTTAAGGATTTTCCATTGCTTGTAGTTGCAGAGGCATCGAAAACGACGCGTAACTTTGAAGAGGCGCCTTTAGCGCGTACAACACAATGATGCGGTGTATAATAACCGGACGAAGAACGAAACTGTGTTTCAGGTAATAATGTCATATGACCAGCGGTAAGGTAATCTTTGATAAACGCGGTATAATCATTTCTTAGAGAGGGATTTTTCCGAAGACGAGTTTCAAGAAGATTAAATCGTTTTAAAGCAATGGAGTATGACTGGCCCAAAATTGGCTCATGGGTTTTAAATGGTAATGCTACAACAAAACGACCGGTAAGTGTTCGATGATATTCTTTTTTAAAGCGATCTTCACACTGTTTTTCCTCAGCGGTCAACAGTGGAGCTGAAGGAATTGATTCAAGTTCCCAAAATCTTCGTAATGAATCATTAACAGATGCGGAGCTAGTGGCAAGGCAAGTCGTGTGATCAGGTTTAGAAGATGAACTCATAAGATCAGCAGTAGGGGTACCTGCTCGCCCCTATATAAGCACGTGGAGCGGCGTCGTACGTCCGGCTCACCCAATTCCAACACGGCTGTGTCGCCAGAGGGCCCAGAACGCACGCTGGCCAAAGAAACACCACGAAAACCCTTCCTAATTAGCCACCACAAATCCTAATCCGGCTCGACGGACCAAATGAACGCACACGGTATAAACCGGGGTCAATAAAAGAGGTCATGGTTAGGATTAGTGGTGCTAACAGAACGTTGGTAGAATAAAACAAAAGTAGAAATCTTACGTGATGTATATTGGCTCTCACACACATACGCGGCGCGTTATTACACTTAAACAATATAGCGGTCGACAGGTTGTCTTGTTGCGGTTTATTTGCGGTGCACATACAAAAGAGAAGGAGTATTGGGGTACATCCCATTTTATACCCTGGCGGCAATTGTATCGCGAACGATCGAGTATGGTCGGGGGTTAACAAATAGTGTGTTAGCTCCCAATCTAAGTAAATTCCCGCTACCACTACAACTACCACTACCACAAGACCACTGGCTTTGTAACTCCAGGGCAATGATTCATTTGTAAAGCCATTATTATTACGTTTATCGTTATATGGTGTGAGCACTAATTTATTCCATTCTACCGTTGATATGTTATGTTTAGTGGACCTAAATAATCGTTGCTTTGCAGAAAATATATCGTTGTTATTTAAGCATTCTGGGTAGTTATTAAATGTTATTGTTTTGTAACACCTTTGAATGTTTTCTTTTCCTCTTCAGCTGTTCGATAACAATACATCTTTGCCCGCAAACCGACATCCTCTAATAACAAATTTCCGTGCAATTCATATTTCATTTTACCACTTATTTTTTTTATTCATACTTGGAATTTCGTATATGTTGTTATCAGAATAGTCTAATGTGGCATATCTGTGAATATCACGTTTTATCATTTGATTTATGTATATTGCATTCACAGTCGTAAACTAAAGAGTCATTATATGTGTAGAGCAATTTTGCCTTAGGACATGCGGTACATTGGTACATTGTTTACGTGCTATTATTATTACTATTATTACTTCATGCAATTCAATCGTTGCTTAAAAACATTTATTATAAAAATTTAAAACGTGGTGAATACCGCATCTTTGATATATATGTTTTGCTTGAAACTAATTCTTTCAGTGCTATAATATTTTGTACATTTGATTCTTCAAACTACCAACTTCATTTATTCTGTGATGCTTCCGAAATTGGATATGCCACAGTAGCATATTTAAGATGCCAGGACTCAAATAATTTAATTCAAACATATTTTATCGGTGGAAAGTCCCGTGTATCACCGCTAAAAACTATCTCCATTCCGTGGCTTGAGTTATGTGGAGCCGGTTTGCTGGTCGATTTTCTGCAAACTATAAAAGACGCGATTTCAACCACCCTTAAAATTGATTCGATCACAGCATGGTCGGATTCTCAAGTGGCAATTCACTGGATCAAATCCATTCCTAATAAGTGGAAAATATGTGGACATGTTCCATCTGCTGATAATCCAGCTGATTGTGGCTCTCGGGGTTTATATCCGATATATATATATATATATATATATATATATATATATATATATATATATATATATATATATATATATATATATACGCATTTTATAGGGCGGATACACAGGTCCCTTCTGTTAACTTCTCCATTGAGCTTCTACCTTTATTCTTTGGCTATACCGTACTGATGAGGACTAACAAGTCCGAAACACGTGTATGCGGTTGCATTTTATAGGGCGGATATGCCCGGAAAAAAAAATCTCTCTCTCTATATATATATATATATATATATATATATATATATATATATATATATATATATATATATATATATATATATATATATATATGTATATATATATATATATATAGAGAGAGAGAGATTTTTTTTTCCGGGCATATCCGCCCTATAAAATGCAACCGCATACACGTGTTTCGGACTTGTTAGTCCTCATCAGTACGGTATAGCCAAAGAATAAAGGTAGAAGCTCAATGGAGAAGTTAACAGAAGGGACCTGTGTATCCGCCCTATAAAATGCGTATATATATATATATATATATATATATATATATATATATATATATATATATATATATATATATATATATATATATATATATATATCGGATATAAACCCCGAGAGCCACAATCAGCTGGATTATCAGCAGATGGAACATGTCCACATATTTTCCACTTATTAGGAATGGATTTGATCCAGTGAATTGCCACTTGAGAATCCGACCATGCTGTGATCGAATCAATTTTAAGGGTGGTTGAAATCGCGTCTTTTATAGTTTGCAGAAAATCGACCAGCAAACCGGCTCCACATAACTCAAGCCACGGAATGGAGATAGTTTTTAGCGGTGATACACGGGACTTTCCACCGATAAAATATGTTTGAATTAAATTATTTGAGTCCTGGCATCTTAAATATGCTACTGTGGCATATCCAATTTCGGAAGCATCACAGAATAAATGAAGTTGGCAGTTTGAAGAATCAAATGTACAAAATATTATAGCACTGAAAGAATTAGTTTCAAGCAAAACATATATATCAAAGATGCGGTATTCACCACGTTTTAAATTTTTATAATAAATGTTTTTAAGCAACGATTGAATTGCATGAAGTAATAATAGTAATAATAATAGCACGTAAACAATGTACCAATGTACCGCATGTCCTAAGGCAAAATTGCTCTACACATATAATGACTCTTTAGTTTACGACTGTGAATGCAATATACATAAATCAAATGATAAAACGTGATATTCACAGATATGCCACATTAGACTATTCTGATAACAACATATACGAAATTCCAAGTATGAATAAAAAAAATAAGTGGTAAAATGAAATATGAATTGCACGGAAATTTGTTATTAGAGGATGTCGGTTTGCGGGCAAAGATGTATTGTTATCGAACAGCTGAAGAGGAAAAGAAAACATTCAAAGGTGTTACAAAACAATAACATTTAATAACTACCCAGAATGCTTAAATAACAACGATATATTTTCTGCAAAGCAACGATTATTTAGGTCCACTAAACATAACATATCAACGGTAGAATGGAATAAATTAGTGCTCACACCATATGACGATAAACGTAATAATAATGGCTTTACAAATGAATCATTGCCCTGGAGTTACAAAGCCAGTGGTCTTGTGGTAGTGGTAGTTGTAGTGGTAGCGGGAATTTACTTAGATTGGGAGCTAACACACTATTTGTTAACCCCCGACCATACTCGATCGTTCGCGATACAATTGCCGCCAGGGTATAAAATGGGATGTACCCCAATACTCCTTCTCTTTTGTATGTGCACCGCAAATAAACCGCAACAAGACAACCTGTCGACCGCTATATTGTTTAAGTGTAATAACGCGCCGCGTATGTGTGTGAGAGCCAATATACATCACGTAAGATTTCTACTTTTGTTTTATTCTACCAACGTTCTGTTAGCACCACTAATCCTAACCATGACCTCTTTTATTGACCCCGGTTTATACCGTGTGCGTTCATTTGGTCCGTCGAGCCGGATTAGGATTTGTGGTGGCTAATTAGGAAGGGTTTTCGTGGTGTTTCTTTGGCCAGCGTGCGTTCTGGGCCCTCTGGCGACACAGCCGTGTTGGAATTGGGTGAGCCGGACGTACGACGCCGCTCCACGTGCTTATATAGGGGCGAGCAGGTACCCCTACTGCTGATCTTATGAGTTCATCTTCTAAACCTGATCACACGACTTGCCTTGCCACTAGCTCCGCATCTGTTAATGATTCATTACGAAGATTTTGGGAACTTGAATCAATTCCTTCAGCTCCACTGTTGACCGCTGAGGAAAAACAGTGTGAAGATCGCTTTAAAAAAGAATATCATCGAACACTTACCGGTCGTTTTGTTGTAGCATTACCATTTAAAACCCATGAGCCAATTTTGGGCCAGTCATACTCCATTGCTTTAAAACGATTTAATCTTCTTGAAACTCGTCTTCGGAAAAATCCCTCTCTAAGAAATGATTATACCGCGTTTATCAAAGATTACCTTACCGCTGGTCATATGACATTATTACCTGAAACACAGTTTCGTTCTTCGTCCGGTTATTATACACCGCATCATTGTGTTGTACGCGCTAAAGGCGCCTCTTCAAAGTTACGCGTCGTTTTCGATGCCTCTGCAACTACAAGCAATGGAAAATCCTTAAATGATACCCTCTTAATTGGGCCCAAATTACAACAAGATATTGTTAAAATACTACTGCAATTTCGATGTTTTAAATTCGCTTTTAGTTGCGACATCCGTCAGATGTATCGACAAATTCTTATTTCTCCTGACCACAAAGACTTTCAGCGTATTTGGAGATTTTCATCAAATGATCCTCTCCAGGAATATGTTCTAAACACCGTCACTTATGGTGTATCATCCGCTCCGTTTCTGGCCCTTCGAAATATTTTAGAATTGGCAAACATATATCAGTCAGAGTATCCGCGGGCATGTTATTCTCTAAAAAATAATGTTTATGTGGACGATGTAGTTACCGGTGCGCAATCAATTAAAGAAATCTTGAATTTACAAACCAATCTAATTGCCGTTTTGAAGAAAGGGGGGTTCGAGCTGCGAAAATGGGCAAGCAACTGTCCACAGGTATTAAAAACCGTGTCTCAAACTCATCTACAACCGCTGTTATCCCTAGATATATATATATATATATGTATATATATATACGCATTTTATAGGGCGGATACACAGGTCCCTTCTGTTAACTTCTCCATTGAGCTTCTACCTTTATTCTTTGGCTATACCGTACTGATGAGGACTAACAAGTCCGAAACACGTGTATGCGGTTGCATTTTATAGGGCGGATATGCCCGGAAAAAAAAATCTCTCTCTCTCTATATATATATATATATATATATAGATATATATATATATATATATATATATATATATATATATATACATATATATATATATATATATATATATATATATATATATATATATATATATATATATATATATATATATATATATATATATATATATATAGATACTGCTCGATTCCGATCTTTGGTGGAATGGTCCTAAATGGCTTTCCAAAGACTCCACTGCCTGGCCAGGTAATATCTGTCACCCAGAAGAAGAAAATCATTGATTGTTTGTCTGAATGAAAATCAAGTTCATCCGTTTGATGCGTTACTTACTAGATTTTCTTCATTACTCCGGATCAAACGAATTATCGCTTATGTCCACCGTTTTATATCGCGATCCAGGAGGAAAAGTTCATTTACTTCTGCTGTCCTATCTCCGTCCGAGCTACAGCATTCGCTACACTCCTTAGTGAAACACGTTCATGTGCAATGTTTCCCAGAAGTACTCCAATCATTGGCCCACAACCAATTACCTACAAAGCCTTTCCGTAAACTCGGTCAATCGTCGATCGAGACGGGTTAATTAAGGTGGGTGGTTGATTGCGTAATTCTGGAGTGCCGTTCGACCAGAGACATCAGTTGCTGCTGCCCAAAGGATCACGATTGACGGACTTAATAATAGAAGAAACGCACCTGAAATTTCTGCATCCTGGTTATCGCACGTTATCATCTCTCCTGGCACAGCAGTTTTGGATTCTATCACCAAGGAGTGCCATCCACCGAGTACTATCGAGATGTATTCGCTGCTTCCGGCCCAAGCCAAGTTCATATACTCCGCTGATGGCTTATCTTCCATCATTCAGTCTCGGAATCAAGTGCCTTCTCCACAGTGGGGGTAGACTTCGCTGGACCTATCCTCACAAAAATGCATCGTTATCGGGGTGCTCGGTCGGTTAAGTCCTATATTTGTATATTTGTATGTGCGTCTACTAAGGCTGTGCACCTTGAGTTGGTTTCAGATTTGTCGACTGATGCCTTCTTAGCCGCTCTGAGGCGATTCGTCTCCCGACGAGGTCAATGTTCTGCAATATTCAGCGACCAGAGAACCAATTTTGTGGGTGCATACAACAAAATGCAGGACATCGCTGAGGCCACCGGATAGTCACTGGGCAATTCAACCCGCCGGGAGCTCCACATTTCAACGAATTATCAGAGGCAGGGGTGAAGTCTGTAAAAACCCATTTAACGCGGGTTATCGGCAACCAACAACTCACCTTCGAGGAGATGTACACGGTCCTGACGCAGATCGAGGCCGTATTGAACTCACGACCCCTTTTCCCGCTCTCCTCACACCCAAATGATCTTGCACCGCTGACACCAACACATTTCTTGCTTTTAGAGCCACTGAATTGTGAGGTTCCAGACACTGACGTTACCGATCAACCAACCAACCGACTGACTCGTTGGAACCTGCTCCAACGAATGGTCCAGGATTTTTGGGGTCGCTGGAGGCAGGAATACCTACACACCATGCAACAGCGGCACAAATGGAACACTGTGGAGCCTGCCATCGCAATTGGAGACCTGGCTCTTATAGTGGAGTAAAATCACAGTGAAATTATGACTCCGAGGTATAACCAAATGAAACCTATACCATCTTGTAGGGGATGTTTTAGGGCATAGGAAACGGGAATCTACAACTTTTTTTAGTAGAACCGAACTTTGAAAACGACGCTTAAATGCGACTGATCTGGAATTCGAAAAACCACGTTTTTCTTAACATTTACCGTTGTATTAATTCAAGTATACAAGCTATGATTTTGATTTTTTGCAGACATATACTTAAAATGTGAGCGCTTCCAATGGCCAGTTGGAAATTTCAAAAATGTTTAAAGTTTTTGAAAAAATAAATAAGAAATATTGAATGATCAAAATCGTGCATCTAAAACTTCTCCCTGCGGCGAGCTATGTGAATTGTTGAAAATGTTGATATACATATATTGAGTGAAATGTAGTCAGAACATTGAGAAAGTTTAAAAAAAAAATTAAGTCGATAGCTGCACTAGTTACAGAAATATGAATTTTTATAGAAGAGGCTTGGAATGCGCGCTGATGCCGAGAGCGGCTACTAACCAGTTTGGAAATCATTTGCGTTACATCTAGAAATAAAATAAGAAAATTTGTAGATGTAGAGTATGTAAGTAAACCGTTTTGTATAAAATTTACTTTAAATGTTTTCCTCTTCGTCATCTTCGTACAATTCAGGAACATTGTTCTGACACTTTTTGCAGGAACAATCTCTGCAGCATTTTAGGCCCTCTTTCAAGCATACACATCTATTATTTTGACATAACTTATCTTTGCAAAAGATATTCAACAGTTGCCTTATATCCGTTGGTATGGGATCAGCGGTCATTAAAGTAGGCTCTAATATTCCGTTATTCCTAGTCCAACCAAACAAAGTTAAGAGGGTCAACTAGAGACATAATAGGTATATGACTGCACAACTATATACGCAATTGATATATGCATCTAAAATTTTGGTGATCACATAAATGGATTTTTTTTCGTTAGCATACCTACCTTAGTACATGCTGATGAAATGCGTCATCTGTTGATCGAAGTTCTGAAGCAGACTTATTGGAAGTTGTGCGCAACTGATACCTCAATTAATTGACTGTTTGAATGGCCTTATTCTTATTTCTAAATAGAGCGAATGCAAATGTTCCAACCATTCACAATTTTTAATAGGGATCGTTCGATAAATATTGATAAACATAATGAATCGTGAAAATCTTTGGAAAGACGCAGAAGAGGTGACTTGACAGATGCGTATGCCTATAAAGTTTCTGAAAGTAGAAAAGTGGTAATGTTTCGATTTTTTTTTAAATTGTTTGAAAATAAGCGATTCCTATTAAAATTTATGAGCGGTCAAAACTAAACTTCGTGTCTACAACTGAAGCTGTTAATATTGCCAATAAATTTTCATTGACCCTATTTAGAAGAATAAGGTCATTCAAACACTCAATGAATTGAGGTATCAGTTGACCACAACTTCCAGTAAGTCCGCTTCATAACTTACATAACGCCACCAATGTATGACGCATTTTATCAGCATGTACCAAGGTAGGTATGCTAATCAAAATTTTAGATGCATATACATATCAATTGCGTATATGGTTGTGCACCCTCTGAACTTTGGTTGGACTAGGAATAACGGAATTTTAGAGTCTGTTTTAATGACCGCTGATCCCATACCAACGGATATTAGGCTACTGGTTATGTCAAAATAATAGATGTGTATGCTTGAAAGAGGGCCTAAAATGCTGCAGAGATTGTTCCTGCAAAAATTGTCAGAACAATGTTGCTGAATTGTACGAGGATGACGAAGAGGATAACATTTAAAGTAAATTTTGTACAAAACGGTTTACTTACGTACTCTACATCTAAAAATTTTCTTATTTTATTTCTATAGGATGCGGCCATCGCGCACAAGAATTAAACATTAGCGATAGGACTTTGCGAAGGATTTTACACAAAAATGCGATTTTTGAAGATAGGGCGACTATTTTCGAAAAATGGCATTATCAGCGGAAATGGCCATGTCAACTGGCCGTCTAGGAGCTGTGATTTGACTCCTTGGGATTCTTATTTGTGTGGCGCTGCCAAGGACAGATGTTATGTTGATCATCCAGAGACGACTTGGGCTTTGAAAAACTCCATTAAAGTGGCTCTTGGCGAAATAGAGGTTAAAATCATTGAAAATATAGTGAAAAATTGGGTTGACAGAATGGGCTAGTGCAAAGCCAGTCGAAGCAGTCATTTAAATGAAATAGTATATCCCTCTTAACCGGAAAGTGTATTAACAAAAATAAACTATAATTTATTTAAAAATATTTGTTGCATTTTTATTTAATACGCATTTTAAAAACGAATTAAACGTTGCCGCACCCTGTAACGCAAATGATTTCCAGACTGGTATGGTAGCCGCTAGCCGCTCTCGGCATTAGCGCGCATTCCAAGGCTCTTCTATAAAAATTCATATTTCTGTAACTAGTGCAGCTATCGACATAATTTTTTTTTAAAAAACTTTCTCAATGTTCTGACTACATTTCACTCAATATATGTATATAAACATTTTCAACAATTCACATAGCTCGCCGCAGGGAGAAGTTTTAGATACACGATTTTTATAATTCAATATTCCTTATTTATTTTTTCAAAAACTTTAAACATTTTTGAAATTTCCAACTGGCCATTGGAAGCGCTCACATTTTAAGTATTTGTCTGCAAAATATCAAAACCATAGCTTGTATACTTGAATTAATACAACGATAAATGTTAAGAAAAACGTGGTTTTTCGAATACCAGATCAGTCGCGTTTAAGCGTCGTTTTCAAAGTTCGGTTCTACTAAAAAAAGTTGTAGATTTCCATTTCCTATGCCCTAAAATGTCCTCTATAAGATGGTATAGGTTTCATTTTGTTATACCTCAGAGTCACGTACCCTCAGAAAACAGCGAGTTAGGAGAGCGATTTTACTCCACTATTATCCAACACGAGCAACTTCCACCGTTGAAGTGGATTCTTGGCCGAGTCGTTGCTCTTCACCCAGGAAAAGACAACGTCACACGAGTCGTCACCCTCAAGACGCCGACTGGCCAGTTAAAACGACCGGTCACGAAAGTGTGTGTTTTGCCGCTCAATTAGTGTCCATATTTTGTCGCCGCACTCCTTTATGTATTTGTCTGTAAAAAATGTATATGTATCTTCACTATTTTTTGGTGGGTGGAAATGTTAACCCTCGACCATACTCGATCGTTCGCGATACAATTGCCGCCAGGGTATAAAATGGGATGTACCCCAATACTCCTTCTCTTTTGTATGTGCACCGCAAATAAACCGCAACAAGACAACCTGTCGACCGCTATATTGCTTAAGTGTAATAACGCGCCGCGTATGTGTGTGAGAGCCAATATACATCACGTAAGATTTCTACTTTTGTTTTATTCTACCAACGTTCTGTTAGTACCACTAATCCTAACCATCACCTCTTTTATTGACCCCGGTTTATACCGTGTGCGTTCACTATTAGTTTAGTCAATTTGTGTCTATACACCAGTAAAGATGTGACTAGTTTTAAGTACAGTGTGATGTATTTAGCAACATTAAGAGTACATACACTAACCATTTGACAAAATTTATCTCTGAGAGTATTTGTCAAGGTGTAGCATTTTTACTCAATAAAATTGAAGTACCCAAAGAACTGTTAAGCTATCGCTATTTAGAGAATGGAACAACAGAAATTTTAGAACTTCTCATAGAATCCAAACATCACACAGATGAAATTGTGAAAGGTGCATTAGAATTACTTGGTTCATGTGTGCACTGACGAAATAGATTTACAACGTGTTGCTTCACTATGCAGCGGGATTAAATGTAAATACACTGATAAAAATTATAATATCATTTTACCTTTAAACTTATTAAGCAATCACAAGGGAATGAATCAGCTATATACAAGCAACATTATTTGTAATTATAAAAATTTAAGATATTATTATGATAAAGTTATTTGCGATGGCTTGTATTATACTAATAAAGATTTTGTTTTAAAATTTTTAAAAGTACCATAAACAACTGGAACATTGAGTGGACATTCCGATTTGAGCCAACTACACGCCAGTTACAAAGGCATTGTGAGATGGTTGACTGATAATGTGAGAAAAGCCAATAATGGCCAACAAGTGGGCTGAGAATCTGGACCAGGTTCTGGAGTGTAGCCCTCTACCAACCCGAAGGACTAGGTACTTTGATACAATAAACACAATTGATACCTATACCTACTCATTTAAACTTGTAATCACATACTTATCGTAATAAATTTACCGCAATATGACAAGGACTATGTTGTGTAGTGAATACGCGTTTTTGCTGTAAAGTGAAGTGTTTTAATTTGTTGTATTAACATGATAGTGAATTCTATATACTTCTTCAGATCAGTGTAAAGTATTGTTTATACAGCACGGTGAGTGGCTTTTCCCACCTTTTAAGCCCGAACGGGTTTTTCTTTTGCCGAGCAGGGCCGTAACCAGCTCAAACGTATATTTTGAGTTGCCATAATATGTATTCTGTGTTTAGAACTTTCCTTTGTTTGTATTTATGTATACCTTTCCGAGGCCCATCTTTATTTTGTCTTGATTTAATTCGGTTCAACGGCCACTGTAGCGTGAAAAGTGTGTCCCCGTATGTTCCCTTATTTTAATTAATTTCTTACTTGTATTTGTGTTTTTTGCCTCATTCTCCCTTTATATTTTCTCACTCTGTAAGTGCTCCTTATAATACATAACATGGCACCCCAACTTTTGACAATCCAACGAGAGATATGGTGGAGAGCCTCTACCATATTTTGGTGGAGGCAACGATGATAAGCGTGCGCGGTAAGAACGTTAATCTACGCGGCAGCATTTGAATATTTATTTACGTCCACGCGATAGGTTCACGCGCGCTGCGTGTATGCATCTCACTCTCGCCGAATGCCGTTCTTCGCGCAGGTCTCAGTTTAACTTTAAGTTTCCCTGTACGTTCACCGATTTTTTTTTCGGCGTGAAACCATACTTATCGATTAAAAATACATTCTTACCTAATATGGTGTGATAATATAGGTTAAAATCACAGATCCGTTCAGAAATCCGCTTCTGCCAAGTGAACAACATACACGTCAACCATTATCGCGTTAGAACACTTCAAAAACATACGATGTTTCCAAGAAATCATGCGAAATTAACGCGACTGTTGTGGTCGCGCGGTATTCTTGTTGATAACTGATGTCAAATATCAGCAGCGACGACGCTTGTACGAGGTTTGCTCACAACAGCTGACAAAGCGTAGGTGTGTTTGTGAAAGAGATAGCGCCCAAACGGAACAACGGATCGGGATGAAATTTGGTATAGTTATGTAGAAGTACCGCTGGACGAACTGTGTTGAATTTGGTGAGAATTTAACAACAGGAAGTGGAAATTACATGCATTTATTAATCAAAATCTTTAACAATCATGCAAACAAATCAACTAAAGAACGCTTTATTATTCAAAGAATACATATATAGAGCTGAAAATGAGTAATTTTGTCTAAAATATTATTAACTTTGTATAAGATATTAAAAAACGTGTATTATATACAACAATATCTGATACTGAAATGGCCAGCCTTGTTGTTTTATTCTAGCAACTTCAAGTTTGAACTTAATCTCGTTCTTTTGACAGTGTTGTGATCAGTTTTCATTCCCAAATGGAAAGAAGTGATTCTTTTTGCAGTCCCTACGTTAGTTTTTGGCCTTAACGACACAGGAGTACCGGTGGTAGTACCGGTTTGTATTGGTGGTGTTTACCAAACCACGACGACATGGAGGCACGTAAAATTGTTGTGTTGGTTTTGGTGTCTTTCTTTGGTTTGTTGAGTTCCATTTTGTGAATGAGGTAAATTATAGTCATAAAATGTTGCACCTACAACACGAAAACTTTGTTTAATTATGTTGGTATGTTGAAACACTGAACTTAACGACATGCTTACAAAATACAACTTAGATACTAAATAGTTCATGGGTTATTTCATTGCGGTCACACCATGGTCAAAAACAAGTTTATTCTACCACTAATTTCAATGTAACTATCGGCAGATGAGGTATTTACCTCTAAAAATATGGGAGACCAATTTTCACGTGCTAACTTTACCCCATATCTCAGCCAACTGAGTCGCTGAAACACGTTCTTTGGTGCCCCATAAACAAACGCAGTGGAGTTAGTTTTTTATTCTAAACGTAAAATCGTTTGCACTTGCTATACATACATACAGATAATATCTGAATTTCGCAATAAAAATGTAATTTCTGCGTATAATTGGGGCTGTACCGTCTTTTGAAAAACAATGTGACAGTTATAATACAAACAAAACAATGTGGTGGATAGGTAATTCAAAACACGAGCACTGTTGCCTAGATATTGTACATTATCGTGTTTACTGTTTACTTACTAAAGTAACTTATTTTCTTTCTATACATCCCTTTGTTTGTTTGTATGGACTTATCGTTTACAGTAAAAACAGTTAGGGTTAATCTTGATTATATTATTCAACGTCACTAAGGTAACAATGTTAATAACCACACAGGTAAAGTTAATACCTGACTATAAAATTGTTTACCTGACACCATGTTGGTTGTCATTGTTTAGCAATGCTTGTTTTGGTATAACGTTACAAACAGGTAAACGTAGACAAATAAACTCGTTAAGGACAAATGAACAGTTATTTATGTCTTATTATATCTGAATTTGCTTATTGCATATAGATTTGTGAGCAATAATTTAATTTTCAACAGTTTGGCATTATAGCAGATGGTTATTTATAGCACATGCTGTTGTTGGCAACCAACAACACACATGACGCGAGCGCTGTTGACGGTGGTGAAAATGAGAACTAACAGACAGAGTGAGTGATGTGTGAAGTGAAGAGATGACCTGAATAAGGTTATGTCAGTTATATTTTGTTGTAACATGGTTGAAATGTTAGTTTATTTAGTTTAGAGTTATTAAAGCGTTTTCAAACTAAGTGTGTGTCCGTATATTAGTTTTGACTGCACCCTCCTCGGCCAAGTCCAGGCCGAGGACTTGGCTGGCTTCAGAAGTGGGATCAAGGACAAACGGTGATTTGCTTGTTTTTGTGTTCGCGGGTGTCGAGAACGCGTACTGCTGGACCCGATTTGCGCGGCGTGTACAAGTTCGCTATTGTTAGGAGCGGAGTACAAAGTGTGATCGGACAGTCGTGTTTTTCGCGCGTGTTATTCGCGGAATAAACAGTAAAATGGCAGAAACGAGAAAAAGTGCAGGCGTGAGTGCAACAAATTTTGAAATGCACGAGATGATGTGTCTGTTGAAGGAATTGACAAGAAAATTGCAGGAAAAAGATGAAGAAATGGATAAGTTAAGGCGTGAAATAAGGGATAAACCGGTAACGTCGAAAGAAAATCAGAATCCACAGATACCATTTACTGAAATTGGTTCGCAGATACCTATATTTACAGGCGAAAAAGGTAATTTAGATATTGGCGAATGGCTTGAACGTATTGATGGATTGAAAGAGATATATTGTGTGCAAGATAACATTATAAAAGTCTTAGCGGCGAATAAACTTGGTGGAAATGCTAGAAAAATTTATGAAACAAGCGATTTGCTGAGAAGTGATTGGGGAACATTTAGGGAAAAATTATTGGATATGTTTGAAGAGCTAGAAGACGCAGCAACGTTGGTGGATCGGGTTCGAAATAAGAGATGGGGCCAATCCGAGCGTTTCGAAGATTACTACCATGAGAAGTGCCGACTAGCAAAAAAGGCGGGTATGTCAGAATCTGAAACAATTTCTCATTTGATTCGTGGAATTAATAATTTCACAATCCGCACACAATTAGTCATGGTGAACCACAAAACGTTGAAGGATTTGTTCGGGACCATGAAGTTATTGCAAAGCGAAATGGGGAATGTCGGAAATCACAAATTTGAGAAAAATCGTATAAATTCAAGGGAATCAACGATTGAAGCTAGTACTAGTAAGTCATCAAGTGCCGATACGCGAACGCGGGGAAATAAAGACATTATTTGTTATAAGTGCCGAAAACCAGAACACATTGCGCGTAAATGTCCGGAATTGAATGAGCCGAAGGAAAATGATAAAAGTGGCGTTCACACTGTTTCGGTTAAACCAATATCGAAATACTATAAGGAGATGCGCGTCGGGGATCATTCGTTTATAGCAATGATAGACACTGGTTCGGATGCCAATTTACTAAAAATGTATTGTGCTAAAAGACTAAACGTGCCAATGAAACCGCGAAAGAACATTTTAGTTGGACTTAACAAAGCTACAATCTATGCCGAATTTGAAGTTATGATTGTCGCGAAAATGGATGAAGTCGAAACCGAAATCCGAATGGTGGTCGTACCGGATTACGCGATCGGGAGTGACGCTATAATTGGGCGCGAGTTTTTGGACGGTGACAAAGGACGAAGTGAGGTTCAACAGTAAAAATACACCAGAGTTACCAATGGTTGAGATTATGCAAATAAATCTTGAGAAGGAAGATTTAGAGCGGGAGAAAGATATTGAAATAAATCCTGAGTTAGATGTTGAAGATCGACACAAGTTGAAGCAGGTGATTTTGGATCGAGGTTCAGTTACAAGAAATGTCGTCTCAAAAATTAAAATGAACATCGAACGATGAGATACCAGTCACCAGCAAACCTAGGCGTTTTGGATTTTATGAAAACCAAATAGTGAATGAGATAGTCGACAAATGGTTGAAAGAGGGAATTATTCAGCCAAGTGACTCCGAATATGCCAGTCCTGTAGTTTTAGTGCCCAAGAAGAATAGGGAATATCGACTTTGTATTGATTATAGAAATTTAAATAAGAAGACGGCGAAAAGCAATTTTCCATTGCCGGTGATTGAGACACTTATCGACAATTTGAGTGGGTCAAATTACTTTTCATTACTGGATTTGAAAAATGGTTACCACCACGTACACATGGCAAAAGATTCGCGAAAACAGTATGTACTCACCTTGATTGATGCATTCACTAAGTACGTGTTTTTAGAACCAGTGAAGACTACAAAGAGTGAGGAAAGCATCAAGACATTAGCTAAAATTTTTAAAGTTTGGTTATCCAAAGAAGAACATCACGGATAGAGGTACTAGTTTTACCAGTGAAGCATTCCGAACGTATTGCGAAGAGAGAAGCATACAAGTGGTATACGTTGCTGTAAGGTGGGATGAAGAAGCTCTAAGTGATGTTCAAATAGCACTTAGTAGTATAGTCCAGAAGAGTACACAGAAAATCCCACGTCAATTATTGCTGGGATATAAACTAAAGGCAAGAAATCTACCCGTGATGCCTGAGGAGATCGAAAAGGAAGAGGAATTGGAAAGATTTGTCGCTGAAAGAAACGAAGCACGAATACAAGCAGGCAATTCCATCAAAATTGCACAAGAGACAACAAAGAAGTACTACGATGCTGATCGAAAACCGCAACAGAAGTATCAAGAAGGACAATTGGTCATGATGGAGAGAGCAGCAGCACCAACTGACCACGTTCCGAAGATGGGGAAAAAGTACGAGGGACCATATCGAATCCATAAGGTCTTGGACAAAGACCGATATGTCATCAAGGATGTTCCAGGTTGTCAGCTGACGCAGAAGCCATATGAAGGTGTCGTCGCCCCTGATAGGATGAAGCCCTGGGTCCAATTCGACGTTGAGAGTGAAACTGAAGATGAAGATCACGTCGAGGACGACGAGGAGTCAGGAGAGGCCGAGCTGTTGGCAACCAACAACACACATGACGCGAGCGCTGTTGACGGTGGTGAAAATGAGAACTAACAGACAGAGTGAGTGATGTGAAGAGATGACCTGTTCGTGTGTGAAAGGTCTTTGACATAACCTAATAACTTGTATATTTGTATATAGATTGATTTTGGGTGTATTATATTGTAATTATTGTTTGTTTTTTTTTTTGAATAAATATCGTATAAAATAAATTCTATTGTTGCTTTTTTTCGTACAGTTGTTGTGTTCTTCATAAAGGTTAAATGGATAAGTAATAAGTGTGGTGTAAAGTAAATACAATGTGGCAGTTATAATATAAACAAAACATAGTGGTAGATAGGCAATTCAAAACACGGGTAGTGCTTGTTGCCTCGATATTATACATTATGCATTTTTGTGTTTACCGTTTACTTATTAAAGTAACTTATTTTCGGAAAAGGATTATTTGCGGTAAAATCTAAACAGTAAAAAGGATTTTTTTGGGCAATAACCGCTATCTTAAATGCAACCGTAGACACGTGTTTCGGACTTATTAGTCCTCGTCAGTACGGTATAGCCAAAGAGAAAGGATGGAAACTCAATGGAGAACTCAACAAAAGGGACCATAATCAGGGAGACCAACGTCGCCAATTGGAGCTTCAGTCACGACATCCTCGGATTGAGGATAAGACGCAACGTCGCGCCGAGGTAACAAGTACACCCCGACGTACAACCTTAGCCCAGGTACTATGAAGGAAAAGGATTATTTGCGGTGAAATCTAAACAGTAAAAAGGATTTTTAGGGCAATAACCGCTATCTTAAATGCAACCGTATAACCGTACGTAAATGGTCCCTTTTGTTGAGGTCTCCATTGAGTTTCCATCCTTTCTCTTTGGCTATATCGTACTGACGAGGACTAATAAGTCCGAAACACGTGTCTACGGTTGCATTTAAGATAGCGGTTATTGCCCCAAAAAATCCTTTTTACTGTTTAGATTTCTCCGCAAATAATACTTTTCCTTCATAGTACCTGGGCTAAGGTTGTACCTCGGAGTGTACTTGTTACCTCGGCGCGACGTTGCGTCTTATCCTCAATCCGAGGATGTCGTGACTGAAGCTCCAATTGGCGACGTTGGTCTCCCTGATTATGGTCCCTTTTGTTGAGTTCTCCATTGAGTTTCCATCCTTTCTCTTTGGCTATACCGTACTGACGAGGACTAATAAGTCCGAAACACGTGTCTACGGTTGCATTTAAGATAGCGGTTATTGCCCAAAAAAATTCTTTTTAACTTATTTTCTTTCTACACATCCCTTTGTTTATTTATATGGACTTACCGTTTACAATAGAATCAGTTACAGTTAGGGCTAATCTTGATTATATTATTCAACGTCACTAAGGTACAATATTGATAGCCAGACAGGTAAAGTTAATACCTGATTACAAAATTGCTTACCTGACACCATATTAGTTGTTATTGTTTAGGACAATGCTTGTTTTGGTACAACGTTACAAACAAACAGGTAAACGTAACCAAATAAACTCGTTAAGGAGCAATGAACAGTTATTTAAATCTATTATATCCGATTTTGGGGTAAATTTGACAGGTAATTGATACAATGTACATGTGTTCAATAGAAGATGTACAGTTAACTTCCAAAGTAAGTTATTGCATATAAATTTGTGAGCAATAATTTAATTTTCGGCAATTTGGTATCATAGCAGATGGTTATTTATAGTACATGCTACAATGGCATTTGATAAAACTGTTGAAGGAGGAATAAATTCCAGACAAAAGCAAATCCTCGATATAAATTTCTCAAATAATAATAATATAACTACTCGAATACGACCAAATATCTTGGCATAACGCTGGATGCCAAGTTTCGCTGGAAAGTACATGTGAAAAAGAAACGAGAGGAATTGGGCATTAAGTATAAATACATGTAGTGACTTATTGATAGAAATTTAGCTTTGTTAACACATAAGCTTCTACTATACAGGGTGTAACAGGTTTGAGTACACAAACATTGAGAGATAATACATTTTGAGCTACTGACCATACAATCTTATAAAATATCTGGGTTGGCCCTCACCTTACTTTCCGACTATATCGTTGGTACAATGAAATATCTAAACACTTTTGCAATTATTCAATTTTGTAAAACCACAGCCAATCTGGACCCTAACTAACGTCAGTTTCTATGACATAATGCATTTGTCATCCTGACATTTAATGTCATGTCATGCCAGTGGCACTGACGTTTGTCAAAATCTAACAATTCGCAACACAGCGACGAAGACTGTGGATTCTGTCAAACCGCTTCTATAAAAGCATATAATGTCTAATCCGTTCATCCCACTGATCTGCAAATTTGTATACATATTTAAAGTCACTGGAAGATGAACTGATATTAGTTTGGCCAAAATCGTATAAATCGCGAAGAAGATGCATGTTTGCCACTTCCGGTTGTCAGATTGTCACAAAAAATATCCGCTGAAATCCCGTTTTTTTCCGTCGATTACTATACTTTCCTTCAAGGGTACTAGTCGTAAAGTAAAAATTATTCAATTTTATATAATACCTGATATATCAAAGGGCGAGGTTACGGAAAATATTGGCCGACTTCGTATTATTTAAATGAGCTGACGTTTCTTGAAATGTTACATAGTAAGAAAACTAGTTATTGATAGCTTCTCGAACAAAGCTATTTTATAAATTGTATTTTAAAAAATAGTATAAAAAAAAATTTACATTTGAAGACGCTCTCCAGAGGTTAACCTATAGTGGCAGCTCACATGATTTACGTGTGAGCACGCGTTTAAAAGTCGAGCTGAAAGTTGCATTTTAACGTAACTTCGGAGGCCGATGGCGGCCCCATCATGCGGCCTACGCGATTTTTTTCAACGCGAGCACGCTCGCCGGAGCCAGGCTATCCTCAGCTGGCAATTTGAGTGTTCTATGTGCATTTTTAAACGCCCCGTTAATGTAATGTATTCGTTACATTAACGGGGCGTTTATTGTTAATGTAATGTATTCGAATATTATCGCCCTGTGTGCGTTCTGTTCAGGTTTAGTTTCTATGTTTTTCCCGACTGGTTCGTCGATGTCGTAGTACTCGTACATTTGACATTCGCATTTGGAAGAGTTTACATAGCAGTTGTATAAAAGTTTAGTAATAAAGTGTTTGAAAATTATTTATAGGTTGTTGTTTATTACTTGCCACCGAAATATATAACAGTTAATATTGGAGTTCGTACTTTCTTGTTTGAATTGCAATTTTGACCAATCCTGACAGCACTTTTTCGGGTTTTTGTATATTGATTCATAATTGGGTGTCTCTAATGGCAAAACCCGAGATTAGGAACTAGGAAGAGTGTGCGAAGAAGTAGGATTGAAGATCAATATAACTAAAACAAAAATCATTACTAACGCTACCCAAAACCCAAATATTACCATGAAAGGAAATAAAATAGAAGTCGTTGAAGACTATCAATACCTTGGACAAACCATATCATTCCACAACAGACTAAAGAAAGAGGTTCATAGGCGCACAACCCTAGCGTGGAAAAAGTACTGGTCACTACAACATATATTCAAGGGAAAACTCGATCTATTAACGACATGTTAAACGAAAAATCTTCGACATGTGCGTAAGTCCGGTACTGACGTACGGCTACCAAACTTGGGCATTAACGGAAAAGTTAACAAGAAAAATCCGAACCAACAAAATGGAACGCAGCATGCTTAACATCACCTGGAGAGACAAAATAAGAACAGTAGACATAAAAAACCAAATAAAAAGCTCAGACATAATACATACAATAAGATTTTTGAAATGGTGCTGGGCCGGACAGATTGAACGAACAGGTGGAGGCTGGGCTAAAGAAACAACAGAATGGATCCCACTGGAAAACACAAGATTAAGAGGCCGCCAAAGAAGAAGATGGGTAGATGAAATCCTGGGAATGGCGGGACCTACATGGACGAGGAAAACCAAGGACAGGATCCACTGGAAGACGTTAGGGGAGACCTTTGTCCAAAAGGGCGCTTAACCAAGAAAAACAATTATTTTAATATTATTGTAAAAGAATGAAACATATTTAATTTACTTTTTTCACAAAACACAATGTAATTACAATTATATTGGTTAAATAAAGGTTAATATAATATAATAATGGCAAAACCCGAGATTACAGGTAGATATATTTTGCATGGTTGATATCAGCCCCCTACCTACAATAAAAACCACCCCATTCGTTTTTACCTGCCCCCAAATAAAAACAGACGACCACTTGGTCACTGGTCGCGCACTGATATTAGTTTGGCCAAAATCGTATAAATCGCGAAGAAGATGCATGTAACATTTGCCACTTCCGGTTGTCAGATTGTCACAAAAATATTCCGCTGAAATCCCGATTTTTTTTTCCGTCGATTACTATACTTTCCTTCAAGGGTACTACTCGTAAAGTAAAAATTATTCAATTTTATATAATACCTGATACATCAAAGGGCGAGGTTACGGAAAATATTGGCCGACTTCGTGTTATTTCTTGAAATGTTACATAGTAAGAAAACTACTTATTGACAGCTGCTGGAACAAAGCTATTTTATAAATTGAATTTAAAAAAATAGTATTAAAAAAAATTTTACATTTGAAGACGCTCCCCAGAGGTTAACTATAGTGGCAGCTCACATGATTTACGTGTGAGCACGCGTTTAAAAGTCGCGCTGAAAGTTGCATTTTAACGTAACTTCGGAGGCCGATGGCGGCCCCATCATGGGGCCTACCCGATTTTTTTCAACGCGAGCACGCTCCCCGGAGCCAGGCTATCCTCAGCTGGCAATTTGAGTGTCCTATGCGCATTTTTAAACGCTCCGTTAATGTAATGTATTCGTTACATTAGCGGGGCGTTTATTGTTAATGTAATGTACTCGAATATTATCGCCCTGTGTGCGTTCTGTTCAGGTTTAGTTTTTATGTTTTTCCCGACTGGTTCGTCGATGTCGTAGTACTCGTACATTTGACATTCGCATTTACAAGGGTTTACATAGCAGTTGTATACAAGTTTAGTAATAAAGTGTTTTAAGATTATTTATACGTTTGTTGTTTATTGCTTGCCACCGTAATATATAACAGTTAACATTGGAGTTCGTACTTTCTTATTTGAATTGCAATTTTGACCAATCCTGACAGTACTTTTTCGGGTTTTTGTATATTGATTCATAATTAGGTGTCTCTAATGGCAAAACCCGAGATTACAGGTAGGTATATTTTGCATGGTTGATATCAGCCCCCCCCCACCAACAATAAAAACCAACCCATTCTTTTTTACCTCCCCCCAAATAAAAACAGACGACCACTTGGTCACTGTTCACTCTTCTCCTGTCTACCAAACAGAGAATATCTAGAATCCTTCACAACTTTTTCCAAAATACACTATCCCAAGCGAAAAATGGCAACTGGCACAGAAAACCAAAAACATCAAATCGCCATCAGAAGGAAACTGCTCGCTGCAAAGACGTTACTCCGCATTGATCTCTACAAATGCAAGATACCACTACTCAAGGTAGTCCTGTTGAAGCAGTTCCACGCGAAGCAGGCAAAACTTAAGAAATCCAAGGCCCAACGTGGAAGCAGAATGAAGCAAATTCGCGACGAACGTCTACGACGACGTGAGCTAAAAAGCAAGGCCAAGTTCCTTCTTGGACTCAAGAAGCAACTGCGGCAGTACAAAATGAGACCTAGCAACGTTTTGCTGAAGAGTATAGAGTCCATTCAACGAGAAGGGCGACGAAGATGGCGCGTGGAGCAAGAACGAAAAGAGAAACAACGTAGAAGCGCCACCTGTGTTGGCCTGAGTGACGTGTTTGACAGAAACCGTATTCTGTATTTCTAGTAAATGCGTGTGCTTTGGCCTAAAGTCCCTAGGATTCAGACGATTTGATTGGCTAATAGGCTTTGCGCGACCTTTACGCCGTTTCTGTGGCGATTAGAAGTGTCAACTGCACTCACCGGTGACTCGACGGTGAGATGCAGGGTTGCCAATAGATAGATAGATAGATAGCCATTTATTGTTGCCAAACATATTTACAAATTAATACAATATATCATCAAGTATCTCAATATGTATTTCGATTCAAAAATTAATGAAATAAAGCAAATTAAAGTGTGATTCTAATGTATGATTGGCGACAATTTCGTGGTTAGCCGTGGCATTCCCATTATGGGATTTGGTTCGTATGCTCATGTGTGTCTAATCCGGGTATAGCCATACATCTTTGTATATGTCTCTCATTCTATTCCATTCCTGTCGGTCCCAAGCTACTCTGTGCCAGGTTACTCCTCCACAGCTTCTTTTGAATTCGTCCTCCCAGTTGGCAGTTGGTCTCCCTTTTCTTCTCTTCTTATCTCTCGGGTACCATTCTATTATTTTTTTAGTTCATCTCTTATCCTTCACTCTTATGATATGTCCAGTCCAGTTCCATTTTCCTTCTAGTATTATTTTTCCTATATCTTCTATCTTTAATTGCTCTCTAATCCATTTTTTCGTTTTCTTGTCTTTTCTTTTAATTCCAATCATTTCTCTATGCATTGCCCTAGCTGTCACTCTGACTTTTTTAATTATTTTGCTCGTTAGCGTCCATGTCTCACATCCGTAGAGCATGACAGGGAGGACACACATTACCCACAGTTTTTTTTTCCATTTCTATATTTGATTTCCATATATTCTTGTATTTGTTGTACGTTTGCCACCCCATTCCTATTCTTCTTGCTATTTCTTCTCCTTTGTTGCTGGTGGTATTTTTTTGTCCGAGGTATATGAAATGATCAACTTTTTCAATTTCATTTCCTTGTATACTTATTTTTTCTTGTTGGTCACAGTTTATGTACATTGCTTTTGTGTTTCGTGTGTTGATTCGCAGTCCAACTTCCTTTCCCCTTCGCAAAATTAGTTCCAGCATTTCTCTTATTTCTGCTTCATTCTTCCCGATTAGTACTATGTCGTTAACAAACTTCAGTCTATTCAGCCATTGCCCATTTACTCTTATCCCCTTGTTTTCTCATTCCTCTTTGACAAATATTTTCTCAAGTACAGCATTGAATAATTTTGCTGATACCGTATGGCCTTGCTTTAGCCCGTTTCCTAGTCTTATAGTTCTTATAATGTTGTTCAGCTCGATAATTAGCGTTGAGTTCTTATATATATATATATATATATATATATATATATATATATATATATATATATATATATATATATATATATATATATATATATATATATATATATATATATATATATATATATATATATATATATATATATATTTTAATATGTGAATATATTGTTCATCCATACCAGAATTTTGTATGACCTGTAAAATTGCTTCCGTCTTTACACTATCGAAGGCCTTTTCAAAGTCAATAAATACCATAATCATAGGGAAGTCATAGTCGTTTGATTTTTTTATGAGTTGCTGCACCACAAGAATGTTATCCAGCGTGGAAAAATTTTTCTTGAAGCCTGTTTGATCTTCGGATGAGGGGGTTGCCAATGGTCTGTGAAAACAGTTGCAACCGACGGAGCTGGCTGAAGTAGGGTTGCCAATAGTGCAACGCATAGATTAAATATATATATACTAATATAGATGGCGCGTTCTACATGTTTATTGTGGACGGTAATTTTAGTTTTCCCCGAGTCACCGTGCCCGCGGGGCGCTAGTAGTAAGGGGTGCTTGCTTACAGAAAAGGTTTGATTTGAATTGTATTTATTTAAAACTGTGCAAGTTTTAATTAATCAGAATCGATTTTGTTTCGCTAAGATAAAAATCGGTTCTGTTTAATGTTGGCATGCACAGTTTCTGTCAAACAGAGAACAATTATCCACATAGTTTTAAGCTAATATTCAATAAAAAAAATTCGTAAAAAGTTTTATTAGATGAAGTATAGTAACATATAAATAAAATATGTAGTACTGCATTGCTTCTTGACTTGGTCTCCCAGGTCCACATACATGGTTATCTGCTAGTGGTTCGTTCTTTGGGGATTTGAGTTCGAGATGACAACACTGGTTTGCAAGCGTAGTGCTGCCTCACAGATCATTTTTGTTCTCCATGATAAATACATATTAATACTACAGTGCCTTCTGATGAATGTACCAAAACCAATATAAATTTTGGCTATGGCGTGGTCCAACTCTTTCCCAGTTCTACTATTCTTTCAAACTTTCATTGCGGACCTTATGTGGTTGGAAGTCCAAATGGTCTCATTATTCGGCGATCTAATTATTACTAATGAAATGCATTTCATATATTCATTTCATCTTAAAAAACCAATGCGGCTAAGAATTATTTAGAAAATTTAAAGTATGTACCTCTGAATCCTTCGGCATTGTTAGAAATTTTCCCTTGGAAGGGCAATTTGGCACACTCCATTATTTACCATATTAAATAAATTCAGATGTATTCAGACATAAGTCAGAATTTCAATGAAAAATATCGGCGCCTAGTGATAATTTTGTCAACATATTTGGATCTAGTCTGTGTATTTGGATTTGTTCGCTAAAGACGGCCGTGATTTTGCTGTCATTATAAGCGCTAGTAGCGCCACGGTGGATCGGTAGATCGGGTTAAACTAAATTTGCAGTATCAAAAAACTTCAGTCGTGCTTCAGTCCACTTCAGTCGGAATTAAATCAGCATGGTGCAACGTCACGCACACCGCTATTGTCAAACGGCGTAAATTTGGAGGTTACCTTCAATTTCCAATCGCTTGTGCTAGTAGTTGCCACGTGTGTTAACGTACGAATTACGAAACAAGTTTATTGAACGAACCCCGAATCTACTGAGTTACAGCTCGTTCCCACTATGTCGGGTATCGGATCCGCTTTTTAATCGGACATCGCCGCCTCTGTTCACACTAGACGGATGTCGAACCCGATTGAAGCTGGAGGCAATGTATGACAATTGCTGCTAGGCGACTGTACGCAATGGACGTCGACGAAGCTTTTGTTGTGCTATATTATTTTCGAAGAAAGCAGCAAATAAAGAACATTTTGGGTGAATCCAATCCTGAGGACAAGGTTCACTTTAGGAACCTTTCAGAACTTAATCATTGAATTGAGAAGTGACGAATGGAAGTTTTTTAATTATTTTAGAATGCCCACTAGTTGAAGAAGGACAGCTGTTTCTAGTGGGATCAAATTTTCAGGATTTATCTCTATCTCCATTGTTATAAACACACAAACATAACACGCGTGCCCGCTACTGCGATATGACTGCAGATGGCCAATGAGTGGCATGAAAGCTAGCGGGCAACGGGTAGTTGGAGAGAGTTTTCGGATCCGATGCCCGACAAATGTGAACAGCCTCATACAAACAAGTATGCGAGCAAGATCCGGCACGATTTTTGATCGGGCTTGCGACGCTGGCAAAACACCCGACAAAACTTGTTGGAGCCGAAAAAAAATCGGTGTCGGATAAATGTGAACAGCTCTATACAAAATGTTAAGCCACTAGAGCATCCGATTTTTTTTCGGATCCGTCATCCGACAAGTGGGAACCGGCCCTTACGAGTGCTATATCTATATTGTTAAGAGGTAAGAGACGATAGTGAACTAATATTGGAATGCTGCGATAGTAACAAGTGTACGTGATTGTCTTAGATAGCTGTTCCCTACGTTGCGATGCTGCGTGGTGTGCTGTTAGATGGTGTTGAAGACCGAGAAAATAGCAGCAGCAGCAACGAAGGAAACGGCAACTATTTGACAGTACTGCAAAGAACGCTACGAGATGAAAGTAATCCGTTTGACTTGCCAGAAGCACGGTATGTTTTGGTTATCATCCATGACATATGTTACGTTCATTACATATTGTAGGTTAATTGAATTATTTCGATTCCCGCGTGAGGTAATGCAAAATATTTGCCAGTGGCTTGAGCCTCATTTAACCGTGTCAAGGAGGAGAACGCGCATTCCACCACATCTTCGTGTACTTACAGCTGTACATTTCTTTGCCACCGGCTCATACCAGCGTACAGTTGGACAAGCCGTAGTGTCTAACATGAGCCAAGCGCAGGTCCATCGCTGTATAATGGAGGTATCCGATGCCATGGAACAACATCTTGGTGGGCAGTGGATACAGTTTCCCCTGCAGCACATACGGCAAAATACCTAGTTTACGGCGACAAAATTAAAAAGACAAGTTTAGCCAAAGACCTTTAAATTTAATTAGTACATGCTTTATAATAACTAATGCGTCTAATATGACCCAATAACATTGCCAGGTGAGCGCTCGCCAATAGAAGAAGTGTGTTGAGAGTAATTTTAATTGTGTTTAGAGTAATACCTTAGCATGGATTGTGAGCCTTTAGGTTTGTACAACTATATTTCAGCATCTTAAGTTTTTTTCACTAGGTTTAGTATAAACTGTATGCATTTTTTTAATGTGAATTTTGTAAATGTTAAACATAACCTTTTAAAAAAATATAGCAAAAAAACATCTTTTTTGTTAAAGGTGACAATGTAGTTATATACTTCAGTATCATATAGATAAACAAAACAGCTGCCTCATCTTGCCCCGTTCTTAATTACGATTTTTTTCAGCTAGCCGAGCTGAGTTTTCTTCAATAGCAGTTATAAATAGAAAAGAACTCGTGTTAGTGTTGAAATATGACAATTTCTTTAAACATTCATCGAATGCAACAAACGTTTAGTGAACTATATCATTGAGAAATATTTTGAAGGAAACCCTCCATCAGACTATTTGAAACAGTTGAACAGAGCGGTAAATTTGTTTGTATTAAAACTTTTAAGAGGATGGAAACAGTGCAATCGAACTTATGATCGATTTTTGAAGAAACACCGTAAATGGCTTGTGGGAAATCTAACGTTACCTCAGTTTACAACGACGCCAGGAGTAGCTAGTGATTCTGCAAAAACTGGGAAAGGAAGGCCTAAAAAACTTTTTTCGGAATCTTCCACCAGAACTAAGGAGAGGCGAATTAAACATCTTGTTAAAGAAATAAGCCCGGATAGGCTGCGTTATGCCGCCTATCCACCGTAATAAAGGAAGGAATAGGAACTACTGCAAAAGTAATGAAAATGGCGCTAACTACGACACCTAGAAGATTAAAGAAAATGGAAAAAGCACATGATTCTTCAAGTTCTATCAAGCCGTTCACTCCGGAAGAAGCACTGGGTTTTCTTGTAGATTTAGGCCTGAGTAAAGACGACTACATAAGAATGCAAAGAGAAACAAAAATAAGAGGAGCTAATGTCTGGCCTACCTACAACATAATTTTTGATACGAAGAAACAATGTTATCCGCCGAATATCACCATCACCGAAAGTGAAGCCTAAGTACCATTGCAAGATCTTTTGGACCTAACCATAAGAAGATTGACCACAGTACAACATGAGGTTTTCCAACGTGTTCCAGAAGGCGTAACAACAATTAATGTTATTTATAAATGGGGTCTCGATGGCAGTGGTGGGCACAGTATCTACAAGGAGGCTTTTTCGAATAATTTGCAATATGCAGACTCCAATATCATATTATGCACTATTGTACCTCTTGAACTGTCTGTTCAGAATGCAAACGGTAAAATTATATTATGGAAAAACCTCAGCCCATCATCCACAAAACATTGTCGCATCATAAAATTCAAAATAGAGAAAGAGACAAATAAAGCAATGAGGCAGGAATATGAATCGATTGAAACTCAAATTTCACAATTAAGACAAACTACAGTAGACCTGCCTGATAAGCAGCTACACTTTAAGCATTTTCCGGTATGTACCATGATAGATGGAAAAACATGTAATGTTTTAATAGAAATGTCTTCTTCGCAAGCATGTAATGTTTGTGGTGCTACTCCGAAGAACATGAATGACTTGGCAAAAATATTGAACAGACCATGCAATAAAAACCTACAAATTTGGCATTTCTGTTTTACACGCGTACCTTTGGTGCTTTGAGTATTTGTTGCATATCTTATATAAATTAAACATAAAGAGATGGCAAGCAAGAGAAAAAGAAGCTAAAGAAAATGTAAAAAAACAGAAGGATAAAATAACAACAAAGTTTTACCAAGAAATGGGCTTAGTAGTAGATCAGCCAAAGCAAGGAGGCGGCAACAGTAATGATGGTAATACGGCTCGGAAATTTTTCCAAAATCCCGAAACAGTTTCCAAAATTACTGGCCTAGATGAAAGTGTCATAAATCGATTTGCAAATATTTTGACCACAATTTCAAGTTGTCACTACATTGATACTACAAAATTTAAAGCTTATTGCTTGAAAACAGCACATATATGCGTTAATTTATATGGATGGTATAACATGAGTGCTACCGTTCATAAACTACTGATCCACGGCAGTGAAATAATTAGTTCCCTTCCTCTACCTGTGGGACAGCTGTCAGAAGACGTACTGGAGGCCAGTCACAAGGACTACAAAAATTTGCGGATTTTTCACGCAAGAAAAACGTCTAGAATAAATACAAATACGGATATAATGAACTGGATGCTAGTGTATTCAGATCCCGTTATATCTTCAAACAGAAAATGTACACGAAAAAACAGAAAACCATTTCCCGGGGAAGTTTTGAATATGTTAAAAATACCCGATTTTTTTTAAAATGTGCCCATGGATCGTGCTGACGACATAGATAGTGATGTCACTGACGGGAACGATAATGAAGAAGTGAATAAGGTATAGTGAAAATTTTCAATAAATTTTTTTGTTTAAAATTACTGTACATTATTTTTCACACCTTATTACTCCTGCAAAAATCGCTTAACAAATGTGTTTAGTAAACAGAAAACGACCAAAATACTTAACATACACTTATTCTAAGCAGTCACGATCCCAAAATTTCACCTATTAAGAAAAAATATTTTTGTCGCCCTAAATTCATGATTTTGCCGTATGTGCGCAGGAAGAATATGTAGCTACGCAGCAAGCGTATGTACAATTCTTCTCATTCAAGATAGGTTTAAGTGCCGACATAAATTTTTTTAGATTTATGGACAAATATACCATGCCCGGAGTAATTGGTGTCATAGATGGTACGCATGTTGCCATTACAAATCCAGGCAGTGACATCGAACACAATTTTTTGAACCGTAAAGGTTTTCATTCGATAAACGTGATGATCGTAAGTTAGAGAGTTCAACAATCTTCCACTTCATATTGTGAGTTTATTTTCAAATGTGTGATCTCAATTATAAAATTTTGGCCATAAATGCTGGCTATGCTGGAGCCATACATGATGCCTTCATATGGCAAACATCAAATATCCGGAGGGTTTTGCAGAGGAGATTTGAGGATGGCAGTCGACAGAGTTGGTTACTTGGTAATAATATTTCTTATTAACCAATTTGTCGCTATTTTCAAATATGATGCACCGCCGACACTTTTGCCAGCAAGTGACAGTATGTCTCAGTCACAATTATAAAGCATTAACAATACTACTGTGAGCTGTGTACAAGTGTCAATGATACACAATATTTGGAAAGAGTTTATATAATACATGAACTTCAAATTTTTAGGTGACTCTGGTTACAATTTGGAGCCATATTTGATGACACCTATCAGAAATGCTCCAAATGGTACTCCAGAGTCGCGATATAATGCAACTCATCGCAGAGCCCGAAGCGTTGTAGAGTGGTGCATCGGTACATTCAAAAACCGATTTCGATGTACCTTACAAGATAGGATGCTAAAGTATTCTCCCGCCAGAGCTGGAACCATCATTAATTGCTGTGCTATACTACATAATATTGCTGTAGCACACCGTCTTCAGCTGGACGAAGCGGAACCTGAACAAATGCATGAGAACATGCCGCAGGCAAATGCAGTACGGCAAGAACTAGTCAATAATCATTTTTGATAATTCTTGATCCCGGTTCTGCCTTCCTGTCGTAATAGATGTACCGCCAATGGGTACTGACAACCAGTTAAATACCTCCAGTGGTCGTTACCATGCAGTATGATAGAATGGGTAAGCGCTAATGGCCAACAGTGATCAAGATGCAGCGGAAAAAACCGCATTCAACATCCTACATAAATACTGGCTTTTATACAATTCAGAATGCTACGAAGCACAGTTCTGTGTAAACAACTAATAAAATGTACACTTCACAGATAATGAGTTATTCAGTCATGTAGCTATGAAATACATACTACTTAAACTACTTACTTCGTGCAGCTGTCACCAAGTAGTGCACTATGGTGCACTATTCCTTTTTTCGATGATATAAATAATCTGTCACTGTTATTTGTAATGCTGTTGCCATTGAAACATATCTGCCTCATTCTATTCTAAAAGTGCGTTTACATACATGCAAGAAATGCTCACGAACGTTCGCAAACATATTTTTCGGTGTCGTTGACATATGTGCAAGCAAACGCTGTTCGTTTGTGTTTGTGTTCCATGTTGAACAGAAGAATTCTGTAGTACCTTAAATTAATTAACCATGGACAATATTTAGACTGTTTAATATGATAGTAACTGTTGTTTGCATTCCATAATTCATCCTTACATTTGTATAAATCAATTACCTGTATGCATTTTTCATTATTCCACATTTTTGACATGTTTGCTGCGAATGTTCGCTGGTAACTAGGTTGCCATTCAAACTGCGCAGACAAAAATTTTAACAAATTTGTTCAGTAATATTTCTTATATCCTAAATATAAAAATTTGTTTGTCTCAATGTAAATAAGGAATGAAAAAGTTAGCAAATTGAATAATGGATTCAGCTTTGTTCCTGAGTAAAAGTTATACAGTTTGTAGTCTCTGTAAAACGTAACCTAAATATCTACACAAGCTGTGGTATTACTGTATGAACAGTAACTTTTTTTACCGTCAACAAAAATTACTTACCAATGTTTACTATCGTAATTTTGTTGACGTGCAATGATGGATTGCCTAATAGCTGAACAATACTATGAATGAAACTAAATTGCTAACAGGGTTAATCAATGCATATTTCAATAACAAAACAGAAATGAGATTATTTCTGTAAATATTTTTGATGGTGTACCCTATGGACAACTTCATTGAACCTGTAAAGTCGATGTGTCATTGTTTCTGCATGGCATATCAAATGTTGTAAGTTTACTGCAGTGTAACTGCGATTAGATAACTGCTATAAACAAATTGCATTGTAATGTACTGACCAAAACAATTCCACTATACTGTAGGGTAAGTGTAATAGTTTCAGATTATAACATGACTGCTGTAAGTTTTTGCCATGTTGTAAACACTTTCTGCATTTATCTGCAATAATTTTCATTTATATTATTTATAATTGACTTGTCAATACTCTGAGCTACACAATGAGCTAAATAAAAGCAATAATGATGCTAAGACCAAAAGAGGTATACATACACAAAATGAAAACTACCGTCTAAATGTTTTCATTATTCTTATTATTTCAGAAATGTATATAGAAAATTATAATTCATAATTGATCAAATAAATTTGCGTTGAACGTTACTACTCGTCTCTTATTTTTATCCTTTTCCCGAAATGCGATCGCTTAGCTGTTTGCAGATCTGTCCCTGGAACAGAGAAAATTTAGCACATTGCATGAACTGAAAGCAATAATGACATGCATAGTATATGTCTCTATTTGACAACAATTTATTCCATGAATAAGAGCAAAGGTTATGAATGTTCATTATGAGACTATATTTTAGACTATTTTGAGAACCCAGTGAAACGGTGTTGTATGGATTTCTGTGACAGTTGAAGGAGAAAACTAAATGACCAAATATGTGTCACACAGTAAGTAGTTCATTTTAAAATTTGTAACAAATTCGATAAGCTACATTGTTAGAAACATGAAGTATACAACACGTTAGTAAATAATTGGAATTTATATCAACACCCAGGAATAAATGACCTACTTTACTAACACCTACTTGACATAGCAACTTTTATACTATAGGAGAATAAAGGTGCACAAGACAAGCGTTAAGTATATATTTTCATTATGTGCGTATATGGGATGTATTCTGTAAAAAAATATAAAAATAAACCATCAATGGTAAAAAATGACAAATTAAAAAATTAAAGAAATTAAAAAAAGTATATTCTGTATGTCCTGTCGTAGCTCTTCCAACGTTGTGGCCATTGTTGTCAGCTGCGACAGGATACCTTCTTGGAAAGCAGCGTCGCTTTTCTGGTGAATCTGCTGCAATTCCAAGCGCTGTCTCTCCACAGCCAGTCGCTCCTGCTCTAGTGCAAGCCTCTCCTTCTCCAGGCCAATCAGGTCTTGCCCCTGGGCCTCAACAAGCTTCGTAACCTGCTTCTGCAAGTTTTCATTAGTAATTGTTGCCAGGTTCATAGTAGTGTACTTACATTTGGTTGTCGTCCTCTGGTGCTCGTCCCTGGCTCCCTAGAATGTGAAGGGCGCAGACGAATGACTCCACTTCCCCGACTACTCGCATTTGCGGAAGTGGCCGAGCCATGAGGTGCCTCTAACTCAAATGTCAAGCATACATTTATATAGTACAATATTATATATACACTCAGATGCAAAAAAACGGGTCATTTTTTTCGTGTATACGTACATTGTTTTCGCTTTGTTCATTACATAAACTGATAAAGTAACATATGTTATGTTTTTCTTTATTCTGATGGTTGTCTCTTTGATTGTCAAACACTAAAATTCTTATTGACAGTACTAAAACAAAAAAATTGACTATTTTTTTTACAAAAATTACCCAATGACCCGTTTTTTCTGCATCTGAGTGTACATTATTTGTGATGTACCTTCCTCCGTGCATGGAGAAGTAGTCGGGTAGTGGGTGGTGGACTTGTTGTCTCTCGCTAGAGAGTGTCAAATAATTAGGTTCATCATAAAAACAGAAATACACACAAGATGAAATACAACAACCACAATGGAAGCCATTACTACAGTGTGTAAAAGTAAGAAAACATACTTATCGGGTAATTTGTATAGCATGTTATGTGTTGCATATGATGGAGAGGGCAATGGCCTCCTTACATTATACTGTACCTCTTCAGTTCCCTGCGTGGAGGTCGCAACATGTAGCTAATTGAGAGAGATTAAGATTTTAATAATTACAAGACATGTACAGTTCCTATATTGAAATACCTCCGATGATCCAAACTCCCTGCTGCTTGATTTAAACGAATAATCAAACAGCAGGGTCAGTAGTCGCTCTTCCATGTTGGTCAGCGACACCACTGACTGTCCCACGAAAGCAGGTCCAGCTGCACCGGTTTAATTCCGCTGTCCTTCCAGTACACTGGCCTTCTTCCGTATACGGCTTCGCCAGTCATTCCAGCACTAACATCATTAAAATTACATTGCAACCGAACATGATACTAGATAATACCTTCTGCCATTGCAACACTGTTTTTTTGCCGCCTCCCTGAATAGTGTTCAGCTCGTCAGCCACTTGTTCCCACATAGTTTGCTTAGTCGAAGCACCTGCAGCTCCACAGAACTGTCCGCGAGCAAATCGCGGGTGGTCCTCCATGTATTGAAGCAAATGAGATCTTTGCTCGTCGGACAGCTTTGTGATGCTGGTGGCATTTTGCTAAACACATTCAGATTGTCATAAATATTTTCTAACCATTTTCACACATTAATTATAGTAAAATTGTTTATACTTACAATCGGGATTCGGGTACTCGTGGCAGACATTTTCACAGAAATAAACGGAAACCTGCAGAAACGTATTAGAAGCCCCTTTAACTTACATTCAAGAACACAAAAAAGCAATATAATGTAAAGGCACAACCGAATATACTGTGAATGCACAGCATAATGTGACAGCTGTTCACTATTAATTCGATGTAATTATGCGTTTCATGACACCAGCTTGGAAATCGGCACCAACCACTATTGATACATAACATATTCAAGAAAATACACATAACACAACCTATCAACAAATCGTAACCCCACAATTTTGACGGACGATGTTCCAACTTCGCACATGTTTTCAAGTCAGTGGTGCCACATGGAGAAAAATTATGAAAGCGCCAGTAACTTTTGCGCAGCGTCGCGCACGGGACAGAATCCCAATGCCGTATATCACTTTGGTTGTATATTTGTATATGTATAGGTTGATTTTGGGGGGTATTCAATTGCTTATGTTGTAATGTTTTATAAATAAATATCGCATAAAATAAATTATATTGTTGTTTTTTTTTTGCGTAATAAGGTTGTGTTACTTCATAAAAGTTAAATGGGTAAGCAATGTGTGTAGTGTGAAGTGTGATACAAACAAGATAAATCGGCAATATGCTAAGTAGGCAATTCAAAACTATGGTATTGGTGATATTTTGGAAAACAATGTAACAGTTATAACACAAACAAAAAAATCTGGTATACAGGCAATTGAAAATAAGGATAATGTTTGTTGTCTAGGTATTGCACATTATGCATTTTCCTGTCTATACATGCTTTTGTTTCTTTGTATGGACTTACCCTTTACGGTAAAAACAGTTAGGGTTAATCTTGATTATCTTATTCAACGTCACTAAGATAACAATGTTGATAATCACACAGGTAAAGTTAATACCTGATTATAAAATTGCTTACCTGACACCATATTAGTTATCATTGTTTAGAACAATGCTTGTTTGTGTATAACGTTACAAACAAACAGGTAAATGTAACCAAATAATCTCGATAAGGTCAAATGAACAGTTATTTATATCTATTATTTCTGAATTTGGGATAAATTTTGAAGGTAATTTTTGCAATGTACACGTGTTCAATAGAAGATGTACAGTTAACTTCTCAACTAAGTTATTGCATATAGATTTGTGAGCAATAATTTAATTTTCAACAGTTTGGCATTATAGCAGATAGTTATTAATAGCACATGCTATAATGACAGTTGATAATACTGCATGAAATTGCAGACTGCTGTCTTCGATATTAATATTTGTATGCTACAATGGCTAATTGCATTGAACGAAAGCAAATCAGTCAATATAAATTTCACAACCAAATAACTTGGCATAAAGCTGGAGGCCAAGCAACGCTGGAAAGGACATGTGAAAAAGAAGCGAGAGGAATTGGGCATTAAATATAAATACATGTACTGACTTATTGATAGAATTTTTTTTTATTTTTTTTTGTCAACATGGTTATCGGATTGCTTCAAGGTATGTCAGTTACCACACTTTCGCAAAACCATTTTCAATACATTTTAATCGCTATAGTGATTAACTACTTAATTAAATTATCTAATTTTTATCCCAGAAGTTTATAGTTAGGCGATATCCTAACCTTTTGGCGACTTCTTATATATTATTTAAATTTGAAAATGTGTACCTATCTTGATATTTGGTAATATTTCAAAGCCTGAATAACGATCTATTACGTTCACATTCAAGTCAAGCTTTCAATAAAATAGGACTATACAAGCATATCTTATACCTGTTTTATATTAGCTTTTGTCTACTATTAACTGTGTGTATTCTTTTACTGATGCTATTTTGTCAACATGTTGTCCCTTTACATCGTTATTCTATTTTGACCGCTATTATCTAACCATTTTTATTGCAACCGTACGATAAAATTCACAATTGTGCACCATTTTGGTGACAGGAACCAGTATTGTCGAATTTTTAATAAAGGATTTTAAATTACCTTATACTCAATAGAAGAAAGTGCAGTTTTTGGGATGTACCGTTATTTATTGTCTGGTATATCAAGGTATATTATATATGTGATTTAAATACCACGGATGAAGGAGGAAAATTTGGATTTTCCAAAGGTCTAACGCGTAGATAGAGAGATATATACCGGGATAGTAATGAAACAGTTTTGTTTCAAATCCACATTTATTATTATATAACAAAAAATAACTTGCTGCGATATAACTTAATGGATTATTCACGAAAAACGAAAGAAAAGGAATGGCAAAAGTCTACATACAGGCCGCATGGTATGTTCTATCTTACCGTGTACTGCAGAAGTACCGTTTGTTTAATTTTGCGTTCAGGCTTTAAATTAGGCTTCGTATGTATTGTATTTATTTGTAGTCTAGACTCTAGACAGTTTCAATAAGTATACAGTTGTGACAATGACTTCTCGAAAAGAAATTGCAAGTGATACGCGAAACTTGGTATTAAATAGAGAAATAAAAAAAAAACTTGTTTGGTGAAATTTCAAAATAGTTCAATTTAAGTAAATTTACAGTTCAAACTATATTCAATAACTTTTAGAATAGGTACTCATAGTGCTGAAAATACATCGCGCAGTGGTCCCCCAAAGAGGCTAAGGTACACATGTTCAATGGCAAATATACAGTTAAGTTGTAAAGTAAGTTACTTCATATGTATTTGTGAGCTATAAATTATTTTTCACCAGCCTGGTATTATAGCAGACGATTAACAATAAATAAAATATAAGGTAATAATAACGGTTGTAAAGGTAAGAAATAGAGTTATCCAATGATGTATGACCCACCATATGATTCAGATATTTAGTACAAATTTATGAAAAAATAGTACAATAACTTTTATGTTTAACATTTTTTTATAGAACTAATAATTTACGCTGTGTAGAGAATATTCCATTTAGTTGCTCAACTCTGTATGTAATTTTATCTGTACTGCGCCGTTAATTAAAAAAAAAAAACAGGCCAATTTAGGATGTTCTGAAAATTATTCAATGTGACCGTATGTAAAAAACTAGAGGTACATACATCGAGTCATGTTATGTGTGTATGTAATAGTTTGGGTGCGGTTTACTCCGCTGCACCTAGGCCAGTCTTGGCCCTTTGCGCTTACCCATTTCATACTGTTTAATAACGACAACCAGAGGTGTTCAACTGGTTGCCGGCACCCACGGTTTAACGCCCCTTGCGAAAGGCGATGGGACGAGGACCTTCAGCTGATGCCTGGATTTGAACCCAAGACTTCCTAGCAGAAGAGCAGCGCTCTACCGCTAGAGCCACTCGCCCCACCATCGAGTCATGTTGCCGAGAAAAGAATTATTGAACAATTGTTAATAAAGGAATCAGGTTAATACTGGTTTAAATTGTCATTTTGACCAAGGCCTACAGCAATTTTGAACGTTTTGATTATTGATTTATAATCAGTATAATCACCAATCGCTAAAGAGCTTGTATATAAAAAATTGGACATATGTCACCCCTTCTTTTTGAGCACAGCAATATAGAACAATTTTTAATACAGATTTGTGTACTTCTGGTTTCAACTGCAATTTTGACCATGCTTGACAGCGGTTTTGGACGTTTTGAATATTAATTCATAATTAGCGCTCTCTATTGAGACTCTATGTAAAAACTTAAAGAAACATTATCTCCTAGAAAAGGATAATTTGGACATTTGTTAATATTGGAGTTCGTACTTTCTTGTTTGAATTGCAATTTTGACCAATCCCGGCAGCACTTTTTTTGGGTTTTTGTATATTGATTCATAATTGGCTCTCTCTAATGACAACCCCCAAAATTACAGGTAAATTTTGCATGGTTGATATCATACCCCGACCAATGAAAGAATCACATCCACCCCATTATTTTTACCTGCCCCCAAATAAAAGCAGGCGACCACTTGGTCACTATTCACTCTTCTCCTGTTTACCAAACAGAGATTATCAAAAATCCTCCACACCTTTTTCCAAAACACAGTATCTCCAGTGAAAAATGGCGATTGATAGTGCAAATCAAAACGATCAAGTGGCCATCAGAAGAAGACTGCTCTCTGCCAAGACGCTTAGCATTGAGTTGTACAAGGGCAAGATAACACTACTCAAGGAAGTCCTGTTGAGGAAGTTCCACGCTAAGCATGCAAAACTGAAGAAATTGAGAATCCAACGCAGGAACAGAGTGAATGAATTGCGTTACGAACGTCTGCGCAGACGTGATCTAAAAAGAAAGGCCAAGTTCCTTCTTGGTCTGAAGGAACAACTGAAGGAGTACAACATGAAGCCAAGCAACGTTTTGCTGAAGAACTGGGACTCCATTTATAGGAAAGGACATCGAAAATGGCTTGAGGATCAAGAAAGAAAGCGAAACAACGTAGAAGCGCCGTCTGAGTTATAAGTTCGTGTGTGAAAGGTCTTTGACATAACCTAATAACTTGTATATTTGTATATAGATTGATTTTGGGTGTATTATATTGTAATTATTGTTTATGTTTTTTTGAATAAATATCGTATAAAATAAATTCTATTGTTGCTTTTTTTCGTACAGTGGTTGTGTTCTTCATAAAGGTTAAATGGATAAGTAATAAGTGTGGTGTAAAGTAAATACAATATGGCAGTTATAATATAAACAAAACATAGTGGTAGATAGGCAATTCAAAACACGGGTAGTGTTTGTTGCCTAGATATTATACATTATGCATTTTTGTGTTTACCGTTTATTTATTAAAGTAACTTATTTTCTTTCTACACATCCCTTTGTTTATTTATATGGACTTACCGTTTACAATAGGATCAGTTACAGTTAGGGCTAATCTTGATTATATTATTCAACGTCACTAAGGTATAATATTGATAACCAGACAGGTAAAGTTAATACCTGATTACAAAATTGCTTACCTGACACCATATTAGTTGTTATTGTTTAGGACAATGCTTGTTTTGGTACAACGTTACAAACAAACAGGTAAACGTAACCAAATAAACTCGTTAAGGAGAAATGAACAGTTATTTAAATCTATTATATCCGATTTTGGGGTAAATTTGACAGGTAATTGATACAATGTACACGTGTTCAATAGAAGATGTACAGTTAACTTCCAAAGTAAGTTATTGCATATAAATTTGTGAGCAATAATTTAATTTTCAGCAATTTGGTATCATAGCAGATGGTTATTTATAGTACATGCCACAATGGCATTTGATAAAACTGTTGAAGGAGTAATAAATTCTAGACAAAAGCAAATCCGTTGATATAAATTTCTCAAATAATAATAATAATAATATAACTACTCGAATACGACCAAATATCTTGGCATGACGCTGGATGCCAAGTTTCGCTGGAAAGTACATGTGAAAAAGAAACGAGAAGAATTGGGCATTAAATATAAATACATGTAGTGACTTATTGATGGAAATTTAGCTCTGTTAACACATAATAAGCTTCTACTATGCAGGGTGTAACAGGTTTGAGTACACAAACATTGAGAGATAATACATTTTGAGCTACTCTCCATACATTCTTATAAAATATCTGGGTTGGCTCTCACCTTACTTTCGGACTATATCGTTGGTACAATGAAATATCTAAACACTTTTGCAATTATTCAATTTTGTAAAACCACAGCCAATCTGGACCCTAACTAACGTCAGTTTCTATGACATAATGCATTTGTCATCCTGACATTTAATGTCATGTCATGCCAGTGGCACTAACGTTTGTCAAAATCTAACAATTCGCAACACAGCGACGAAGACTGTGGATTCTGTCAAACCGCTCCTATAAAAGCATATAACGTCTAATCCGTTCATCCCACTGATCTGCAAATTTGTATACATATTTAAAGTCACTGCAAGATGAACTGATATTAGTTTGGCCAAAATCGTATAAATCACGAAGAAGATGCATGTAACATTTGCCACTTCCGGTTGTCAGATTGTCACAAAAAATTTCCGCTGAAATCTCGATTTTTTTTCCGTCGATTACTATACTTTCCTTCAAGGGTACTAGTCGTAAAGTAAAAATTATTCAATTTTGTATAATACCTGATATATCAAAGGGCGAGGTTACGGAAAATATTGGCCGACTTCGTGTTATTTAAATGAGCTGACGTTTCTTGAAATGTTACATAGTAAGAAAACTAGTTATTGACAGCTGCTGGAACAAAGCTATTTTATAAATTGTATTTTAAAAAATAGTATTAAAAAAAATTTTACATTTGAAGACGCTCCCCAGAGGTTAACCTATAGTGGCAGCTCACATGATTTACGTGTGAGCAAGCGTTTAAAAGTCGCGCTGAAAGTTGCATTTTAACGTAACTTCGGAGGCCGATGGCGGCCCCATCATGGGGCCTACCCGATTTTTTTCAACGCGAGCACGCTCCCCGGAGCCAGGCTATCCTCAGCTGGCAATTTGAGTGTCCTATGCGCATTTTTAAACGCTCCGTTAATGTAATGTATTCGTTACATTAGCGGGGCGTTTATTGTTAATGTAATGTACTCGAATATTATCGCCCTGTGTGCGTTCTGTTCAGGTTTAGTTTTTATGTTTTTCCCGACTGGTTCGTCGATGTCGTAGTACTCGTACATTTGACATTCGCATTTACAAGGGTTTACATAGCAGTTGTATACAAGTTTAGTAATAAAGTGTTTTAAGATTATTTATACGTTTGTTGTTTATTGCTTGCCACCGTAATATATAACAGTTAACATTGGAGTTCATACTTTCTTGTTTGAATTGCAATTTTGACCAATCCTGACAGCACTTTTTCGGGTTTTTGTATATTGATTCATAATTAGGTGTCTCTAATGGCAAAACCCGAGATTACAGGTAGGTATATTTTGCATGGTTGATATCAGCCCCCCCCCCCCCCACCAACAATAAAAACCAACCCATTCTTTTTTACCTCCCCCCAAATAAAAACAGACGACCACTTGGTCACTGTTCACTCTTCTCCTGTCTACCAAACAGAGAATATCTAGAATCCTTCACAACTTTTTCCAAAATACACTATCCCAAGTGAAAAATGGCAACTGGCACAGAAAACCAAAAACATCAAATCGCCATCAGAAGGAAACTGCTCGCTGCAAAGACGTTACTCCGCATTGATCTCTACAAATGCAAGATACCACTACTCAAGGTAGTCCTGTTGAAGCAGTTCCACGCGAAGCAGGCAAAACTTAAGAAATCCAAGGCCCAACGTAGAAGCAGAATGAAGCAAATTCGCGACGAACGTCTACGACGACGTGAGCTAAAAAGCAAGGCCAAGTTCCTTCTTCGACTCAAGAAGCAACTGCGGCAGTACAAAATGAGACCTAGCAACGTTTTGCTGAAGAGTATAGAGTCCATTCAATGAGAAGGGCGACGAAGACGGCGCGTGGAGCGAGAACGAAAAGGGAAACAACGTAGAAGCGCCGCCTGAGTGACGTGTTTGACAGGTCTTTGACATAACCGTATATCACTTTGCTTGTATATTTGTATATGTATATACTCTGTTCAGTGAAACTTTGCAGTGGTGGGCGGGATTTAGCAAGCCAGATTTACACTGGCCAGCACGGTGACTATATAGCAACACTTTGTAACTATAGTATTACAACAATTTATGTTATAGGAAATTCAAACAAACGTCAAATTGTGACAATTTTATTTGCGCCAGTGGAGATCTGCCTGCCCTTTGCACCAATTAACAGCGTGAATTTCGATCCCTATCCCGGCTAATACTGCAAAGTTTCGGCGGACAGAGTATAGGTTGATTTTGGAGGGTATTAACGTGCTTATGTTGTAATGTTTTATAAATAAATATTGTATAAAATAATTATATTGTTGGTTTTTTTTTGCGTAAAAAGGTTGTGTTACTTCATAAAAGTTAAATTGGTAAGCAATTTGTGTAGTGCGATGTATGATACAAACAAGATAAATCGGCAATATGGTAAGTAGGCAATTCAAAACTATGGTATTGGTGATATTTTGGAAAACAATGTAACAGTTATAATACAAACAAAAAAATCTGGTAGACAGGCAATTGAAAATAAGGATAATGTTTGTTGTCTAGGTATTGCACATTATGCATTTTCGTGTTTACCGTTTACTTATTAAAGTAACGTATTTCCTGTCTATACATGCTTTTGTTTGTTTGTATGGACTTACCCTTTACGGTAAAAACAGTTAGGGTTAATCTTGATTATCTTATTCAACGTCACTAAGATGACAATGTTGATAATCACATAGGTAAAGTTAATACCTGATTATAAAATTGCTTACCTGACACCATATTAGTTATCATTGTTTAGAACAATGCTTGTTTTTGTATAACGTTACAAACAAACAGGTAAACGTAACCAAATAATCTCGTTAAGGTCAAATGAACAGTTATTTATATCTATTATATCTGAATTTGGGATAAATTTTGAAGGTATTTTTTGCAATGTACACGTGTTCAATAGAAGATGTACAGTTAACTTCTCAACTAAGTTATTGCATATAGATTTGTGAGCAATAATTTAATTTTCAACAGTTTGGCATTATAGCAGATGGTTATTTATAGCACATGCCATAATGGCAGTTGATAATACTTTGTATGCTACAATGGCTAATTGCATTGAACGAAAGCAAATCAGTCAATATAAATTTCACAACCAAATAACTTGGCATAAAGCTGGAGGCCAAGCAACGCTGGAAAGGACATGTGAAAAAGAAGCGAGAGGAATTGGGCATTAAATATAAATACATGTACTGACTTATTGATAGACATTTTTTTTTATTTTTTTTTTGTCAACATGGTTATCGGATTGCTTCAAGGTATGTCAGTTACCACACTTTCGCAAAACCATTTTCAATACATTTTAATCGCTATAGTGATTAACTACTTAATTAAATTATCTAATTTTTATCCCAGAAGTTTATAGTTAGGCGATATTCTAACCTTTTGGCGACTTCTTATATATTATTTAAATTTGAAAATGTGTACCTATCTTGATATTTGGTAATATTTCAAAGCCTGAATAGCGATCTATTACGTTCACATTCAAGTCAAGCTTTCAATAAAATAGGACTATACAAGCATATCTTTACAGCCGTTATATTGTTATACATTATCTTATACCTGTTTTATATTAGCTTTTGTCTACTATTAACTGTGTGTATTCTTTTACTGATGCTATTTTGTCAACATGTTGTCCCTTTACATCGTTATTCTATTTTGACCGCTATTATCTAACCATTTTTATTGCAACCGTGCGATAAAATTCACAATTGTGCACCATTTTGGTGACAGGAACCAGTATTGTCGAATTTTTAACAAAGGATTTTAAATTACCTTATACTCAATAGAAGAAAGTGCAGTTTTTGGGATGTACCGTTATTTATTGTCTGGTATATGAAGGTATATTATATATGTGATTTAAGTACCACGGATGAAGGAGGAAAATTTGCATTTTCCAAAGGTCTAACGCGTAGATAGAGAAATATATACCGGGATAGTAATGAAACAGTTTTGTTTCAAATCCACATTTATTATTATATAACAAAAAATAACTTGCTGCGATATTACTTAATGGATTATTCACGAAAAACGAAAGAAAAGGAATGGCAAAAGACTACATACAGGCCGCATGGTATGTTCTATCTTACCGTGTGCTGCAGAAGTACCGTTTGTTTAATTTTGCGTTCAGGCTTTAAATTAGGCTTCGTATGTATTGTATTTATTTGTAGTCTAGACTCTAGACAGTTTCAATAAGTATACAGTTGTAACAATGACTTCTCGAAAACAATTGCAAGTGATACGCGAAACTTGGTATTAAATAGAGAAATAAAAAAAAACTTGTTTGGTGAAATTTCAAAATAGTTCAATTTAAGTAAATTTACAGTTCAAACTATATTCAATAACTTTTAGAATAGGTACTCATAGTGCTGAAAATACATCGCGCAGTGGTCCCCCAAAGAGGCTAAGGTACACATGTTCAATGGCAAATATACAGTTAAGTTGTAAAGTAGGTTACTTCATATGTATTTGTGAGCTATAAATTATTTTTCACCAGCCTGGTATTATAGCAGACGATTAACAATAAATAAAATATAAGGTAATAATAACGGTTGTAAAGGTAAGAAATAGAGTTATCCAACGATGTATGACCCACCATATGATTCAGATATTTAGTACAAATTTATGAAAAAATAGTACAATAACTTTTATGTTTAACATTTTTTTATAGAACTAATAATTTCCGCTGTGTAGAGAATATTCCATTTAGTTGCTCAACTCTGTATGTAATTTTATCTGTACTGCGCCGTTAATTAAAAAAAAAACAGGCCAATTTAGGATGTTCTGAAAATTATTCAATGTGACCGTATGTAAAAAACTAGAGGTACATACATCGAGTCATGTAATGTGTGTATGTAATAGTTTGGGTGCGGTTTACTCCGCTGCACCTAGGCCAGTCTTGGCCCTTTGCGCTTACCCATTTCATACTGTTTGATAACGACAACCAGAGGTGTTCAACTGGTTGCCGGCACCCACGGTTTAACGCCCCTTGCGAAAGGCGATGGGACGAGGACCTTCAGCTGATGCCTGGATTTGAACCCAAGACTTCCTAGCAGAAGAGCAGCGCTCTACCGCTAGAGCCACTCGCACCACCATCGAGTCATGTTGCCGAGAAAAGAATTATTGAACAATTGTTAATAAAGGAATCAGGTTAATACTGGTTTAAATTGTCATTTTGACCAAGGCCTACAGCAATTTTGAACGTTTTGATTATTGATTTATAATCAGTATAATCACCAATCGCTAAAGAGCGTGTATATAAAAAATTGGACATATGTCACCCCTTCTTTTTGAGCACAGCAATATAGAACAATTTTTAATACAGATTTGTGTACTTCTGGTTTCAACTGCAATTTTGACCATGCTTGACAGCGGTTTTGGACGTTTTGAATATTAATTCATAATTAGCGCTCTCTATTGAGACTCTATGTAAAAACTTAAAGAAACATTATCTCCTAGAAAAGGATAATTTGGACATTTGTTAATATTGGAGTTCGTACTTTCTTGTTTGAATTGCAATTTTGACCAATCCCGGCAGCACTTTTTTTGGGTTTTTGTATATTGATTCATAATTGGCTCTCTCTAATGACAACCCCCAAAATTACAGGTAAATTTTGCATGGTTGATATCATACCCCGACCAATGAAAGAATCACATCCACCCCATTATTTTTACCTGCCCCCAAATAAAAGCAGGCGACCACTTGGTCACTATTCACTCTTCTCCTGTTTACCAAACAGAGATTATCAAAAATCCTCCACACCTTTTTCCAAAACACAGTATCTCCAGTGAAAAATGGCGATTCATAGTGCAAATCAAAACGATCAAGTGGCTATCAGAAGAAGACCGCTCTCTGCCAAGACGCTTAGCATTGAGTTTTACAAGGGCAAGATAACACTACTCAAGGAAGTCCTGTTGAGGAAGTTCCACGCTAAGCAGGCAAAACTGAAGAAATTGAGAATCCAACGCAGGAACAGAGTGAAGGAATTGCGTTACGAACGTCTACGCAGACGTGATCTAAAAAGAAAGGCCAAGTTCCTTCTTGGTCTGAAGGAACAACTGAAGGAGTACAACATGAAGCCAAGCAACGTTTTGCTGAAGAACTGGGACTCCATTTATAGGAAAGGACATCGAAAATGGCTTGAGGATCAAGAAAGAAAGCGAAACAACGTAGAAGCGCCGTCTGAGTTATAAGTTCGTGTGTGAAAGGTCTTTGACATAACCTAATAACTTGTATATTTGTATATAGATTGATTTTGGGTGTATTATATTGTAATTATTGTTTATGTTTTTTTGAATAAATATCGTATAAAATAAATTCTATTGTTGCTTTTTTTCGTACAGTGGTTGTGTTCTTCATAAAGGTTAAATGGATAAGTAATAAGTGTGGTGTAAAGTAAATACAATATGGCAGTTATAATATAAACAAAACATAGTGGTAGATAGGCAATTCAAAACACGGGTAGTGTTTGTTGCCTAGATATTATACATTATGCATTTTTGTGTTTACCGTTTATTTATTAAAGTAACTTATTTTCTTTCTACACATCCCTTTGTTTATTTATATGGACTTACCGTTTACAATAGGATCAGTTACAGTTAGGGCTAATCTTGATTATATTATTCAACGTCACTAAGGTATAATATTGATAACCAGACAGGTAAAGTTAATACCTGATTACAAAATTGCTTACCTGACACCATATTAGTTGTTATTGTTTAGGACAATGCTTGTTTTGGTACAACGTTACAAACAAACAGGTAAACGTAACCAAATAAACTCGTTAAGGAGAAATGAACAGTTATTTAAATCTATTATATCCGATTTTGGGGTAAATTTGACAGGTAATTGATACAATGTACACGTGTTCAATAGAAGATGTACAGTTAACTTCCAAAGTAAGTTATTGCATATAAATTTGTGAGCAATAATTTAATTTTCAGCAATTTGGTATCATAGCAGATGGTTATTTATAGTACATGCTACAATGGCATTTGATAAAACTGTTGAAGGAGTAATAAATTCTAGACAAAAGCAAATCCGTTGATATAAATTTCTCAAATAATAATAATAATATAACTACTCGAATACGACCAAATATCTTGGCATGACGCTGGATGCCAAGTTTCGCTGGAAAGTACATGTGAAAAAGAAACGAGAAGAATTGGGCATTAAATATAAATACATGTAGTGACTTATTGATGGAAATTTAGCTTTGTTAACACATAATAAGCTTCTACTATACAGGCTGTAACAGGTTTGAGTACACAAACATTGAGAGATAATACATTTTGAGCTACTCTCCATACATTCTTATAAAATATCTGGGTTGGCTCTCACCTTACTTTCGGACTATATCGTTGGTACAATGAAATATCTAAACACTTTTGCAATTATTCAATTTTGTAAAACCACAGCCAATCTGGACCCTAACTAACGTCAGTTTCTATGACATAATGCATTTGTCATCCTGACATTTAATGTCATGTCATGCCAGTGGCACTGACGTTTGTCAAAATCTAACAATTCGCAACACAGCGACGAAGACTGTAGATTCTGTCAAACCGCTCCTATAAAAGCATATAAAGTCTAATCCGTTCATCCCACTGATCTGCAAATTTGTATACATATTTAAAGTCACTGCAAGATGAACTGATATTAGTTTGGCCAAAATCGTATAAATCACGAAGAAGATGCATGTAACATTTGCCACTTCCGGTTGGCAGATTGTCACAAAAAATTTCCGCTGAAATCTCGATTTTTTTTTCCGTCGATTACTATACTTTCCTTCAAGGGTACTAGTCGTAAAGTAAAAATTATTCAATTTTATATAATACCTGATATATCAAAGGGCGAGGTTACGGAAAATATTGGCCGACTTCGTATTATTTAAATGAGCTGACGTTTCTTGAAATGTTACATAGTAAGAAAACTAGTTATTGACAGCTGCTGGAACAAAGCTATTTTATAAATTGTATTTTAAAAAATACTATTAAAAAAAATTTACATTTGAAGACGCTCCCCAGAGGTTAACCTATAGTGGCAGCTCACATGATTTACGTGTGAGCACGCGTTTAAAAGTCGCGCTGAAAGTTGCATTTTAACGTAACTTCGGAGGCCGATGGCGGCCCCATCATGGGGCCTACCCGATTTTTTTCAACGCGAGCACGCTCCCCGGAGCCAGGCTATCCTCAGCTGACAATTTGAGTGTCCTATGCGCATTTTTAAACGCTCCGTTAATGTAATGTATTCGTTACATTAGCAGGGCGTTTATTGTTAATGTAATGTACTCGAATATTATCGCCCTGTGTGCGTTCTGTTCAGGTTTAGTTTTTATGTTTTTCCCGACTGGTTCGTCGATGTCGTAGTACTCGTACATTTGACATTCGCATTTACAAGGGTTTACATAGCAGTTGTATACAAGTTTAGTAATAAAGTGTTTTAAGATTATTTATACGTTTGTTGTTTATTACTTGCCACCGTAATATATAACAGTTAACATTGGAGTTCGTACTTTCTTGTTTGAATTGCAATTTTGACCAATCCTGACAGCACTTTTTCGGGTTTTTGTATATTGATTCATAATTAGGTGTCTCTAATGGCAAAACCCGAGATTACAGGTAGGTATATTTTGCATGGTTGATATCAGCCCCCCCACCAACAATAAAAACCAACCCATTCTTTTTTACCTCCCCCCAAATAAAAACACACGACCACTTGGTCACTGTTCACTCTTCTCCTGTCTACCAAACAGAGAATATCTAGAATCCTTCACAACTTTTTCCAAAATACACTATCCCAAGCGAAAAATGGCAACTGGCACAGAAAACCAAAAACATCAAATCGCCATCAGAAGGAAACTGCTCGCTGCAAAGACGTTACTCCGCATTGATCTCTACAAATGCAAGATACCACTACTCAAGGTAGTCCTGTTGAAGCAGTTCCACGCGAAGCAGGCAAAACTTAAGAAATCCAAGGCCCAACGTAGAAGCAGAATGAAGCAAATTCGCGACGAACGTCTACGACGACGTGAGCTAAAAAGCAAGGCCAAGTTCCTTCTTGGACTCAAGAAGCAACTGCGGCAGTACAAAATGAGACCTAGCAACGTTTTGCTGAAGAGTATAGAGTCCATTCAACGAGAAGGGCGGCGAGGATGGCGCGTGGAGCAAGAACGAAAAGGGAAACAACGTAGAAGCGCCGCCTGAGTGACGTGTTTGACAGGTCTTTGACATAACCGTATATCACTTTGCTTGTATATTTGTATATGTATATACTCTGTTCAGTGAAACTTTGCAGTGGTGGGCGGGATTTAGCAAGCCAGATTTACACTGGCCAGCACGGTGACTATATAGCAACACTTTGTAACTATAGTATTACAACAATTTATGTTATAGGAAATTCAAACAAACGTCAAATTGTGACAATTTTATTTGCGCCAGTGGAGATCTGCCTGCCATTTGCACCAATTAACAGCGTGAATTTCGATCCCTATCCCGGCTAATACTGCAAAGTTTCGGCGGACAGAGTATAGGTTGGTTTTGGGGGGTATTAACGTGCTTATGTTGTAATGTTTTATAAATAAATATCGTATAAAATAATTATATTGTTCTTTTTTTTGTGTAAAAAGGTTGTGTTACTTCATAAAAGTTAAATTGGTAAGCAATTTGTGTAGTGCGAAGTATGATACAAACAAGATAAATCGGCAATATGGTAAGTAGGCAATTCAAAACTATGGTATTGGTGATATTTTGGAAAACAATGTAACAGTTATAATACAAACAAAAAAATCTGGTAGACAGGCAATTGAAAATAAGGATAATGTTTGTTGTCTAGGTATTGCACATTATGCATTTTCGTGTTTACCGTTTACTTATTAAAGTAACGTATTCCCTGTCTATACATGCTTTTGTTTGTTTGCATGGACTTACCCTTTACGGTAAAAACAGTTAGGGTTAATCTTGATTATCTTATTCAACGTCACTAAGATAACAATGTTGATAATCACTTAGGTAAAGTTAATACCTGATTATAAAATTGCTTACCTGACACCATATTGGTTATCATTGTTTAGAACAATGCTTGTTTTTGTATAACGTTACAAACAAACAGGTAAACGTAACCAAATAATCTCGTTAAGGTCAAATGAACAGTTATTTCTATCTATTATATCTGAATTTGGGATAAATTTTGAAGGTAATTTTTGCAATGTACACGTGTTCAATAGAAGATGTACAGTTAACTTCTCAACTAAGTTGTTGCATATAGATTTGTGAACAATAATTTAATTTTCAACAGTTTGGCATTATAGCAGATGGTTACTTATAGCACATGCCATAATGGCAGTTGATAATACTTTGTATGCTATAATGGCTAATTGCATTGAACGAAAGCAAATCAGTCAATATAAATTTCACAACCAAATAACTTGGCAGGCATAAAGCTGGAGGCCAAGCAACGCTGGAAAGGACATGTGAAAAAGAAGCGAGAGGAATTGGGCATTAAATATAAATACATGTACTGACTTATTGATAGACATTTTTTTTATTTTTTTATGTCAACATGGTTATCGGACATGGTTATTGCTTCAAGGTATGTCAGTTACCACACTTTCGCAAAAGCATTTTCAATACATTTTAATCGCTATAGTCATTAACCACTTAATTAAATTATCTAATTTTTATCCCAGAAGTTTATAGTTAGGCGATATCCTAACCTTTTGGCGACATCTTATATATTATTTAAATTTGAAAATGTGTACCTATCTTGATATTTTGGTAATATTTCAAAGCCTGAATAACGGTCTATTACGTTCACATTGAAGTCAAGCTTTCAATAAAATAGGACTATACAAGCATATCTTTACAGCCGTTATATTGTTATACATTATCTTATACCTGTTTTATATTAGCTTTTGTCTACTATTAACTGTGTGTATTCTTTTACTGATGCTATTTTGTCAACATGTTGTCCCTTTACATCGTTATTCTATTTTGACCGCTATTATCTAACCATTTTTGTTGCAACCGTGCGATAAAATTCACAATTGTGCACCATTTTGGTGACAGGAACCAGTATTGTCGAATTTTTAATAAAAGATTTTAAATTACCTTATACTCAATAGAAGAAAGTGCAGTTTTTGGGATGTACCGTTATTTATTGTCTGGTATATGAAGGTATATTATATATGTGATTTAAATACCACGGATGAAGGAGGAAAATTTGGATTTTCCAAAGGTCTAACGCGTAGATAGAGAGATATATACCGGGATAGTAATGAAACAGTTTTGTTTCAAATCCACATTTATTATTATATAACAAAAAATAACTTGCTGCGATATAACTTAATGGATTATTCACGAAAAACGAAAGAAAAGGAATGGCAAAAGTCTACATACAGGCCGCATGGTATGTTCTATCTTACCGTGTGCTGCAGAAGTACCGTTTGTTTAATTTTGCGTTCAGGCTTTAAATTAGGCTTCGTATGTATTGTATTTATTTGTAGTCTAGACTCTAGACAGTTTCAATAAGTATACAGTTGTGACAATGACTTCTCGAAAAGAAATTTCAAGTGATACGCGAAACTTGGTATTAAATAGAGAAATAAAAAAAAACTTGTTTGGTGAAATTTCAAAATAGTTCAATTTAAGTAAATTTACAGTTCAAACTATATTCAATAACTTTTAGAATAGGTACTCATAGTGCTGAAAATACATCGCGCAGTGGTCCCCCAAAGAGGCTAAGGTACACATGTTCAATGGCAAATATACAGTTAAGTTGTAAAGTAAGTTACTTCATATGTATTTGTGAGCTATAAATTATTTTTCACCAGCCTGGTATTATAGCAGACGATTAACAATAAATAAAATATAAGGTAGTAATAACGGTTGTAAAGGTAAGAAATAGAGTTATCCAACGATGTATGACCCACCATATGATTCAGATATTTAGTACAAATTTATGAAAAAATAGTACAATAACTTTTATGTTTAACATTTTTTTATAGAACTAATAATTTACGCTGTGTAGAGAATATTCCATTTAGTTGCTCAACTCTGTATGTAATTTTATCTGTACTGCGCCGTTAATTAAAAAAAAAAAACAGGCCAATTTAGGATGTTCTGAAAATTATTCAATGTGACCGTATGTAAAAAACTAGAGGTACATACATCGAGTCATGTTATGTGTGTATGTAATAGTTTGGGTGCGGTTTACTCCGCTGCACCTAGGCCAGTCTTGGCCCTTTGCGCTCACCCATTTCATACTGTTTGATAACGACAACCAGAGGTGTTCAACTGGTTGCCGGCACCCACGGTTTAACGCCCCTTGCGAAAGGCGATGGGACGAGGACCTTCAGCTGATGCCTGGATTTGAACCCAAGACTTCCTAGCAGAAGAGCAGCGCTCTACCGCTAGAGCCACTCGCCCCACCATCGAGTCATGTTGCCGAGAAAAGAATTATTGAACAATTGTTAATAAAGGAATCAGGTTAATACTGGTTTAAATTGTCATTTTGACCAAGGCCAACAGCAATTTTGAACGTTTTGATTATTGATTTATAATCACCAATCTCTAAAGAGCTTGTATATAAAAAATTGGACATATGTCACCACTTCTTTTTGAGCACAGCAATATAGAACAATTTTTAATACAGATTTGTGTACTTCTGGTTTCAACTGCAATTTTGACCATGCTTGACAGCGGTTTTGGACGTTTTGAATATTAATTCATAATTAGCGCTCTCTATTGAGACTCTATGTAAAAACTTAAAGAAACATTATCACCTAGAAAAGGATAATTTGGACATTTGTTAATATTGGAGTTCGTACTTTCTTGTTTGAATTGCAATTTTGACCAATCCCGGCAGCACTTTTTTGGGTTTTTGTATATTGGTTCATAATTGGCTCTCTCTAATGACAACCCCCAAAATTACAGGTAAATTTTGCATGGTTGATATCATACCCCGACCAATGAAAGAATCACATCCACCCCATTATTTTTACCTGCCCCCAAATAAAAGCAGGCGACCACTTGGTCACTATTCACTCTTCTCCTGTTTACCAAACAGAGATTATAAAAAATCCTCCACACCTTTTTCCAAAACACAGTATCTCCAGTGAAAAATGGCGATTGATAGTGCAAATCAAAAAGATCAAGTGGCCATCAGAAGAAGACTGCTCTCTGCCAAGACGCTTAGCATTGAGTTGTACAAGGGCAAGATAACACTACTCAAGGAAGTCCTGTTGAGGCAGTTCCACGCTAAGCAGGCAAAACTGAAGAAATTGAGGATCCAACGCAGGAACAGAGTGAAGGAATTGCGTTACGAACGTCTACGCAGACGTGATCTAAAAAGAAAGGCCAAGTTCCTTCTTGGTCTGAAGGAACAACTGAAGGAGTACAACATGAAGCCAAGCAACGTTTTGCTGAAGAACTGGGACCACATTTATAGGAAAGGACATCGAAAATGGCTTGAGGATCAAGAAAGAAAGGGAAACAACGTAGAAGCGCCGTCTGAGTTATAAGTTCGTATGTGAAAGGTCTTTGACATAACCTAATAACTTGTATATTTGTATATAGATTGATTTTGGGTGTATTATATTGTAATTATTGTTTATGTTTTTTTGAATAAATATCGTATAAAATAAATTCTATTGTTGCTTTTTTCGTACAGTGGTTGTGTTCTTCATAAAGGTTAAATGGATAAGTAATAAGTGTGGTGTAAAGTAAATACAATATGGCAGTTATAATATAAACAAAACATAGTGGTAGATAGGCAATTCAAAACACGGGTAGTGTTTGTTGCCTAGATATTATACATTATGCATTTTTGTGTTTACCGTTTATTTATTAAAGTAACTTATTTTCTTTCTACACATTCCTTTGTTTATTTATATGGACTTACCGTTTACAATAGGATCAGTTACAGTTAGGGCTAATCTTGATTATATTATTCAACGTCACTAAGGTATAATATTGATAACCAGACAGGTAAAGTTAATAACTGATTATAAAATTGCTTACCTGACACCATATTAGTTGTTATTGTTTAGGACAATGCTTGTTTTGGTACAACGTTACAAACAAGCAGGTAAACGTAACCAAATAAACTCGTTAAGGAGAAATGAACAGTTATTTAAATCTATTATATCCGATTTTGGGGTAAATTTGACAGGTAATTGATACCTGTCAAATAATACCAATAACACGTGTACATTGTGTTCAATAGAAGATGTACAGTTAACTTCCAAAGTAAGTTATTGCATATAAATTTGTGAGCAATAATTTAATTTTCAGCAATTTGGTATCATAGCAGATGGTTATTTATAGTACATGCTACAATGGCATTTGATGAAACTGTTGAAGGAGTAATAAATTCTAGACAAAAGCAAATCCGTTGATATAAATTTCTCAAATAATAATAATAATATAACTACTCGAATACGACCAAATATCTTGGCATGACGCTGGATGCCAAGTTTCGCTGGAAAGTACATGTGAAAAAGAAACGAGAAGAATTGGGCATTAAATATAAATACATGTAGTGACTTATTGATGGAAATTTAGCTTTGTTAACACATAATAAGCTTCTACTATACACGGTGTAACAGGTTTGAGTACACAAACATTGAGAGATAATACATTCTGAGCTACTCTCCATACATTCTTATAAAATATCTGGGTCATCCTGACATTTAATGTCATGTCATGCCAGTGGCACTGACGTTTGTCAAAATCTAACAATTCGCAACACAACGACGAAGACTGTGGATTCTGTCAAACCGCTCCTATAAAAGCATATAACGTCTAATCCGTTCATCCCACTGATCTGCAAATTTGTATACATATTTAAAGTCACTGCAAGATGAACTGATATTAGTTTGGCCAAAATCGTATAAATCACGAAGAAGATGCATGTAACATTTGCCACTTCCGGTTGTCAGATTGTCACAAAAAATTTCCGCTGAAATCTCGATTTTTAAAAGTCGCGCTGAAAGTTGCATTTTAACGTAACTTCGGAGGCCGATGGCGGCCCCATCATGGGGCCACCCGATTTTTTTCAACGCGAGCACGCTCCCCGGAGCCAGGCTATCCTCAGCTGGCAATTTGAGTGTCCTATGCGCATTTTTAAACGCTCCGTTAATGTAATGTATTCGTTACATTAGCGGGGCGTTTATTGTTAATGTAATGTACTCGAATATTATCGCCCTGTGTGCGTTCTGTTCAGGTTTAGTTTTTATGTTTTTCCCGACTGGTTCGTCGATGTCGTAGTACTCGTACATTTGACATTCGCATTTACAAGGGTTTACATAGCAGTTGTATACAAGTTTAGTAATAAAGTGTTTTAAGATTATTTATACGTTTGTTGTTTATTGCTTGCCACCGTAATATATAACAGTTAACATTGGAGTTCGTACTTTCCTGTTTGAATTGCAATTTTGACCAATCCTGACAGCACTTTTTCGGGTTTTTGTATATTGATTCATAATTAGGTGTCTCTAATGGCAAAACCCGAGATTACAGGTAGGTATATTTTGCATGGTTGATATCAGCCCCCCCACCAACAATAAAAACCAACCCATTCTTTTTTACCTCCCCCCAAATAAAAACAGACGACCACTTGGTCACTGTTCACTCTTCTCCTGTCTACCCAACAGAGAATATCTACAATCCTTCACAACTTTTTCCAAAATACACTATCCCAAGCGAAAAATGGCAACTGGCACAGAAAACCAAAAACATCAAATCGCCATCAGAAGGAAACTGCTCGCTGCAAAGATGTTACTCCGCATTGATCTCTACAAATGCAAGATACCACTACTCAAGGTAGTCCTGTTGAAGCAGTTCCACGTGAAGCAGGCAAAACTTAAGAAATCCAAGGCCCAACGTAGAAGCAGAATGAAGCAAATTCGCGACGAACGTCTACGACGACGTGAGCTAAAAAGCAAGGCCGAGTTCCTTCTTGGACTCAAGAAGCAACTGCGGCAGTACAAAATGAGACCTAGCAACGTTTTGCTGAAGAGTATAGAGTCCATTCAACGAGAAGGGCGACGAAGATGGCGCGTGGAGCAAGAACGAAAAGGGAAACAACGTAGAAGCGCCGCCTGAGTGACGAGTTTGACAGGTCTTTGACATAACCGTATATCACTTTGCTTGTATATTTGTATATGTATATACTCTGTTCAGTGAAACTTTGCAGTGGTGGGCGGGATTTACACTGGCCAGCACGGTGACTATATAGCAACACTTTGTAACTATAGTATTACAACAATTTATGTTATAGGAAATTCAAACAAACGTCAAATTGTGACAATTTTATTTGCGCCAGTGGAGATCTGCCTGCCGTTTGCACCAATTAACAGCGTGAATTTCGATCCCTATCCCGGCTAATACTGCAAAGTTTCGGCGGGCAGAGTATAGGTTGATTTTGGGGGGTATTAACGTGCTTATGTTGTAATGTTTTATAAATAAATATCGTATAAAATAATTATATTGTTGTTTTTTTTTGCGTAAAAAGGTTGTGTTACTTCATAAAAGTTAAATTGGTAAGCAATTTTTGTAGTGCGAAGTATGATACAAACAAGATAAATCGGCAATATGGTAAGTAGGCAATTCAAAACTATGGTATTGGTGATATTTTGGAAAACAATGTAACAGTTATAACACAAACAAAAAAATCTGGTAGACAGGCAATTGAAAATAAGGATAATGTTTGTTGTCTAGGTATTGCACATTATGCATTTTCGTGTTTACCGTTTACTTATTAAAGTAACGTATTTCCTGTCTATACATGCTTTTGTTTCTTTGTATGGACTTACACTTTACGGTAAAAACAGTTAGGGTTAATCTTGATTATCTTATTCAACGTCACTAAGATAACAATGTTGATAATCACTTAGGTAAAGTTAATACCTGATTATAAAATTGCTTACCTGACACCATATTAGTTATCATTGTTTAGAACAATGCTTGTTTTTGTATAACGTTACAAACAAACAGGTAAACGTAACCAAATAATCTCGTTAAGGTCAAATGAACAGTTATTTCTATCTATTATATCTGAATTTGGGATAAATTTTGAAGGTAATTTTTGCAATGTACACATGTTCAATAGAAGATGTACAGTTAACTTCTCAACTAAGTTATTGCATATAGATTTGTGAGCAATAATTAAATTTTCAACAGTTTGGCATTATAGCAGATGGTTATTTATGGCACATGCCATAATGGCAGTTGATAATACTTTGTATGCTACAATGGCTAATTGCATTGAACGAAAGCAAATCAGTCAATATAAATTTCACAACCAAATAACTTGGCAGGCATAAAGCTGGAGGCCAAGCAACGCTGGAAAGGACATGTGAAAAAGAAGCGAGAGGAATTGGGCATTAACTATAAATACATGTACTGACTTATTGATAGACATTTTTTTAATTTTTTTATGTCAACATGATTATCGGATTGCTTCAAGGTATGTCAGTTACCACACTTTCGCAAAAGCATTTTCAATACATTTTAATCGCTATAGTCATTAACTACTTAATTAAATTATCTAATTTTTATCCCAGAAGTTTATAGTTAGGCGATATCCTAACCTTTTGGCGACATCTTATATATTATTTAAATTTGAAAATGTGTACCTATCTTGATATTTTGGTAATATTTCAAAGCCTGAATAACGGTCTATTACGTTCACATTCAAGTCAAGCTTTCAATAAAATAGGACTATACAAGCATATCTTTACAGCCGTTATATTGTTATACATTATCTTATACCTGTTTTATATTAGCTTTTGTCTACTATTAACTGTGTGTATTCTTTTACTGATGCTATTTTGTCAACATGTTGTCCCTTTACATCATTATTCTATTTTGACCGCTATTATCTAACCATTTTTGTTGCAACCGTGCGATAAAATTCACAATTGTGCACCATTTTGGTGACAGGAACCAGTATTGTCGAATTTTTAATAAAAGATTTTAAATTACCTTATACTCAATAGAAGAAAGTGCAGTTTTTGGGATGTACCGTTATTTATTGTCTGGTATATGAAGGTATATTATATATGTGATTTAAATACCACGGATGAAGGAGGAAAATTTGGATTTTCCAAAGGTCTAACGCGTAGATAGAGAGATATATACCGGGATAGTAATGAAACAGTTTTGTTTCAAATCCACATTTATTATTATATAACAAAAAATAACTTGCTGCGATATAACTTAATAGATTATTCACGAGAAACGAAAGAAAAGGAATGGCAAAAGTCTACATACAGGCCGCATGGTATGTTCTATCTTACCGTGTGCTGCAGAAGTACCGTTTGTTTAATTTTGCGTTCAGGCTTTAAATTAGGCTTCGTATGTATTGTATTTATTTGTAGTCTAGACTCTAGACAGTTTCAATAAGTATACAGTTGTGACAATGACTTCTCGAAAAGAAATTTCAAGTGATACGCGAAACTTGGTATTAAATAGAGAAATAAAAAAAAAACTTGTTTGGTGAAATTTCAAAATAGTTCAATTTAAGTAAATTTACAGTTCAAACTATATTCAATAAATTTTAGAATAGGTACTCATAGTGCTGAAAATACATCGCGCAGTGGTCCCCCAAAGAGGCTAAGGTATACATGTTCAATGGCAAATATACAGTTAAGTTGTAAAGTAAGTTACTTCATATGTATTTGTGAGCTATAAATTATTTTTCACCAGCCTGGTATTATAGCAGACGATTAACAATAAATAAAATATAAGGTAATAATAACGGTTGTAAATGTAAGAAATAGAGTTATCCAACGATGTATGACCCACCATATGATTTTATGAAATTTATGAAAAAATAGTACAATAACTTTTATGTTTAACATTTTTTTATAGAACTAATAATTTACGCTGTGTAGAGAATATTCCATTTAGTTGCTCAACTCTGTATGTAATTTTATCTGTACTGCTCCGTTAATTAAAAAAAAAACAGGCCAATTTAGGATGTTCTGAAAATTATTCAATGTGACCGTATGTAAAAAACTAGAGGTACATACATCGAGTCATGTTATGTGTGTATGTAATAGTTTGGGTGCGGTTTACTCCGCTGCACCTAGGCCAGTCTTGGCCCTTTGCGCTTACCCATTTCAAACTGTTTGATAACGACAACCAGAGGTGTTCAACTGGTTGCCGGCACCCACGGTTTAACGCCCCTTGCGAAAGGCGATGGGACGAGGACCTTCAGCTGATGCCTGGATTTGAACCCAAGACTTCCTAGCAGAAGAGCAGCGCTCTACCGCTAGAGCCACTCGCCCCACCATCGAGTCATGTTGCCGAGAAAAGAATTATTGAACAATTGTTAATAAAGGAATCAGGTTAATACTGGTTTAAATTGTCATTTTGACCAAGGCCAACAGCAATTTTGAACGTTTTGATTATTGATTTATAATCACCAATCTCTAAAGAGCTTGTATATAAAAAATTGGACATATGTCACCACTTCTTTTTGAGCACAGCAATATAGAACAATTTTTAATACAGATTTGTGTACTTCTGGTTTCAACTGCAATTTTGACCATGCTTGACAGCGGTTTTGGACGTTTTGAATATTAATTCATAATTAGCGCTCTCTATTGAGACTCTATGTAAAAACTTAAAGAAACATTATCACCTAGAAAAGGATAATTTGGACATTTGTTAATATTGGAGTTCGTACTTTCTTGTTTGAATTGCAATTTTGACCAATCCCGGCAGCACTTTTTTGGGTTTTTGTATATTGGTTCATAATTGGCTCTCTCTAATGACAACCCCCAAAATTACAGGTAAATTTTGCATGGTTGATATCATACCCCGACCAATGAAAGAATCACATCCACCCCATTATTTTTACCTGCCCCCAAATAAAAGCAGGCGACCACTTGGTCACTATTCACTCTTCTCCTGTTTACCAAACAGAGATTATAAAAAATCCTCCACACCTTTTTCCAAAACACAGTATCTCCAGTGAAAAATGGCGATTGATAGTGCAAATCAAAAAGATCAAGTGGCCATCAGAAGAAGACTGCTCTCTGCCAAGACGCTTAGCATTGAGTTGTACAAGGGCAAGATAACACTACTCAAGGAAGTCCTGTTGAGGCAGTTCCACGCTAAGCAGGCAAAACTGAAGAAATTGAGGATCCAACGCAGGAACAGAGTGAAGGAATTGCGTTACGAACGTCTACGCAGACGTGATCTAAAAAGAAAGGCCAAGTTCCTTCTTGGTCTGAAGGAACAACTGAAGGAGTACAACATGAAGCCAAGCAACGTTTTGCTGAAGAACTGGGACTCCATTTATAGGAAAGGACATCGAAAATGGCTTGAGGATCAAGAAAGAAAGCGAAACAACGTAGAAGCGCCGTCTGAGTTATAAGTTCGTGTGTGAAAGGTCTTTGACATAACCTAATAACTTGTATATTTGTATATAGATTGATTTTGGGTGTATTATATTGTAATTATTGTTTATGTTTTTTTGAATAAATATCGTATAAAATAAGTTCTATTGTTGCTTTTTTTCGTACAGTGGTTGTGTTCTTCATAAAGGTTAAATGGATAAGTAATAAGTGTGGTGTAAAGTAAATACAATATGGCAGTTATAATATAAACAAAACATAGTGGTAGATAGGCAATTCAAAACACGGGTAGTGTTTGTTGCCTAGATTTTATACATTATGCATTTTTGTGTTTACCGTTTATTTATTAAAGTAACTTATTTTCTTTCTACACATCCCTTTGTTTATTTATATGGACTTACCGTTTACAATAGGATCAGTTACAGTTAGGGCTAATCTTGATTATATTATTCAACGTCACTAAGGTATAATATTGATAACCAGACAGGTAAAGTTAATACCTGATTACAAAATTGCTTACCTGACACCATATTAGTTGTTATTGTTTAGGACAATGCTTGTTTTGGTACAACGTTACAAACAAACAGGTAAACGTAACCAAATAAACTCGTTAAGGAGAAATGAACAGTTATTTAAATCTATTATATCCGATTTTGGGGTAAATTTGACAGGTAATTGATACAATGTACACGTGTTCAATAGAAGATGTACAGTTAACTTCCAAAGTAAGTTATTGCATATAAATTTGTGAGCAATAATTTAATTTTCAGCAATTTGGTATCATAGCAGATGGTTATTTATAGTACATGCTACAATGGCATTTGATAAAACTGTTGAAGGAGTAATAAATTCTAGACAAAAGCAAATCCGTTGATATAAATTTCTCAAATAATAATAATAATAATATAACTACTCGAATACGACCAAATATCTTCGCATGACGCTGGATGCCAAGTTTCGCTGGAAAGTACATGTGAAAAAGAAACGAGAAGAATTGGGCATTAAATATGACTTAAATATGACTTAAATGACTTAAAATGTGACTTATTGATGGAAATTTAGCTTTGTTAACACATAATAAGCTTCTACTATACAGGGTGTAACAGGTTTGAGTACACAAACATTGAGAGATAATACATTTTGAGCGACTCTCCATACATACTTATAAAATATCTGGGTTGGCTCTCACCTTACTTTCGGACTATATCGTTGGTACAATGAAATATCTAAACACTTTTGCAATTATTCAATTTTATAAAACCACAGCCAATCTGGACCCTAACTAACGTCAGTTTCTATGACATAATGCATTTGTCATCCTGACATTTAATGTCATGTCATGCCAGTGGCACTGACGTTTGTCAAAATCGAACAATTGTTACACTTTGATTTTCCAAACCAACCAAAGAGAGAGTGTAAAGAAAACAAACTGACGGTTATGTCCAAAATCTTCCGAATTCGCTCCTACCTGTGCGCTTGTGCAATTCTGAGGTCCTCGAGTGCTCCGACTTAGCTCAGGGGATGGCGTGGGTCTCACTCCAACTCCTAATCCAAAGTGTAACAGGGGTTTAAGGGCGCCAGCCACCTTATACTCGATATGGACTTAAACCCGGTGGCAAGGTAGATCGAAGTCAGCCACAATACGACACAGGATAAGATGAAGTTGTATTCCCCAAATAAAAGAGGTAAAATAAGGACAACATCCGCTTTATTGTTCGTAGTAGACGTAAGTCAAAAGTTCCGTGGATACACACAATTAAATAAATGGTATGCAATAAACTAAATGTAAATATACGTTGTATTGCTTCATAGGGTTTCAGCCTATCCAAAACAAACCAGGTACACAAGTAATATATGCAAGTGATCAACAAGATCAAAAGAAAGCTTAATTACAGTAGATAAACAAACAAATAAATGCTGAAGGCTGAATTAATTATGTAACCGAAACCAAAGAGAGCTAAACGCTGAAGGCGTCCTTTCCTGCGAAAAGAAGAACAAAATACGTCGTTGATTAATATACAAACACACTAATGAACCACTGAAGGTGGATTCAGAAGTAATACCGGTAAACACTAACCAAAATTCTCGCAAAATATAAAACAAGAACAGTTAAACGCTGAGGGCGACGGTAAACGTGTAAATGGGAACAATCTGACCTTGTCGGTAGCTTAATGCTGGTCTGAGGTCGGGTCCTGTCCTCGGACGATGGAAGATGTACGATCTCCGAGTCTTCGAACCTCAACCAATTCGTCAAACTCCAGCAGCTGGTTATTCGAGCCTGTGTCGACCAACAAAGGTTTGCCCTGCCAATAGATCCGCAGAAGGTCCGCCCAAACAAACGACTGGTAAATGATTGTCTCAACCAACAGAACTTTCCAGCCAAAGAAAAGGAACCCTACAACGTCCACTAAATCACAACCGAGCCGTAAGAAAGTGAGTGTCATTACATACCAAAGGTGTTGGGTGGGTTAATTAGATCTCCTCGTTGACTTGTATCAAATCCACAAAAGTGAAAGAAGTCCACCGTTCACAGGGGTGGCTTCCAAAAGGATGAGGCTTCCAGATCCGCAATGCGAAAGGGAGCAATATCTGCTGGCGTCCAATTCAACCGTGTACGCAGAATATGTCCCAGTAGGAGAAGCACAACACCACGCACAAATCAAGAGCGATTTTTCTAGAACTTCGATTATGACCAACTAACACCTTGTTTACAACTCGGCAACATCGAAAAATGCGGGCAAAATGGCAGAGCGCCTCTATTTATGCACTGGATTCTGAGCAAAAAAATAGAAGTGGAAAGAAGGTCGGAAAAATAGGACTAAAGGCATGAAAATCACCGCGATGACCCAACCATCATTGCCGACCAGTTGCTGGATGAATTCAAAATAAAACAAAGCGGGAATTAAGCCGGAACGATAACAAATTTGTGACGCCGCCATCTCGCGGACTCATCGTAACCTAATCCCTCACAAAAAATTAGCTACTCCGGTACAAAATTAACAAGGAAGGAGCTCAAACTGCTGGAGAAGAGAGTCCGCAGGCCCAAACAACCACTGAGCAAATTATTTGCCTCAAAGTTACGTAAAACTGCGCAATTTGCAACGTGAAGGCTGGCACGCGGTTCGCCTAAAACGCAAGGAAGTTGGTAGAGTGATTTAACGTACAAAAAGTTGTTCAATAGCACGCTGGGGCTGAAAGAAGGTCTCAGGTAGCGGTAGAACAAATAAATTAATTAAAATAACCTCAGAAAACAGAGTGGAAAACATCAGTGTTTGCTATCAACAATCAGAGATGGCGCCACTCATCCAAGATGGTACTAAAATTCAAACCCCTAACGAAACTGAAATGGCCCAATACGTAAAACCACGCTAACGATTGCAAAAATCAAAACTGAGTGTCACAACTCCCCCCTTCCTTCCACGGAGGTGAATTCTCTCCAGGAATTCACCGACGAAGAACTCTCCTGCCAAAGTGAATCTCCCTCCAACAATCTCTAGTCCTCCAACAACCGGCGACAACCGACCACCGACGAAAATGAAACAATTAGTGACAACCGACCCCCCATCTCACTACTTAACGTGAAAAGCTGTGCAAAGTTCTACCCCCGGCATCCGAAATCAAAGGAAGGCAGCCGTGGTGAAGCTAGAAGAACATAAAGGGGACGACACAAAAAGAATAGGGAAGGGATTTTGCATTGCGACCCTGTCGAGCGACAGAGTCCTCGTGTACAAAATCTGGTACAGAGATCGCTCCTGCGACAAAAGAAGAAAGAAATGAAGGAAGAACGAAGGAAGGATAGGTGAAGGGACGGTGCAGTGCTTCCTAGCCGAACGACTAGGTCGTCGTATACACCGTCAGAAGAGAAAGACAAGAAAGAACGCACACTACGGAGCCAAACTCCGCCCCGAACACCGGTGGCAAAACACCGCCCAACCAAAAAAAAAAATAAAAGAGCATCTCGCATCTTTAAACAAAAAGGGTACCACCGATCAACAAAAAGAGCAAACGTTAACAAACTACGACCCAGGGCAACACCCACAACCTGTGGTGGTGGTACTGCGGACATCCAAAATTCAAAATTCCCGAAAAGGTTGACAGCAACAAACCATGCGACTGACAACCGAGGTACACAACCTCCAAAATAAACCAACGAACAAACCAAAGGTCACAAAGAACCTGGAGCCTTCGACGCGTTGCGAAGAACTCCGTTCCCTAATCTCCCGACAAGGAGAGATGGTAGATGGAACAAACCGAGTCACAGTTACCGGACTTTTACCGGACGCCGGAAAACGCGGTAGGAGTATACTTCTGCCCCCCCTACAGGGCACGGGCGTTTTACGTCGGCACTTCCTCATCCTGGGCCAACTTGAGATCCTGAACATGCCAAACTCCCTTAGATCGCCCCTCGTCGTCCTCCAACTCGTAAGTCCAATATCCCAGGTTCTTCTTGACTCGATAAGGCCCAACGAACTTGGCCGCTAACTTGGCATTAATATAATTGGCCGCATCTGACAAAACCTTGTTTCGTCGCCATACGTGTTGACCGACGGTGTACTGTACAGGCCTTCGGCGAAGGTTATAGACTTTTTGGCTGCGTTCTTGAGCAGCGCTAAGCTGCTTCTTGACTCGTTCGAAGAGATTGCGGAATTCCTTGACACGCGTTGGTACATCCAAGGGCTCATCTTCCTGAGTCAGGACCCGCTCAAAAGCACTGCCGCGACCAACATAGTTCCTGCCAAAATTAATGAAGAACGGGGAATAACCGGTCGTTTCGCTCTTGGAGGCACGTATTGCACATCCGATATGGGCAAGATAGTCATCCCATTTCCGTTGATCATTTTTAACGTAACAACCGAGCATGGTCTTCACGACGCGGTTAACCCTTTCGACAGGATCGGCCCTAGGACAATATAAGGGGGTGTAAGAGATCTTGGTACCGTAGGAGTCGCACAAAGTTCTGAAATCCTTACTCCTCATCTGGACTCCGTTGTCGCAAATAAGATACTGCGGAGCGCCGTGCACCAAGAACGCGTTTTCCTCTATCACCCTAGCCAAACTCTTAGCTGTCGCCGAACGGAGAGCAAACAGAAGGACGTACTTGCTAAAATAATCGCTTACGACGAGGATAGAGGTGTTTCCTCTTGACGAGCGGTGGAGGGGTCCCACGAAATCCAGGCTTATCATTTGCCAAGGTCGAGTTAGTTCTGGTCGGGAACCCATGAGTCCCGCAGGGGCGCGCTGTTCAGGCTTCTGGGCTGCACACACTCTACACCGTCGCACATATCCCGTGACATCCGCGTGCATCTTCGGCCAAATATATCGCTCTAACAAACGCCAATATACCTTGTAGCCTCCGACATGGCCAGCACGAGGATCGTCATGGTACAACTTCAAGAGCGCGTCCCGACGGTCCTTCGGGACAACCAACTTCCACTCCTCTCCGGAACCAGAAAGAGGCACGTGTCGAGATTTTGCATGCTTGTACAACAATCCCGCCTCGACTCGCCACTGCGGAAATCGATGGAGATTTGCTTGAATTCGTGAAATCATTTTATGATACCAGGGATCCGAAGTATTCGAGAAATCTGGGACGGCGTCTGCAAACTTGACAGCATCAGCCGAGACTGGAACCGATCGAGACAAGCAGTCAGGCACAACCAGTTCACGTCCCTTGCGGTGAACAATATCGTAATCGAACGGCTGCAATCGAACAGCCCACCTAGCCAGGCGGCCCGTAGGGTCCTTTAACTGATTAAGCCATACCAGAGATGCGTGGTCGGTAATCACCATGAACTTGGTACCTTCCAGGTAATGTCGCAGCTTTTCGATGGCCCAGATCACCCCAAGGCACTCACGTTCGGTGGTGGAGTAATTTCTCTCCTGGTGCGTCAATGATCGGGACAAAAAGGCAATCACTCGTTCCTCGCCGTCAATCTGTTGAGAGAGAACAGCACCGAGGCCGTAGGCAGAAGCATCAGTCTGCAAGCAAAAAGGCTTCTGGAAGTCTGGACATGTCAGGATGGGTGCAGTCACAAGATGCTGCTTGATCGCATTGAAGGCTTGATCACATTCCGGGGTCCAAACAAATTTTACGCCCTTCTTAGTCAGACGATTCAGAGGTGACATGATCGTGGCAAAGTCAGGCACGAAGCGGCGATACCAACTGGCCATGCCAGCAAACCGACGAATTTCCGAAACGTTCTGAGGTACCGCAATGTTCAGAATTGCACTCACCTTCTCCGGGTCAACTCTGAGGCCGTTCTTGTCAACAATGTAGCCCAGGTACTTCAGTTCGGGCAGGCAAAAGTGACACTTCTCCACACTAATCGTCAGTCCCGCTTCGCGGAGCCTAGTCAAAACCTTCTCCAGAATAACGAGATGAGTGGCAAAATCGGGCGCTATGATCACAATATCGTCAAGATACACCAGTACGTAGGGTTCCAGGTCAGCGCCTAGAATTCTATCTATCAGGCGTTGCCAAGTAGCTGGTGCATTCGTCAGCCCCATCGGCATTCTTCGGAACTGGAACAATCCTCGACCCGGCACAGTAAAAGTGGTATATTCCCTTGACGATTCGGCCACTGGGACCTGAAAATACGCAGACTTGATATCAAGCGAACTCAGATACTTCGCATTTCGCAGGCGATCCAAAATAGCAGAGATGTAGGGAAGGGGGTAGGCGTCCTTTTTAGTGACCTTATTTAAGCGTCGATAGTCTACGCAAAAGCGGTAGCTGCCGTCCTTCTTAGGGACAAGGAGAATAGGTGCAGACCACGCACTCTTGGAGGGTTCTACCACGCCTTGTTCTAATAATTTATTAAGCTCCTCATCAATTATTTTCTGCTTCACAGGAGAGACCGGGTAGTAACGCAGCTTAATCGGAGGGGAGTCGGTTACAATTTCATGTTCGACAGAGGTCACTGTGCCTAAAGCGCCGTCCATGGCCCGAAAGTGCCGGTCAATCAGAGAGTCCAACGCCGCTCGCTGGGTCCGGGTCAACCCGTCGCGAACTTGCAACTCGCAAAGGTCAGCACCCCCGCCACCAAATCTCCATACATCGTTACGAAGGTCAGGAATGATGTCCATGGCCCGCCAGAAATCCATCCCCAAAATCAATGGATGCGGCACTTCGGGAACAACCATAACATTCAAGACGCAAGTCTTATTCAAGAGTGTGAAAGGAACAGCAACAGTACCCAACGAAGAACAGATACTCCCGTTCGCCACAGAGCAATTCCTTCGGGTGGACGAATCCAAGACCAAGCCAAGTGACAATAAAGTCTGGTAGCCGCCACCTCCAACAATGGTATTAGTCGCGCCCGAATCGAGCAATCCCAGCATGTCCAGTCCCAAAACGGTAACGTTCAAGTAGGGACGCGAATCTCCAGAAGCGTGTGAAATTACGTAATCCAAAAGGATGCGGTGAGCACTGTCGGTGGTCTGGTGGAATGAGGGCAGCTGTCGACCATTCAGGCCCTCCGATCGGAGTTTTCCGGCTTCGAACAATTCGGGCAAGTCCTAACGGTTACATCCGGGCGTCGGCACACATAGCACCACATTCGTTCACGGCTCTGACGGCAATCCTTCGCGAGGTGACCAATCTTCCTGCATCGGAAACATCGGCGTGACTCTGAGCCGGATGTCTCAGGGGGCAACGAGATCTCCGCAGCCTCCGCACTGGACGACAAACATGCGAGTCCGGGCTCGACGCAATCCCGACTTCTTCGAGGTGGAGCCTGATAGTGTTCAGCTCGGTACTTCTTGGTCTCCAACAGCAGACACTCAGCTTCCAGTTCTGCGAGAGTTTGGACGGGAGGCAACTGCATTGTGTAAAACGGAGCCAAGTTCCTCCGGACAATATCCAACTGTACCTCCTTGGACAGCTGGCCATAACGAGAGAACAACGCCTGCATACAAGACAAGTATTCTACAATGGGTTCGTTCAAACCTTGAGTTCGGCTCATCATTTCCTGGAACAGGCGGCTTCGGTAGTCTGGCGGCAAGTAATGCTTCTTCAAAAGCTCGGACAAATCCGTCCATGTCTTACACTTGCGAATGGCTGCTCTATACCACAACAGAGCTTTTCCCTGGAATAAGTCAAGAGATGACCGGAACAGCTCATCTTCCGTGTAACCTCGGGCTCTACGCAGCTCAGAGACCCGTTCAAGAAAGTCCATCACAGACAGCGACTGGGGTTCACCAGAGAAGTGAAGGTTCCACTTATAAATTGGAATCAATCGGTCACCAGACCTAAAGCTCGCCGACTGGATGGTACTATTGTGAGCTTCATGTGTTGGACCTACCTCATCCTCATCACTCTCCGACTCACTGGGTATCTCGTCATCACCTTCCGCCAAAATACTCCCAGCGAGGTCCACCACGCTCGAAACACGAGGCTTCTTCTGTAAACGAGCCATAAGGATATGCAGGGTAACGGACGGATCGCTGTGCCTTTTCCAACCGGGTAAGTGATCTCAAACTGGCTCGCATATCGGTAACTGTCATATCCTCGGGGTCGATTCCTCGGTATTGGAGCTCATACTCCAGTTCATCTCTCTTCAAGTGATGTAATACCATTGGTGGAGGCGACATGTTCAAAAGAAGAAGGGAAATTCAAGGCCAACCACACAACACAAAACTGGAAAGCAGAGAGAACTCCTGGTTTGGGGAAGTAAACTGCGAAGGGGGAGCTGTGACAATCGTCTGCAACGCAGACTTCAACAAAAAAAAAAACAAAAAAAAACCTCGATATCTACAGAAGATTAATTAGGGCCAACGACCGAAGGACCAATTAGGGAAGGGCCAATTAATGAAGGGCTAATTAAATCGGGCCCCACGTTGGGCGCCAATGTTACACTTTGATTTTCCAAACCAACCAAAGAGAGAGTGTAAAGAAAACAAACTGACGGTTATGTCCAAAATCTTCCGAATTCGCTCCTACCTGTGCGCTTGTGCAATTCTGAGGTCCTCGAGTGCTCCGACTTAGCTCAGGGGATGGCGTGGGTCTCACTCCAACTCCTAATCCAAAGTGTAACAGGGGTTTAAGGGCGCCAGCCACCTTATACTCGATATGGACGTAAACCCGGTGGCAAGGTAGATCGAAGTTAGCCACAATACGACACAGGATAAGATGAAGTTGTATTCCCCAAATAAAAGAGGTAAAATAAGGACAACATCCGCTTTATTGTTCGTAGTAGACGTAAGTCAAAAGTTCCGTGGATACACACAATTAAATAAATGGTATGCAATAAACTAAATGTAAATATACGTTGTATTGCTTCATAGGGTTTCAGCCTATCCAAAACAAACCAGGTACACAAGTAATATATGCAAGTGATCAACAAGATCAAAAGAAAGCTTAATTACAGTAGATAAACAAACAAATAAATGCTGAAGGCTGAATTAATTATGTAACCGAAACCAAAGAGAGCTAAACGCTGAAGGCGTCCTTTCCTGCGAAAAGAAGAACAAAATACGTCGTTGATTAATATACAAACACACTAATGAACCACTGAAGGTGGATTCAGAAGTAATACCGGTAAACACTAACCAAAATTCTCGCAAAATATAAAACAAGAACAGTTAAACGCTGAGGGCGACGGTAAACGTGTAAATGGGAACAATCTGACCTTGTCGGTAGCTTAATGCTGGTCTGAGGTCGGGTCCTGTCCTCAGACGATGGAAGATGTACGATCTCCGAGTCTTCGAACCTCAACCAATTCGTCAAACTCCAGCAGCTGGTTATTCGAGCCTGTGTCGACCAACAAAGGTTTGCCCTGCCAATAGATCCGCAGAAGGTCCGCCCAAACAAACGACTGGTAAATGATTGTCTCAACCAACAGAACTTTCCAGCCAAAGAAAAGGAACCCTACAACGTCCACTAAATCACAACCGAGCCGTAAGAAAGTGAGTGTCATCACATACCAAAGGTGTTGGGTGGGTTAATTAGATCTCCTCGTTGACTTGTATCAAATCCACAAAAGTGAAAGAAGTCCACCGTTCACAGGGGTGGCTTCCAAAAGGATGAGGCTTCCAGATCCGCAATGCGAAAGGGAGCAATATCTGCCGGCGTCCAATTCAACCGTGTACGCAGAATATGTCCCAGTAGGAGAAGCACAACACCACGCACAAATCAAGAGCGATTTTTCTAGAACTTCGATTATGACCAACTAACACCTTGTTTACAACTCGGCAACATCGAAAAATGCGGGCAAAATGGCAGAGCGCCTCTATTTATGCACTGGATTCTGAGCAAAAAAATAGAAGTGGAAAGAAGGTCGGAAAAATAGGACTAAAGGCATGAAAATCACCGCGATGACCCAACCATCATTGCCGACCAGTTGCTGGATGAATTCAAAATAAAACAAAGCGGGAATTAAGCCGGAACGATAACAAATTTGTGACGCCGCCATCTCGCGGACTCATCGTAACCTAATCCCTCACAAAAAATTAGCTACTCCGGTACAAAATTAAGAAGGAAGGAGCTCAAACTGCTGGAGAAGAGAGTCCGCAGGCCCAAACAACCACTGAGCAAATTATTTGCCTCAAAGTTACGTAAAACTGCGCAATTTGCAACGTAAAGGCTGGCACGCGGTTCGCCTAAAACGCAAGGAAGTTGGTAGAGTGATTTAACGTACAAAAAGTTGTTCAATAGCACGCTGGGGCTGAAAGATGGTCTCAGGTAGCGGTAGAACAAATAAATTAATTAAAATAACCTCAGAAAACAGAGTGGAAAACATCAGTGTTTGCTATCAACAATCAGAGATGGCGCCACTCATCCAAGATGGTACTAAAATTCAAACCCCTAACGAAACTGAAATGGCCCAATACGTAAAACCACGCTAACGATTGCAAAAATCAAAACTGAGTGTCACACAATTCGCAACACAGCGACGAAGACTGTGGATTCTGTCAAACCGCTCCTATAAAAGCATATAACGTCTAATCCGTTCATCCCACTGCATCCATCTGCAAATTTGTATACATATTTAAAGTTACTGCAAGATGAACTGATATTAGTTTGGCCAAAATCGTATAAATCACGAAGAAGATGCATGTAACATTTGCCGCTTCCGGTTGGCAGATTGTCACAAAAAATTTCCGCTGAAATCTCGATTTTTTTTCCGTCGATTACTATACTTTCCTTCAAGGGCACTAGCCGTAAAGTAAAAATTATTCAATTTTATATAATACCTGATATATCAAAGGGCGAGGTTACGGAAAATATTGGCCGACTTCGTGTTATTTAAATGAGCTGACGTTTCTTGAAATGTTACATAGTAAGAAAACTAGTTATTGACAGCTGCTGGAACAAAGCTATTTTATAAATTGTATTTTAAAAAATAGTATTAAAAAAAATTTACATTTGAAGACGCTCCCCAGAGGTTAACCTATAGTGGCAGCTCACATGATTTACGTGTGAGCACGCGTTTAAAAGTCGCGCTGAAAGTTGCATTTTAACGTAACTTCGGAGGCCGATGGCGGCCCCATCATGGGGCCACCCGATTTTTTTCAACGCGAGCACGCTCCCCGGAGCCAGGCTATCCTCAGCTGGCAATTTGAGTGTCCTATGCGCATTTTTAAACGCTCCGTTAATGTAATGTATTCGTTACATTAGCGGGGCGTTTATTGTTAATGTAATGTACTCGAATATTATCGCCCTGTGTGCGTTCTGTTCAGGTTTAGTTTTTATGTTTTTCCCGACTGGTTCGTCGATGTCGTAGTACTCGTACATTTGACATTCGCATTTACAAGGGTTTACATAGCAGTTGTATACAAGTTTAGTAATAAAGTGTTTTAAGATTATTTATACGTTTGTTGTTTATTACTTGCCACCGTAATATATAACAGTTAACATTGGAGTTCGTACTTTCTTGTTTGAATTGCAATTTTGACCAATCCTGACAGCACTTTTTCGGGTTTTTGTATATTGATTCATAATTAGGTGTCTCTAATGGCAAAACACGAGATTACAGGTAGGTATATTTTGCATGGTTGATATCAGCCCCCCCACCAACAATAAAAACCAACCCATTCTTTTTTACCTCCCCCCAAATAAAAACAGACGACCACTTGGTCACTGTTCACTCTTCTCCTGTCTACCAAACAGAGAATATCTAGAATCCTTCACAACTTTTTCCAAAATACACTATCCCAAGCGAAAAATGGCAACTGGCACAGAAAACCAAAAACATCAAATCGCCATCAGAAGGAAACTGCTCGCTGCAAAGACGTTACTCCGCATTGATCTCTACAAATGCAAGATACCACTACTCAAGGTAGTCCTGTTGAAGCAGTTCCACGCGAAGCAGGCAAAACTTAAGAAATCCAAGGCCCAACGTAGAAGCAGAATGAAGCAAATTCGCGACGAACGTCTACGACGACGTGAGCTAAAAAGCAAGGCCAAGTTCCTTCTTGGACTCAAGAAGCAACTGCGGCAGTACAAAATGAGACCTAGCAACGTTTTGCTGAAGAGTATAGAGTCCATTCAACGAGAAGGGCGACGAAGATGGCGCGTGGAGCAAGAACGAAAAGGGAAACAACGTAGAAGCGCCGCCTGAGTGACGTGTTTGACAGGTCTTTGACATAACCGTATATCACTTTGCTTGTATATTTGTATATGTATATACTCTGTTCAGTGAAACTTTGCAGTGGTGGGCGGGATTTAGCAAGCCAGATTTACACTGGCCAGTACGGTGACTATATAGCAACACTTTGTAACTATAGTATTACAACAATTTATGTTATAGGAAATTCAAACAAACGTCAAATTGTGACAATTTTATTTGCGCCAGTGAAGATCTGCCTTCCGTTTGCACCAATTAACAGCGTGAATTTCGATCCCTATCCCGGCTAATACTGCAAAGTTTCGGCGGACACAGTATAGGTTGATTTTGGGGGGTATTAACGTGCTTATGTTGTAATGTTTTATAAATAAATATCGTATAAAATAATTATATTGTTGTTTTTTTTTGCGTAAAAAGGTTGTGTTACTTCATAAAAGTTAAATTGGTAAGCAATTTGTGTAGTGCGAAGTATGATACAAACTATGGTATTGGTGATATTTTGGAAAACAATGTAACAGTTATAATACAAACAAAAAAATCTGGTAGACAGGCAATTGAAAATAAGGATAATGTTTGTTGTCTAGGTATTGCACATTATGCATTTTCGTGTTTACCGTTTACTTATTAAAGTAACGTATTTCCTGTCTATACATGCTTTTGTTTGTTTGTATGGACTTACCCTTTACGGTAAAAACAGTTAGGGTTAATCTTGATTATCTTATTCAACGTCACTAAGATAACAATGTTGATAATCACTTAGGTAAAGTTAATACCTGATTATAAAATTGCTTACCTGACACCATATTAGTTATCATTGTTTAGAACAATGCTTGTTTTTGTATAACGTTACAAACAAACAGGTAAACGTAACCAAATAATCTCGTTAAGGTCAAATGAACAGTTATTTATATCTATTATATCTGAATTTGGGATAAATTTTGAAGGTAATTTTTGCAATGTACACGTGTTCAATAGAAGATGTACAGTTAACTTCTCAACTAAGTTATTGCATATAGATTTGTGAGCAATAATTTAATTTTCAACAGTTTGGCATTATAGCAGATGGTTATTTATAGCACATGCCATAATGGCAGTTGATAATACTTTGTATGCTATAATGGCTAATTGCATTGAACGAAAGCAAATCAGTCAATATAAATTTCACAACCAAATAACTTGGCATAAAGCTGGAGGCCAAGCAACGCTGGAAAGGACATGTGAAAAAGAAGCGAGAGGAATTGGGCATTAAATATAAATACATGTACTGACTTATTGATAGACATTTTTTTTATTTTTTTATGTCAACATGATTATCGGATTGCTTCAAGGTATGTCAGTTACCACACTTTCGCAAAAGCATTTTCAATACATTTTAATCGTTATAGTCTTAATTAAATTATCTAATTTTTATCCCAGAAGTTTATAGTTAGGCGATATCCTAACCTTTTGGCGACATCTTATATATTATTTAAATTTGAAAATGTGTACCTATCTTGATATTTTGGTAATATTTCAAAGCCTGAATAACGGTCTATTACGTTCACATTCAAGTCAAGCTTTCAATAAAATAGGACTATACAAGCATATCTTTACAGCCGTTATATTGTTATACATTATCTTATACCTGTTTTATATTAGCTTTTGTCTACTATTAACTGTGTGTATTCTTTTACTGATGCTATTTTGTCAACATGTTGTCCCTTTACATCGTTATTCTATTTTGACCGCTATTATCTAACCATTTTTGTTGCAACCGTGCGATAAAATTCACAATTGTGCACCATTTTGGTGACAGGAACCAGTATTGTCGAATTTTTAATAAAAGATTTTAAATTACCTTATACTCAATAGAAGAAAGTGCAGTTTTTGGGATGTACCGTTATTTATTGTCTGGTATATGAAGGTATATTATATATGTGATTTAAATACCACGGATGAAGGAGGAAAATTTGGATTTTCCAAAGGTCTAACGCGTAGATAGAGAGATATATACCGGGATAATAACGAAACAGTTTTGTTTCAAATCCACATTTATTATTATATAACAAAAAATAACTTTCTGCGATATAACTTAATGGATTATTCACGAAAAACGAAAGAAAAGGAATGGCAAAAGTCTACATACAGGCCGCATGATATGTTCTATCTTACCGTGTGCTGCGTTCAGGCTTTAAATTAGGCTTCGTATGTATTGTATTTATTTGTAGTCTAGACTCTAGACAGTTTCAATAAGTATACAGTTGCGACAATGACTTCTCGAAAAGAAATTTCAAGTGATACGCGAAACTTGGTATTAAATACAGAAATAAAAAAAAACTTGTTTGGTGAAATTTCAAAATAGTTCAATTTAAGTAAATTTACAGTTCAAACTATATTCAATAACTTTTAGAATAGGTACTCATAATGCTGAAAATACATCGCGCAGTGGTCCCCCAAAGAGGCTAAGGTACACATGTTCAATGGCAAATATACAGTTAAGTTGTAAAGTAAGTTACTTCATATGTATTTTTGAGCTATAAATTATTTTTCACCAGCCTGGTATTATAGCAGACGATTAACAATAAATAAAATATAAGGTAATAATAACGGTTGTAAAGGTAAGAAATAGAGTTATCCAACGATGTATGACCCACCATATGATTCAGATATTTAGTACAAATTTATGAAAAAATAGTACAATAACTTTTATGTTTAACATTTTTTTATAGAACTAATAATTTACGCTGTGTAGAGAATATTCCATTTAGTTGCTCAACTCTGTATGTAATTTTATCTGTACTGCGCCGTTAATTAAAAAAAAAGACAGGCCAATTTAGGATGTTCTGAAAATTATTCAATGTGACCGTATGTAAAAAACTAGAGGTACATACATCGAGTCATGTTATGTGTGTATGTAATAGTTTGGGTGCGGTTTACTCCGCTGCACCTAGGCCAGTCTTGGCCCTTTGCGCTTACCCATTTCATACTGTTTGATAACGACAACCAGAGGTGTTCAACTGGTTGCCGGCACCCACGGTTTAACGCCCCTTGCGAAAGGCGATGGGACGAGGACCTTCAGCTGATGCCTGGATTTGAACCCAAGACTTCCTAGCTGAAGAGCAGCGCTCTACCGCTAGAGCCACTCGCCCCACCATCGAGTCATGTTGCCGAGAAAAGAATTATTGAACAATTGTTAATAAAGGAATCAGGTTAATACTGGTTTAAATTGTCATTTTGACCAAGGCCAACAGCAATTTTGAACGTTTTGATTATTGATTTATAATCATCAATCTCTAAAGAGCTTGTATATAAAAAATTGGACATACGTCACCCCTTCTTTTTGAGCACAGCAATATAGAACAATTTTTAATACAGATTTGTGTACTTCTAGTTTCAACTGCAATTTTGACCATGCTTGACAGCGGTTTTGGACGTTTTGAATATTAATTCATAATTAGCGCTCTCTATTGAGACTCTATGTAAAAACTTAAAGAAACATTATCTCCTAGAAAAGGATAATTTGGACATTTGTTAATATTGGAGTGCGTACTTTCTTGTTTGAATTGCAATTTTGACCAATCCCGGCAGCACTTTTTTTGGGTTTTTGTATATTGATTCATAATTGGCTCTCTCTAATGACAACCCCCAAAATTACAGGTAAATTTTGCATGGTTGATATCATACCCCGACCAATGAAAGAATCACATCCACCCCATTATTTTTACCTGCCCCCAAATAAAAGCAGGCGACCACTTGGTCACTATTCACTCTTCTCCTGTTTACCAAACAGAGATTATCAAAAATCCTCCACACCTTTTTACAAAACACAGTATCTCCAGTGAAAAATGGCGATTGATAGTGCAAATCAAAAAGATCAAGTGGCCATCAGAAGAAGACTGCTCTCTGCCAAGACGCTTAGCATTGAGTTTTACAAGGGCAAGATAACACTACTCAAGGAAGTCCTGTTGAGGCAGTTCCACGCTAAGCAGGCAAAACTGAAGAAATTGAGGATCCAACGCAGGAACAGAGTGAAGGAATTGCGTTACGAAGGTCTACGCAGACGTGATCTAAAAAGAAAGGCCAAGTTCCTTCTTGGTCTGAAGGAACAACTGAAGGAGTACAACATGAAGCCAAGCAACGTTTTGCTGAAGAACTGGGACTCCATTTATAGGAAAGGACATCGAAAATGGCTTGAGGATCAAGAAAGAAAGCGAAACAACGTAGAAGCGCCATCTGAGTTATAAGTTCGTGTGTGAAAGGTCTTTGACATAACCTAATAACTTGTATATTTGTATATAGATTGATTTTGGGTGTATTATATTGTAATTATTGTTTATGTTTTTTTGAATAAATATCGTATAAAATAAATTCTATTGTTGCTTTTTTTCGTACAGTGGTTGTGTTCTTCATAAAAGTTAAATGGATAAGTAATAAGTGTGGTGTAAAGTAAATACAATATGGCAGTTATAATATAAACAAAACATAGTGGTAGATAGGCAATTCAAAACACGGGTAGTGTTTGTTGCCTAGATATTATACATTATGCATTTTTGTGTTTACCGTTTATTTATTAAAGTAACTTATTTTCTTTCTACACATCCCTTTGTTTATTTATATGGACTTACCGTTTACAATAGGATCAGTTACAGTTAGGGCTAATCTTGATTATATTATTCAACGTCACTAAGGTATAATATTGATAACCAGACAGGTAAAGTTAATACCTGATTACAAAATTGCTTACCTGACACCATATTAGTTGTTATTGTTTAGGACAATGCTTGTTTTGGTACAACGTTACAAACAAACAGGTAAACGTAACCAAATAAACTCGTTAAGGAGAAATGAACAGTTATTTAAATCTATTATATCCGATTTTGGAGTAAATTTGACAGGTAATTGATACAATGTACACGTGTTAAATAGAAGATGTACAGTTAACTTCCAAAGTAAGTTATTGCATATAAATTTGTGAGCAATAATTTAATTTTCAGCAATTTGGTATCATAGCAGATGGTTATTTATAGTACATGCTACAATGGCATTTGATAAAACTGTTGAAGGAGTAATAAATTCTAGACAAAAGCAAATCCGTTGATATAAATTTCTCAAATAATAATAATAATAATATAACTACTCGAATACGACCAAATATCTTGGCATGACGCTGGATGCCAAGTTTCGCTGGAAAGTACATGTAAAAAAGAAACGAGAACAATTGGGCATTAAATATAAATACATGTAGTGACTTATTGATGGAAATTTAGCTGTGTTAACACATAATAAGCTTCTACTATACAGGGTGTAACAGGTTTGAGTACACAAACATTGAGAGATAATACATTTTGAGCTACTCTCCATACATTCTTATAAAATATCTGGGTTGGCTCTCACCTTACTTTCGGACTATATCGTTGGTACAATGAAATATCTAAACACTTTTGCAATTATTCAATTTTGTAAAACCACAGCCAATCTGGACCCTAACTAACGTCAGTTTCTATGACATAATGCATTTGTCATCCTGACATTTAATGTCATGTCATGCCAGTGGCACTGACGTTTGTCAAAATCTAACAATTCGCAACACAGCGACGAAGACTGTGGATTCTGTCAAACCGCTCCTATAAAAGCATATAACGTCAAATCTAATCTAATAAAAAGAAGATGCATGTAACATTTGCCACTTCCGGTTGGCAGATTGTCACAAAAAATTTCCGCTGAAATCTCGATTTTTTTTTCGTCGATTACTATACTTTCCTTCAAGGGTACTAGTCGTAAAGTAAAAATTATTCAATTTTATATAATACCTGATATATCAAAGGGCGAGGTTACGGAAAATATTGGCCGACTTCGTGTTATTTAAATGAGCTGACGTTTCTTGAAATGTTACATAATAAGAAAACTAGTTATTGACAGCTGCTGGAACAAAGCTATTTTATAAATTGTATTTTAAAAAATAGTATTAAAAAAAATTACATTTGAAGACGTTTCCCAGAGGTTAACCTATAGTGGCAGCTCACATGATTTACGTGTGAGCACGCGTTTAAAAGTCGCGCTGAAAGTTGCATTTTAACGTAACTTCGGAGGCCGATGGCGGCCCCATCATGGGGCCTACCCGATTTTTTTCAACGCGAGCACGCTCCCCGGAGCCAGGCTATCCTCAGCTGGCAATTTGAGTGTCCTATGCGCATTTTTAAACGCTCCGTTAATGTAATGTATTCGTTACATTAGCGGGGCGTTTATTGTTAATGTAATGTACTCGAATATTATCGCCCTGTGTGCGTTCTGTTCCGGTTTAGTTTTTATGTTTTTCCCGACTGGTTTGTCGATGTCGTAGTACTCGTACATTTGACATTCGCATTTACAAGGGTTTACATAGCATTTGTATACAAGTTTAGTAATAAAGTGTTTTAAGATTATTTATACGCTTGTTGTTTATTACTTGCCACCGTAATATATAACAGTTAACATTGGAGTTCGTACTTTCTTGTTTGAATTGCAATTTTGACCAATCCTGACAGCACTTTTTCGGGTTTTTGTATATTGATTCATAATTAGGTGTCTCTAATGGCAAAACCCGAGATTATAGGTAGGTATATTTTGCATGGTTGATATCAGCCCCCCCACCAACAATAAAAACCAACCCATTCTTTTTTACCTCCCCCCAAATAAAAACAGACGACCACTTGGTCACTGTTCACTCTTCTCCTGTCTACCAAACAGAGAATATCTAGAATCCTTCACAACTTTTTCCAAAATACACTATCCCAAGCGAAAAATGGCAACTGGCACAGAAAACCAAAAACATCAAATCGCCATCAGAAGGAAACTGCTCGCTGCAAAGACGTTACTCCGCATTGATCTCTACAAATGCAAGATACCACTACTCAAGGTAGTCCTGTTGAAGCAGTTCCACGCGAAGCAGGCAAAATTTAAGAAATCCAAGGCCCAACGTAGAAGCAGAATGAAGCAAATTCGCGACGAACGTCTACGACGACGTGAGCTAAAAAGCAAGGCCAAGTTCCTTCTTGGACTCAAGAAGCAACTGCGGCAGTACAAAATGAGACCTAGCAACGTTTTGCTGAAGAGTATAGAGTCCATTCAACGAGAAGGGCGACGAAGATGGCGCGTGGAGCAAGAACGAAAAGGAAAACAACGTAGAAGCGCCGCCTGAGTGACGTGTTTGACAGGTCTTTGACATAACCATATATCACTTTGGTTGTATATTTGTATATGTATAGGTTGATTTTGGGGGTACTAAACTGCTTATGTTGTAATGTTTTATAAATAAATATCGTATAAAATAAATTATATTGTTGTTTTTTTTTGCGTAATAAGGTTGTGTTACTTCATAAAAGTTAAATGGGTAAGCAATTTGTGTAGTGCGAAGTATGATACAAACAAGATAAATCGGCAAAATGGTAAGTAGGCAATTCAAAACTATGGTATTGGTGGTATTTTGGAAAACAATGTAACAGTTATAATATAAACAAAAAAATCTGGTAGACAGGCAATTGAAAATAAGGATAATGTTTGTTGTCTAGGTATTGCACATTATGCATTTTCGTGTTTACCGTTTACTTATTAAAGTAACTTATTTCCTGTCCATACATGCTTTTGTTTGTTTGTATGGACTCACCCTTTACGGTAAAAACAGTTAGGGTTAATCTTGATTATCTTATTCAACGTCACTAAGATAACAATGTTGATAATCACATAGGTAAAGTTAATACCTGATTATAAAATTGCTTACCTGATACCATATTAGTTATCATTGTTTAGAACAATGCTTGTTTTTGTATAACGTTACAAACAAACAGGTAAACGTAACCAAATAATCTCGTTAAGGTCAAATGAACAGTTATTTATATCTATTATATCTGAATTTGGGATAAATTTTGAAGGTAATTTTTGCAATGTACACGTGTTCAATAGAAGGTGTAACTTCTCAACTAAGTTATTGCATATAGATTTGTGAGCAATAATTTAATTTTCAACAGTTTGGCATTATAGCAGATGGTTATTTATAGCACATGCTATAATGGCAGTTGATAATACTGTTGAAGGAGCAACAATGAAATTGCAGACTGCTGTCTTCGATATTAATATTTGTATGCTACAATGGCTAATTGCATTGAACGAAAGCAAATCAGTCAATATAAATTTCACAACCAAATAACTTGGCATAAAGCTGGAGGCCAAGCAACGCTGGAAAGGACATGTGAAAAGGAAGCGAGAGGAATTGGGAATTAAATATAAATACATGTACCTACTGACGTATTGACAGAATTTTTTATCGTTATCGGATTGCTTCAAGGTATGTCAGTTACCACACTTTCGCAAAAGCATTTTCAATACATTTTAATCGCTATAGTCATTAACTACTTAATTAAATTATCTAATTTTTATCCCAGAAGTTTATAGTTAGGCGATATCCTAACCTTTTGGCGACATCTTATATATTATTTAAATTTGAAAATGTGTACCTATCTTGATATTTTGGTAATATTTCAAAGCCTGAAAAACGGTCTATTACGTTCACATTCAAGTCAAGCTTTCAGTAAAATAGGACTATACAAGCATATTTTTACAGCCGTTATATTGTTATACATTATCTTATACCTGTTTTATATTAGCTTTTGTCTACTATTAACTGTGTGTATTCTTTTACTGATGCTATTTTGTCAACATGTTGTCTCTTTACATCGTTATTCTATTTTGACCGCTATTATCTAACCATTTTTATTGCAACCGTGCGATAAAATTCACAATTGTGCACCATTTTGGTGACAGGAACCAGTATTGTCGAATTTTTAATAAAGGATTTTAAATTACCTTATACTCAATAGAAGAAAGTGCAGTTTTTGGGATGTACCGTTATTTATTGTCTGGTATATAAAGGTATATTATATATGTGATTTAAATACCACGGATGAAGGAGGAAAATTTGGATTTTCCAAAGGTCTAACGCGTAGATAGAGAGATATACCGGGATAGTAATGAAACAATTTTGTTTCAAATCCACATTTATTATTATATAACAAAAAATAACTTGCTGCGATATAACTTAATGGATTATTCACGAAAAACGAAAGAAAAGGAATGGCAAAAGTCTACATACAGCCCGCATAATATAGTCCAGTCATTATTTACATTTGGAAATGCAAATGAACCGAGAAGGCTAAATTTTGGATATGACGTGAGGGGCTCTAGAAAAGCTTAACTTCAAATTGTCGACCAAGATTTCCTATGTGCATTTTCCGCCATCTTGAAGAAAGGGTTAAATTCAGTTTTTTGCAATAACTCTGTTCTCCGTTGACATACGATAATTTTTAATGAATACTTTTTTGTTGCTTTTTTGACGCTCCATAATTTAGGTGCTATACATTTTTTTCCTATCGTTCATTCTTATTGAGATATCGATCGAAAAAGTCAAAATTTGTTTTTTGCTATTTTCTCTTTTCTCGCAATAGATATCGAAAAAATGTCTATTATGAACTTGGAGCATGTTCAGACCTACTACTTCGTTTTTTTATTTTTTCCTTTAGATCAAAATTTTCCCCGTTTCGATTTAGCCGCTCGCATGGTTGTATGCACACGCCAAAACGGATGAAAGGTTGTTCGGGGAATATTGGAATACAAAATAAATAAATAAACCAGACAAATTATGAAACAAACATATGAAATTTATTGAACAAATAATATTTTGTGTAGCCAAAAATAATAATTAAGGGCCCTCTTTTTTATATTTTTCGTCGTTTCTATGGTCCTGGCTGAAGAAGTTCTTCCTCGGTTAACTCTTCGAGGTGTGGCGACTCTCGAACCGCAGAAAATGATGCTGGGATGGTCGAAACATCATCATCGTCGTCGTCGTCGCTGAATAGAATGTCGACTCTGTGTTTGCCCACTACAATGCAGGCAAATAATTCCGGTGTGTTGTGGTGCAAATTGGTTCCAGCCCGTAATTAGTCTGTCGGCAACCCCATTCTTGAGGATCTTTGAAAAATCCGAGCCATGTTCGGAAAATGTGTTGGCGGACTGCGCCTATTGTTGGTGGTAGTAGTCAACTTATTTGTTGACTTTGACTTTGCAAAGCGGTGGAATCGGTAAAAAATGTATAGGACCTAAATTGTAGAGGGCGAAAAAAGCAACAAAAGAGTATTCATTCAAAATTATCGTATCTCAACTGGAACATTAGAAACAAACAAATTTAACTACCTTACATTTTGACCTTTTCGATCGATATCTCAATAATGATGAACGATAGGTATAAAATGTATAGAACCTAAATTGTAGAGCGTAAAAAAAGCAACAAAAAAGTATTGATTCAAAATAATCGTATCTCAACGGAAAACCGAGTTATTGGAAAAAACTGAATTTAACCCTTTTTTCAAGATGGCGGAAAATGCACATAAAATGCTGCACCCAAGAAGGAATATTGTAGGCATGGTCCTGCTTTAATTCATGGGTGAACTGTCCCAAATGAGGCAAATTGTTTTTATGTTTCTTTGCTAGATAACCAGCTATGTATTCCAGTGCATCGTTTGTGGTTTCTTGAGCGTCTGTGCTGAACTCAAATCTGTCTTCATTTTTCTGTTCGTCGTTCGTTGATATGGAATTGAAAGATGAACGATTGTCCACCAAACTGCACTGCACTGATACAACCAATGGATCAGCATATCATTCAGTTTGTCAAGCAAGACTACAAGAAAAAACTGCTGCTGACGGCCATATCAAAAGACCAACCTATAGAAAAAACATTAAAAGAATTAAACATGAAAGACATGGTATTCTCCCTCTGTCATCTTTGAATTCATTGCCTCCCGGCACCGCTCTTCAAATCGGTGTTACTTCGGAAGTCATAGAGCAAGTTGCTACCGAAACGCAGATTGGTTCGGAAAATTTGGAAATCTGGTATCGTGACAATAGAATAATAAATGGTAACCGTTACAATGTTAGAGCGCACACGGTATAAACCGGGGTCAATAGAAGAGGTGATGGTTAGGATAAGTGGCGCTAACAGAACGTTGGTAAAATAAAAGAAAAGAAAGCTCTTACGTGATATCTATTCGGCTCCACACGCATACAGGGCGCGATATTACACTTAGTACTTAATAACGGTCAAAGATGCGGTCTTGTTGCGGTTGATAAACGGTGTAGACATAGAGAAGAGACAAGAAGGCGACTAGCAGGTTTGCATATACTTTTATACCCCTCAGAAGATGCCTCTGGAGCTACCGGTCATGGTCGGGGCTTAACAACGTTTGTTTTTTTTATAACTCAATATCTTTGGAATCCAGCTGTTATACTCAAATTCCTATACCACACAATATAAATTGCTTTCCAACCAACGACCTAACATCGAAACCCGAAAAATGCCTCCGTCGCTATTTCGTCCAGCATATCCGCATTCTATTGTTGTGAAGAAACCATCAGCATCGCAACAGCCCAGAAGAATAACAGAATGATAGTTTTTATAATTAAAATTGGACGATCCGGAATTTGGATATTTTTGAATTCGAACATGTTTTCCGTGGATGGCTCCTAAACAGTTTGGTAATTGCCATAATTCAAAAAATCTTTTTGCTATATCTTTCCATTTTTCCTCATTTGGTAACGTCATAAATGGTCCTTTCAACGAATTCCATATTGTTTTTGTAGTTTCTTCTACAATTAATCCAATGGTACGTTCACCTCTTTGAAAATATAAAGCTAGGGCAGTAAAGGTGCATCCAGTAGCCAAATACCTGAAACAAAAAAATATTTGCATACAAATTGTAGCTTATAAACAAATTAATTTAACATATGAATTCTTTGCAGTGGCTGATTGTAAAGAAAAATGGAAAAATATTCGCAATGGCTTTGTCCGGAGCCTTAAACCATCTCCAAGTGGGTCTTCCTCAAAAGGAAAAAAGCCTTACTACTTGCACTACATTATGCAGTCTGTGCTGCCATATGTAAGACCCGTTCATCATTCAGAACACACCGGAATTATTTCGTTATCTGCCACTGAGATAATGACGCAGACCGAAGAAGTCGAGCATCAGGCAACTGAAAACCCTACTGAAGATAATGATCTAGTAGTGGAACCATCTAATAGCCGTCAAGAAATTCCTTCCACCGTGAAAATAAAGAAAAAAATGTAAGATGGCAAAGACGATGTCGATCTGGCTGTTTTAAGATATATCAAAGAAAAAAATGATAATAAGACACCAGATGATGATCGACAGATGTTTCTTTTAAGTTTATTACCCGATGTAAAGAGCCTATCGGAAAACAAATTACGACAATTTAAAATAAAAACTCTTATTTTGTTACAAGAGTTGCTAACGGAACAAGAGCAAGCTATGAATCAACATTCCCATTTACAGATACACTACGATGGTTCTCTAATCCACTATCCAACACACAGTGCATCACCATCAACTTGCTCTATGGTATCTTCCTTGAACACCGCTGTCAGCACACCCTCTCCTTCGCCACAATACTATCAGTGGAAATGAATCATTTTTCTTTACAAATTTGTACTACATTTTGTATTAAATGTGTAAAAAAATAAAATATATAAATATAAATTATGTATTACTTACCGAATCGTTATCATAATTCTTTCTTCTGCACTAACACATTCATGCATATTCGTATTTTGCTTTTGAATTGCAAGATTCACAATTAACACCAGATCTTTAAAAGTATTTTTGGACATTCTGTAAAATGTCTGGAATTTAAAGTCGTCATAAGTCAACTCTTTGACAGCAACTATTTGTATTGTTGTTGATGTAGGGATGCACCCAAAACTTCCTTCGTCTTATCTTTTTCTTGCGGTGACGAAGATAATTTAACAAAACTAGGTCCTCTTCATCACTTGACATCTTCGTGACTACATAAAATACGTTTCAACAACGCCTCATTTGCAGATTATAAGGCGTAGGTAGAGGAATCGTCGCGGAATGACGAACGTTCTACGCGTCTATGACGATACGCTCCCTGTGCAGAAGGCCTTAAACTACGGGTTGTTCAAGAGTACGCATGTGCAGTAACTAAAAAAGTTGTTAATATTTGGAAAAAGGTAAGAAATAAACTTTTTAAACAGTGTGTATACAAGATAAGATATATATTTATTAATTTACACTTTTACTTTTATTAAAAGATCTTAAAACCTGCCTCACAATCGCCGGAACAAATTAGGTGCGTACTCTTGGCCATCTCTACCCTATATTCTTCAATTATCAAAGAATGTATCCGGAGATACAAGGTATGTTTATTTTTACTGAAGTTTAATGAATATTTCAGACAGCAATGCCAGTTTACAACAAGAATATTTCGAAACTTCATTAATAAAAAGAAGACATGTACATGAACAGGAATTGGGCGAACCGTCATTACCAACATTAACGAATATTTCAGAGGACATTAACAGTTTACAACAGGAACATGTACAAGACCGGAAATTAGGTGAAACGTCAAACAACCGTGAGTAAATACATAACATGACAAACAATCTCGATATCGACCCGTTTATCTGATGATTCCTCAGAACATGAAAAACTGTTCCCGATAATCCAGTATTAGAAACAAACCAGTTACAAATCAGAAAACGATCAAGACGGAGCCAGGAAGATACATGGGCACTGAATATGAGAAAACAAAACAAGAATTGCAGAAAGGAGTATAAGAAAACAACAAAACATGTTCGTGAGGAAAGAAAACCGCAAAGTATAGGAAAACAATGCGAATGCTCCAATAAATACCACGTAAAGATTCCAGATTCTTCTATATTGTGTTTATTTAAAAGCTTTTAGGAGATTGGGAATGCCAGAGAGATTATATTTCCAAAAGCACACTATGTTCCGGCACATTCCAGGTATGCCTTGATATGCCTTTTAGATGCCAAAGGTACATGTACAGGTGGCATGTACTAGGCATATGCCGGGTACATGCCGCAAATAATGTTCCTAAATGGTTTCTAACTCATATACCTAGCACATACCACAGGTACGCTTCCTTATATACCCAAAGTATCTAATCAATTTAACTGCAATATCAATCAGTTATATATACCTAGAGTTTTTCTTAATTGTATACATACGCCCTATGTGTAGTTTTAAAAAGAACACGTCAACGCATTGCCACTGCTACCGTTAGGCAACAAACTATTAGCTACATGTAAAGTCCCTACCTGTACCATACTGTCAAATTAATACGCTCGGGCATCAGTTACGTGCTTCTTACTGTGGATCATCTGTGGATCTAATTAGGTGACATCAGTGTAGAATTTAATAAACACCCATACAACATGTACAGCAAGGACGAAAAAGTGGAAATGTGTGTGTTGTATCAAAGGGGAAATAGCTTGAGAGCTGTGAGGGATTTATTTTTGGCAAAATATCCATATTCCTTGTATTCGAACGATACAAAATATTGTTACAAAATTTGTAGCTGAGGGCTGCATAGTAAATTTTCACAAAATGAGAATTAAAACCAATCATGTTCTAACTTAAGACATAACTTTAAGTATTTATTAAGTAGATATACGTTTTGAAGTTTGCCAAAAGTCTGGTGAGTTCTTACTACCATCAATCCAACATTTTCTCTCAAAAATCTATTACAGCAGTCGACCAAGGAAAGACTTATTTTATCACTATATCATAAGGATGGTACTTTAAAAGACTCCCGAAATAAATTGGTTTACATCGTAATTTCAAGTCACACCGACATAAATCCCAACGTTAGGCTAAGTAGGGAAATATTGGATAAGCTTGCCAACAGTATTATAGAACTGTTTCCCACCGAAATAAAGGTATGTACAATTAAACATTTCAATAAGACAAATAGATGCATCCATAAGTTAGCTGCTCGCTACGGGTTTATAATAGGTTTGTTCGAGCAGAGAATTCGATATTAGTACGGTATTCATTTGTTCATTTATGAATGCGCATGCGCGACCGATTATTAATTGTAAACTAGTACGGAATTTGCGCTGCTCGAACGCCAAAATAAACAAAAGAACCGATTTAAATGGGTTTAAAGAAATCTAACCTACAAATACGCCTAGAAATCAGGTGGTAGTACTTTGTACTTTGCTTGCACTGGAGATATATTGAATATGGACAATGGAAGGAATATATATATATTCCTTCCATATATATATATATATATATATGTAAAGTTGCGGAAAATTTTTCGATCGATGAATTAAACAATTAGAATATTAGTCGGGTATACGATCACGAAAGAAAACTCTGTTCTTAAATTTGCAATATTTCGAAACTATAATTCGTTTCTTCTACAGGCAATTTCTACAACAACAAACATCAGATTACAATCAAAATATAAATAAAATCAATGGAATACTCACAAATTGAGTTATTAAAACTAACGGACATCGGAACAGGCGATACATGTTACACAGAACATAAAATCAACGACACCATTGCAGACAAGCACGCGTACACCTCCGTGATTGCGGGAACACAGAAACGAAGACAAGGTGACCCACAATGCGCTTCGAAAATTACAAAAAAAAGGTAAGTGCGACACCTGGTGACAACAGTCTGGTTGAAAATCAAAATTTAAAATTAAATATTAAATACCTATATACTAGAAATATAATGATGAACTATCCTTAAATTGTATTGCTCTATTGTTGTCTAATTCTATCACAAAGGAATAAATATTGCTCAAATTGTCCACATCAGTCTTAAAATTAACAGTACACTCAGTGGTCTTGATATGGTACATCTCCAGAAACGAACGTCCATAGTAATTAGATTCTCTATCCAACACCCTGACATTTTCAAAATCAAATGTGTGACCAAGATTCAATGAGTGATTAGCCAATGCACATCTAGATTTACGTGTATTGCAATCGCTTTTATGAAGTGATAAGCGATTCTTTAACCATTGAGAGGTGATGCCAACATATTTACCATCACAATCATTGCAATCTATACAGTAAACTACGTTAGACTGGTAAGGTAAAGGATCACGGTCTTTAATATTACTGAAAACTTTTTTGATTTTGTCAGGGTAATGAAGAACGATCTTTTTATTGTCAGGCAATACACTGCTAAACATTTGCTTTAACTTGTTGCTGACTACTGGGACTGAAGTTAACCTTAAATAGGTGGGAGTGGGTTTGTCCTCCATAGGTACATCAAAAATGCTCACGATATAATTATTGTCACTGTTAGCAGAGAACAGAAGCTTGTTTACTAATTTCATGGGAAAACTGTTATTAATAAAAATTGACTTTAACTTGGCCAAAGATGAACCATAAAATTCTGGGCTGCAAATTCTTTTAATCCTGTGCTTCATTCCTGTAATGGTATTAACTTTATGACTGAACGTATGGTTTGAGAAAAAATTAATGTACCTCCCCGAAAAAGTCGGCTTGGTATACCAGTCCGTCAACAATTTGTCACCCTCACCGCGTATCACCCTACAATCAAGGAAAGGGATACTACCGTTATCCTCGACCTCAACAGTAAATTGGATACGCGGATTGAAACCATTAAAAATGTTCAACGTTGTCTCAACCCCATCCCGCGGCACAACGGTGAAGAGATCGTCCACAAACTTGCAAATGAAGGGCAGTGGAAACGGTAACAAGGGAATAACACTGTCAAGTACCAAATCCATGACTATAGTGGCCAAAATGGGACTTATGGGATCACCCATGGGCGTGCCAAATCTCTGACGGTATGTTCTGTTTTGAAATGTAAAGTAAGTATTGTCAAAAACAAATTTGCAAACTTCCAGGAATGAGTCAAGGGTGAATTTGCAGTTAATCCCAATAAGCTCCCAGTTGTCCCTGATAGTAGACGCGACCAAAGTCCAAGGAATATTAGTAAACAAACTGACCACGTCCAATGAAATCAATATGAAACCCCTGGGAACAATTACGTCCCTCAACCTATTCACAAAATCAAAGGTATCTCTTACATTGTATTGGGTGCGGTTACCCAAGGACTCACTCAGGATAGAGGCAAAAAAACTGGATACCCGATACGTAGCTGAACCGCAGGCAGATATTATGGGTCTCAGGGGAACATTAACTTTGTGGATCTTGGGCAAAAAATAACATTTACTCAGACAAGCATTATTGATGCACAAATTTTGATAGATATCTTTCTCTATGTAATTTTTGTTCTTAAGCTCTAATAACAATTTATTGGTTTTTCTTTGGAGAATTTGCAATGGATCTTTGTTTATTGCCTGATAAATTTGGGGATCATTTAACATATCAACACCCTTAGCGATATAAACATCTTTATCCATCACCACAGTCACAGAACCCTTATCAGCCGTTGTTACCAAAATATTGTCATTTTGCTGTAGGAACGTTTTAGTTTTCCTCAACAGGGTATTAAGATTGTTGTTCAGCCACGTATCGGTACGGTCACCAAGTAAAAAATTCGTCAAAATATTCGCTCCCCTAGCCCTTAAGCTAGGGGAGCGAAGAAACAACATCAAACTGGCAAGATTGAGGAACAGGCGAACATTTTTAATCAAGTGTAGAAGATATGGTATAATCCCAAGACATATACAGGATGGTTCAAAGAAGACTGCGAACCTTTTAGACACCACGAATGGCAGGTTGGTTAGGAGAATAGATGGTTTTTGCTCCAGGTTGACATCAATAACTCTTAGTCTCGAAATTCAAATTACAATTAGTAACATAGAAAAATTAGAAAGTTGGTTATCGGCTTCTCATAATAATATTAGGCATGTTGTACCGTTTCATATTTATTCTCAGTTTAACGATACTTTAAAAATCAGATACAACAAAGAGTTCAATATGGTTAAAAAGATTAATGTTAAAAAATTTCAAAATCTGGTCGATCAATCGAGTGGGATTGTGGACATCTTCAGAAACAACAGGGGTTGGCTGGTTAACTTGGCCTCGACTCCTGTTCCTGCTGATATTCTTGATTTTCTTTCACTGGAGCCTAAGTTTTGTCTCCCAATCAACAGTAGGAATGTAAATGTTAGGAGATTGTTGATGGAGTTTGAGGGTGTGTTATCGGCTTGCCCGGAGGAGGGAAGGGATAGCTTAAGGGCTAGGGGAGCGAATATTTTGACGAATTTTTTACTTGGTGACCGTACCGATACGTGGCTGAACAACAATCTTAATACCCTGTTGAGGAAAACTAAAACGTTCCTACAGCAAAATGACAATATTTTGGTAACAACGGCTGATAAGGGTTCTGTGACTGTGGTGATGGATAAAGATGTTTATATCGCTAAGGGTGTTGATATGTTAAATGATCCCCAAATTTATCAGGCAATAAACAAAGATCCATTGCAAATTCTCCAAAGAAAAACCAATAAATTGTTATTAGAGCTTAAGAACAAAAATTACATAGAGAAAGATATCTATCAAAATTTGTGCATCAATAATGCTTGTCTGAGTAAATGTTATTTTTTGCCCAAGATCCACAAAGTTAATGTTCCCCTGAGACCCATAATATCTGCCTGCGGTTCAGCTACGTATCGGGTATCCAGTTTTTTGCCTCTATCCTGAGTGAGTCCTTGGGTAACCGCACCCAATACAATGTAAGAGATACCTTTGATTTTGTGAATAGGTTGAGGGACGTAATTGTTCCCAGGGGTTTCATATTGATTTCATTGGACGTGGTCAGTTTGTTTACTAATATTCCTTGGACTTTGGTCGCGTCTACTATCAGGGACAACTGGGAGCTTATTGGGATTAACTGCAAATTCACCCTTGACTCATTCCTGGAAGTTTGCAAATTTGTTTTTGACAATACTTACTTTACATTTCAAAACAGAACATACCGTCAGAGATTTGGCACGCCCATGGGTGATCCCATAAGTCCCATTTTGGCCACTATAGTCATGGATTTGGTACTTGACAGTGTTATTCCCTTGTTACCGTTTCCACTGCCCTTCATTTGCAAGTTTGTGGACGATCTCTTCACCGTTGTGCCGCGGGATGGGGTTGAGACAACGTTGAACATTTTTAATGGTTTCAATCCGCGTATCCAATTTACTGTTGAGGTCGAGGATAACGGTAGTATCCCTTTCCTTGATTGTAGGGTGATACGCGGTGAGGGTGACAAATTGTTGACGGACTGGTATACCAAGCCGACTTTTTCGGGGAGGTACATTAATTTTTTCTCAAACCATACGTTCAGTCATAAAGTTAATACCATTACAGGAATGAAGCACAGGATTAAAAGAATTTGCAGCCCAGAATTTTATGGTTCATCTTTGGCCAAGTTAAAGTCAATTTTTATTAATAACAGTTTTCCCATGAAATTAGTAAACAAGCTTCTGTTCTCTGCTAACAGTGACAATAATTATATCGTGAGCATTTTTGATGTACCTATGGAGGACAAACCCACTCCCACCTATTTAAGGTTAACTTCAGTCCCAGTAGTCAGCAACAAGTTAAAGCAAATGTTTAGCAGTGTATTGCCTGACAATAAAAAGATCGTTCTTCATTACCCTGACAAAATCAAAAAAGTTTTCAGTAATATTAAAGACCGTGATCCTTTACCTTACCAGTCTAACGTAGTTTACTGTATAGATTGCAATGATTGTGATGGTAAATATGTTGGCATCACCTCTCAATGGTTAAAGAATCGCTTATCACTTCATAAAAGCGATTGCAATACACGTAAATCTAGATGTGCATTGGCTAATCACTCATTGAATCTTGGTCACACATTTGATTTTGAAAATGTCAGGGTGTTGGATAGAGAATCTAATTACTATGGACGTTCGTTTCTGGAGATGTACCATATCAAGACCACTGAGTGTACTGTTAATTTTAAGACTGATGTGGACAATTTGAGCAATATTTATTCCTTTGTGATAGAATTAGACAACAATAGAGCAATACAATTTAAGGATAGTTCATCATTATATTTCTAGTATATAGGTATTTAATATTTAATTTTAAATTTTGATTTTCAACCAGACTGTTGTCACCAGGTGTCGCACTTACCTTTTTTTTGTAATTTTCGAAGCGCATTGTGGGTCACCTTGTCTTCGTTTCTGTGTTCCCGCAATCACGGAGGTGTACGCGTGCTTGTCTGCAATGGTGTCGTTGATTTTATGTTCTGTGTAACATGTATCGCCTGTTCCGATGTCCGTTAGTTTTAATAACTCAATTTGTGAGTATTCCATTGATTTTATTTATATTTTGATTGTAATCTGATGTTTGTTGTTGTAGAAATTGCCTGTAGAAGAAACGAATTATAGTTTCGAAATATTGCAAATTTAAGAACAGAGTTTTCTTTCGTGATCGTATACCCGACTAATATTCTAATTATATATATATATATATATATATATATATATATATATATATATATATATATATATATATATATATATATATATATATATATCAATTAATAAATCTATTTGATCGTGTGTGTAATGTAGTAAGGATTCTTCGGGTATCGATCACTTTTTTTTATAAATGAAACTCAATTTTCTGGAGTAAAGCTATATTTCGGACATTGTATTTGTCCTTCTTCAGGCTTTTCTAGAGCTAAAACGACAACAAAATGATACAATTGTAACACACAATCAGTTGTTCGACATACCAGAGTTATACTTAGGCAGCAATTCATGAATATATCGGTAAAACCTCTCCACAGAATACATATGCATGCTATTGCGTCGCTGTCTTACATATACACAAAAACAAACATTCCTCGTCTTGTGCTAAAAAGACACGGAGATTCACATCACACATTACTAACAACAAGCTATTTGCCTTACCAGCGTTATATTTTGACCGTAATAGAGTGATAATTCTGGTCAGAACGTCTAATGTTATGTGCGTTGCGGACTTATGAGCAATGGCGGCATCAAGCGAGATAGACAAGGACAGACTGACAGGAGGACAACATAAACATATTAAAATATTGAAGGCATCAACCACCAACCTGCCGATGAGAAAATTCAAAATATTGAGCAGGACTAAAAGTGAACAGTCAGACTGTCAGCATCATTGTGGCGTGTACGTTTGTCCTTATCATATTGTATGATGTTAGAGTATATGATGCTAAGATTGGCTGTGTCCTGTTTGAAATTCACAGTATCTTCAGAGAAGTTTATATTGTACATTTCCAGGAACATGCGGTTTCTATAATTAGCCTCAGAGTCCAGTATCTCCACCCCATCAAAATCAAAACAGTGGTCATTATTAATAGCATGGGTCGTTAGAGCACATCTCATTTTTCCAGTTCTACAATCACTCTTATGTAAGGCCACTCTCGCTTTTAACCACTGAGACGTTACCCCAATGTACTTACCAGTGCATTGGAGGCAGGGAATGGAATAAATCACATTCGATCTAAACAGAACTGGTGTTTGGTCCTTTAGAGTAGTGAACACCCCAGCGAGTTTGCTAGGGTAGTGCTGGACGATGCGACAACCTTGCGGTAAGAAGGGCTGAACAAGTTTTTTCAGGTTAACTGTCAACGTTGGGATAGACATTAATTTTACGTATGCAATAGGCTGTTCAATGGGGGGATCAAAGATGCTCACTATTCGGGCCCTATTTGTATCTGTAGAGTACAGTAACTTGTTCACCAATCTTTCGGGGTAACCATTATTGACAAATGCTGACTGTAGTCTGGCAAGCACAGACTGGTGGAAGTTTGGATGTGCGATCTTCAACACTCGATTTTTCATACCAGCGACAGTATTAATCTTTTGTGAGAAGGAGTGTCCTGAGTAGAAATTGATGTACCTGCCAGAGTACGTCGGTTTAGTGTACCAGTCCGTGCTTAGTACCCCACTACCATCTTTGATTAACCTGCAGTCAAGGAAAGGGATGCTAGAATCTTTTTCCAGTTCGCAAGTAAACTGAATGCACCTGTTAAAACCATTAAACTTATCCAGTGTCTTATCCAGAATCCTTACTATATATATATATATATATATATATATATATATATATATATATATATATATATATATATATATATATATATATATATATATATATATATATATACACAGGTGTCCCACCTAAGCTGCCTCGGTCCATAGCCAACTTATTATTGATTTTTTATAAAAATGTTTCAGATAAAAGTTGCATGGAATCATATTCTACACATTTTAAAATTAGTGTCAGTAATGGTGGACTTCCGCTTATACCGGAAATAGGTATCAACCTTGTTATTTTAAATGGAACACCCTGTATATTATTGCACTTTTGGATCCTTTGTTAAATTTTAATGGTACTTTGATAAGGATACATTATGTCTAAGTGGCATCGTTTTTGAACTATATGACAATTTTCGAAAAAAATGGCACTTGCAGAGTCTTTTAAATTTGGAGATATTTTCGAAACTGTAAAAGAGAGAAAGATGCGGTTTTCAGTTTTGGATTAAGCATAAAAAACTCGTCCGCTGTTAGAAAATTATCGCATTTAAATTACGGAGGTCTTAAGTAGGGATCTGTAAATTTCGAACTTTTCAATCATGGATAACTTAATTTTTTTAAATAGAATGATATAACAATTTTTGCATAACCGGATGTAAAATTTTATTTCCTTTCTATTTTATATAGGCATTATGGTGTCTATCTTTTACGGTTTTGGAGATATTCCCAATTTTTTACTTTTTCACGATAGAAACGTATTGCGCAGCTGGCTTGGGACTGGTAAAGCGAAGCAAAAGTGTCCGACGCTTCGCAATTTTATTAAAAGTTGCAGTAGGCTCGGAAAACAAACTAGGTAAGCTGTCATTAGTGTTCCAAGCATTACAACTGGTGTTTAAAGTATTGTTTTTAACATAACAATTAAAAATGTCGCTTACGCAGTCAGAATTAGTTAAATCCTGTGTACCGAAAACTTACTGATGTCTGTCCTTTTACTTATTTCGCGCACACTTAATTCTGCATTCTCTTGCACAGTTAACAATATGTGCAACTGATTCTTCTCGGTAAGTACCTACGGCGGCGGCGTTATTACGGTTTCGCTTTGTTTTACAGACCCAGTCCTCCCATTTGGATGCCGTCTATCTGGATATTGTTGTGAGTAAACTGTTGACGCTAAAAAAAGCGTTCTTCTCACATTTTCCGAGAACAAAAGCCATATCTACTAATTCTGACTGCGTAAGCGACATTTTTAATTGTTATGTTAACAAAGAATACTTTGAACACCAGTTATAATGCTTGGAACACAAATGCCAGTCTACCTAGTTTTCCCAGCCTACTGCACCTTTTAATATTATTGCGAACGTCGCGTCGGCGTCGGCCACATTCGCTTCTCATTTTACCGGTCCCAAGCGTACTACGCAATACGTCTCTATCGTGAAAAACTGAAACATCGGGAATATCTCAGAAACCGTGAGTTAAGTTAGTAAATCTTCGGCACACTGGAGTTTACTAATTCTGTTTGCGTAAGCGACATTTTTCATTTTTATGTTAACAAACAATACTTTGAACAACAGTTCTAATCCTTAGAACGCTAATGACAGGTTACCTAGTTTGTTTTCCAACCCTACAGTAACTTTTAATAAAATTGCAAAGCGTCGGCCACTTTCGCTTCGCATTTTACCGGTCCCAAGCCCGCTGCGTAATAGGTTTCTATCGTGAAAAAGTAAAAAATTGGGAATATCTCCAAAACCGTAAAAGATAGACACCATAATGCCTGTATAAAAATGAAAGGAAATTAAATTTTACATCCGGTTATGCAAAAATTGGTATATCATTCCATACCTACTCAGAAGTTATTTTTCCAACCGACACCAGTATGTTTTCCACAACGGAAAAAGAAGTTCCATGCGGAGGGTTAATTGCGGAGTCCCTCAAGGAAGTATAGTGGGTGCTCTGTTCTTCATTATCTATATAAATGAACTACCAAAGAGTATAACAGCAGCCGTTACTCAATACGTTGACGATACTACAACGGTACTCCGTGGTCATGAACCACAAATTACAATCAGCTCTGAAAATGCCAAGAAGGAAGCCGCTGAATGGTTCGCTCACAATCACTTAGCGCTCAATATCAACAAGACGGCTGAATTATTTATTACTTCGAGCCGAAGAGATCAAAGAGAAGTCAAAGATGTGAAATTTCTGGGTGTGCACTTGGACACACGACTGACCTGGTTACCCCAAGTTGAGAAACTACTTCCAGTTCTTGCTTCCGTAACATACGCAGTAAAACGTATAAGAACAACCATAGGGATAAGTGCTGCAAGAACAACTTACTTTGCACTATTCCACTCCCGGATGTCATACGGTCTAAAACTGTGGGTAGGATCTGCACACAGCTACAAAGTGTTACTGTCACAAAAGAAAGCCATTCGAGCGATAGAGGGTGTTGCAAACACAGAATCCTGCAGACCTCTCTTTAAAAAGCATAAGATTTTAACTCTATATGGAGTTTACATCCTACAGCAGTTACTCTACACCAAAAAAGAACTGTATACACATCAACAAATGAGTGACATCCACCAGTACAATACTAGGCAGTGCCATCTTATAGAAGTACCTCGGGGAAGACTTCACACCACCTCCTTCGCACGGGAGGGTCTAAAACTGTACAATAACCTACCTGAAGAATGGAAACATTTGCCAAACAGACAATTCAAGCGCACAGTTACTAGCTTCCTAATAGACTCACCACCTTATTCCGTTCAGGAATTCTTTGATAGCCTACAAGAATGCCGACAACCAATTTGAAGTTTTTTTTTTATTAAGTATTCCTATACATGCATATATTGTTAATTGACTTGTTGCTGGTAACCAATAAATTCTATTCTATTTTATATATATATATATATATATATATATATATATATATATATATATATATATATATATATATATATATATATATATATATATATATATATATATATATATATATATATATATATATATAATAATTTTGCAAATTTTGGTAGGTTGTCATCTTTGTCATTTCAAGACCAAAATAAACGAAGAGGGAATGAGTGTTAGACAGAGTCGATCGCCACTTGCACACACCAGGTAAAAATATATGCACCTTGGTCCAGAGTGGCTCTGGCTTCACAAAATTGAATAATTGCAAAAGTGTTCAGACACTTCATTGTGCCTCCGCTGTAGTCGGAAAGTTGGGTGACTAATATGATCTTAAATAACCGTACCATTAATCACAAAAACAAATCGATAAAAAACTTCATATTGATAAAAATAAGGTAGTTTGTTGAGTTGTGGTTTGAAAAAAATTTTTCACTTAACTTTGACTCTTTATTACAAAAAATATACTGTTAACCCTAGGCAAGTTATTGTCAAATACTTTTTGTGTGGCTGTTTTAGAGGTATCAGAGTTTGTGTTGATTGAAAATGCACCTTCTACTTCCACTGCATTAAATGCAGTGCAAGATTATAAAACATGGACAGTCAATTCGACCAAAATTTTAATTGACCTGTATAAAAGATACAGAAAACAGGTTGGCGGTATGGAAATCAGAAATTTGAAGAAAATATGGGAAATAATAGCAGCAGACTTGAACCAACAGTACAAGATAAATGTTTCGTCCAGCAATTGTGACAAAGTTTGGTTATGTGCTTGCTGTTGACATTCAATACGAAGGTGAAACAAGGAGAAAAAAACCTACTACGCACGACAGTAAAAGTGCAGCAAAACAATTCCTTGAAAATCCGCAAACTTTAATAACTGTGCGTAAACTATTTCCAACTAATCCTGGCTTCTGCTCGAACAGCTGACTACTAGTCGGAAAAGTTAGAATCCAGGACTTATTTGCTGCTCGAACACCACTAGAGCAATGCGCATGCGTCTCCCAATTTACAGACTGGTTTCGCTGCTGCTCGAACAAATCTAATACCGGGTGGGCATGCAGGTTGGCACAAAGGGCCCGTTCGAGCCTAAGTGCCATCTACCTACATACATACAAGTAGATATATTAAAACTTGTGACGTATTCACAATATTTAGCTACCTACATATTTTATTGTTAGATTACGTATGAGCATTATTTTAGGAAGTTTATTTTGGAATTACACAGAAGTGGAGGAATGGCAAAACATGGACATTTGCTGCTAGAAAACTATCAGCCAAATACTTCAATGTGAGGAGGAATTTGAAACAAGCGGGATTATTAAAGAGAAAAAGGACAGATTTTGGTATTGTCTAGTTCCAATTTAGTTTGAATCTATATTAATAGATAGTGTTTGTAGACACAAAAGAATCTGAAACAGAACACAAAAATACTGAATATAATAATTGGCTTCAACGCAATACAGAACCATGGAACAAGGTTGAAGAATACTGGAAGAACTCTTACGACCAAAGACGACAAACATTAATGCATTCATCGGACATACTCGATTACTACAAGAAGTATCCTGCCATACAAGACGATCAAGGATATAAATTGGTATGTATCACTGAGGGTTTGTAAATATTTTTACTGCTTTGTTATTATTAGTTTTTGTTGTAGTTCTTGTTTTGTAATTTCTATCTAAAGCTATTGTTGAAGTTATTTGTTGAAGATTGCGTGAACGATTCATTTGTCCTTGTCCTTGCCACCAAACTGTATTGATCTTGTATTACAAAAATTTAATTGTTTTAATGTGCACGTTCAGTTTACTGTCGAAAGGGAGGTTGATTGTTCATTACCATATTTGGATCTATTGTTGATTAGAGATGAGAATGGTAAAATCAAAACAGATTGGTACCAAAAAGCAACTAACTCTGGCAGATATTTGAATTTTTGTTCAAATCACCCAATCAATCAGAAGCTCAACATGGTCACAGCAACTAAAATCGAGCCATAAAATTGTCACATCCAGAATTTCACACAAAAAATAAAAAGAAAGTCTATCAACTGTTTCTGAACAACGGTTGCCCGAAAAATATTTTAAAGAAACTGATATTCAGCGACAGTCCCCGAAGAAGTCACACAGATCTGACGGCTCCCACTAGAGACGCAGTTGTATACAGGAGATTCCCCTTTATTCCGGGATTCTGCCACACAATATCGCGCATTTTTTGCCTTAGCAATTTGAGGATGGCGTATTACAACCTTAGCACTGTTGGGGAATTTTTTACTAAATTAAAGCAAAGGACGCCAATTGAATACAGTTGTCATACGTGGGGTTTTGTCTTTTGCTTTGGGTTTGAGTAGAATAAACGGTTGTATATAATATAGTAAACAGATGGCTCAAGGGTGGTAAACTTATTTGTTCAAGAAACGTGTTGACCTGATCGGGTTTGTTTCGAGTTTGCTTGTGAATTGTGGATACAGATTTTTTCTGGAAGTTCTACATTGTGTGTGGTCTGGGGCGAAAGTAGGATTTTTTGCTAAAATAACGAACTTTGGTTCTGTGTGTGGGGGCGAAACAGCCTTCTTGGGTTTTAAAGTATATTGAGAATATCAGTCGAGGTCGTGGTTTAGAAGTCGAAAGATGTAGTCGTTACGTGTTTTAGGGCAATCGGCCCTTATCTTGTGTTTTGTTTCTGTGTGTGCCCGTGATGCCATCTCTGCTGATGTAAATTTGCCAATAACAATTTAGGTAATCTTTATAAAATAATTATGTCTCTGTCATCCGTTTTCTCTCCAATCATCTTCATTATGTCAAGAGTTTCAATGTTTATTGTACACTCGATCTGAAGGGTTTTTAATCTTTTTATTCATTTTGTAAATATATTTGTTGTGGTTAGAGTTGACTTTTAATCACCCTAAGGTTATACTTGACATTCATTTACGATTATGTTTGGCTTCTAAAAATCTAGCGATACCAAACCCTCAAGGTTTGAAAGAAAGTTCTCGCGTCCTCCGTTTGATTTTGAGTTAAAATAAATTACCTTTTGACCGCTCTGTTTCCATGCTACCAATAAAAACAGACTCAGGTCGTAACCTCTTACATGATGTCTAGCGGTGTGGATATTTGATTCGTACTTTTGCAAAACCTATTACATGGTGTCCAGCGGTGTGGATTTTTGATTAGTGCTTCCATTAATAACAATGGTTGCTATCGGTGTAGTACTTTTGCAAAACTTTTCATAGATTAATTTTAGACAAAGATTTTACTAAGTTTTAGGATATATTCTTGTAGCTAAGTTTTTTTATAAGTTTACTAAGTTTTGTATAGGAATAAAGTTAGGAATAGCATCAGTAGAGTGAATCAATCAAATGCCATTCGATTGAGTAAATAACTGAGTTTAGATTCGTACACGTACAGTAAAGTCGACGATTGGGTTATGTTAGGAAAATAGTTGCTCCTTAGAATGGTTAGACATATTAGAGGTATGTCTGTAAAAACGCAAATCAACGAGTAAAAGGGTAGATCGATAATCTGTAGCATTATCTGTGGTTTCAACGAAGAAACAAAGTAGGTCTTTCGAAAAAGACATGCAATGTTTGTTTCAATGTTTTCAGAACAATATATACGACTGTACGAATTTGACCGAGACTATGTCACTGGTGGCAGGATAATCTTTAAACAATTGTGACATAGATTTTGATTAGAAAGATGCTTTATAAGGAGAAAAATGTTTTGTAGAAGTACGTTTCTTTTGGTTATCTTTTGAACTGATCGAGGGCGGTTGAGCTAGATTTAATTGAGATTGATTAAATGTGACAGAAATATTGATATCATTATGAGATTATGTATATATTACTTTTAATAATGAATTAGAAAATATAAAGACGAAAAGGCAAGCTATTATAAAGCAGAAACACAAAGCTGGAAATGTAGGTACCTGCTCTTTGTGACGAAGTGAGGTCGACCGTAAACCCTTTTTTTGCCTGTGGTCAGGGTAAGGCACTTGAAGTGTAATGAGGGGTAGAAATGAGAGTATTGTGTAAGAACACAATAAATAGAAAAAAATTAAGGGTATTGAATTATGAGAGAAAACGGACAGAAATAATTATGCAAAGTAGGATCAATTAGTTTCTATTATGAATGGCAGAGGAGATGCACACGGGGTAACGCACATAGAACAAAGCACAGTAAGTAATTTAAATATTAACTTTAATATTAATGGGATTGTTCTTGCAATTAGTTTTTGTAGTAATAAGGGGTTTATATCAGGGGAAATTGCAAGAGCATTTGTTTGTTTTTGTTTACATTTATTTTCGCGAATCTGGGTTGGTTGAGGGCAACACACGCAGCAGAGGAAAAAAGATGGAAGATTTCAGGAAAGAGTATCCGGCCACGAAGTAGCAAGATGTCTGAAGAAAGTCCGTTGTCCAATCTTTTCAAAGGAAGAAGACTGTTTTGATCGACGAGTACGAGATGTTCGCTTATCCAGAACAAACCAAGATTGTCCACCCTGCATCGCATAGCTTCGACGAATTTAAGGTGGAATGGCAGTAGCAGAAAGCTGCATTCCAGGAAGTAGCGCCAGTATGCAAAGTTACGCTGGGCTACAGCATCGATGACACGACGCTACAGAAAGCGTGTGTTGAGCGGCACAGACGGCAAATACCTGTGAGCTCGCGACGATTATTATGGAACCGACGTAATGCTGAGGAGAAATCAGCTTTGGTTCAAAAGGAAGCAGTAATCAAGCCAGGAGAGCTGATTTACGTTCCTAAATTGGGTGACCTAGAGACGTACTAAGAGACGAACTGGTCACATAAGATGCATGCACCGAGAGGAACAATTCAATGGAGCTAAAGTATGGAGACTAGAATATCTACGACCGACGGCAGAACAAGGATCTTGAAGAGAGAAGATGGTACACGAGCGACATGGCGAGAGATTTTGCGACCGGCCTTTTTGATGATGACACAGAGTACAGAGAAAAAGTGAGTTGTATTGTCTTTTTATGACTTTTTTGATACTGCTAATGTGTTTCTTTCTCCACATGTTTCTATTGTCCGAGAGCCGATGCCAGCGGATGACCTACTAGCTGTACCGTACCAAAGGGCACCGCGCAATCCGCGACATGGAATTCAATTTTGTTTTGCGTGGATATAAAAAAAAAATGTAACCGCTAGATATAGGCATTTTTTTGTAAGGAGTTGATATCGGATGACATATCTATGATGAGAAACATTTTTTTTAATAGTTTGATAGTGTTAATTTGAAGAACGATATTTGTAATCATTCCTCAAACTAAAGGTGGGAGGATTGTCATACGTGGGGTTTTGTCTTTTGCTTTGGGTTTGAGTAGAATAAACGGTTGTATATAATATAGTAAACAGATGGCTCAAGGGTGGTAAACTTATTTGTTCAAGAAACGTGTTGACCTGATCGGGTTTGTTTCGAGTTTGCTTGTGAATTGTGGATACAGATTTTTTCTGGAAGTTCTACATTGTGTGTGGTCTGGGGCGAAAGTAGGATTTTTTGCTAAAATAACGAACTTTGGTTCTGTGTGTGGGGGTGAAACAGCCTTCTTGGGTTTTAAAGTATATTGAGAATATCAGTCGAGGTCGTGGTTTAGAAGTCGAAAGATGTAGTCGTTACGTGTTTTAGGGCAATAGGCCCTTATCTTGTGTTTTGTTTCTGTGTGTGCCCGTGATGCCATCTCTGCTGATGTAAATTTGCCAATAACAATTTAGGTAATCTTTATAAAATAATTATGTCTCTGTCATCCGTTTTCTCTCCAATCATCTTCATTATGTCAAGAGTTTCAATGATTATTGTACACTCGATCTGAAGGGTTTTTAATCTTTTTATTCATTTTGTAAATATATTTGTTGTGGTTAGAGTTGACTTTTAATCACCCTAAGGTTATACTTGACATTCATTTACGATTATTTTTGGCTTCTAAAAATCTAGCGATACCAAACCCTCAAGGTTTGAAAGAAAGTTCTCGCGTCCTCCGTTTGATTTTGAGTTAAAATAAATTACCTTTTGACCGCTCTGTTTCCATGCTACCAATAAAAACAGACTCAGGTCGTAACCTCTTACACAGTGCTAATGTTGTTTATTGTGTCTCGTGTGGTGATTGCGATTCCAAATACGTAGGCCAAACTGGCAACTGGCTCAAAACTAGGATGGGACAACATAAGTTAGACATCAGAAATAATAAATTAACAAGCGCCCTGTCCCAACATGCAGTTAACAACAATCACAATATAGATTTCGAAAACGTTAAAATATTGTACAAAAAACGGAACCTGAGAGAAAGACTGCTCTTTGAGATGATTGGTATTAACGAAACCGAGGGTACAATCAATCTGCGATCTGACACGGAGGGACTGAGCAACATTTATAGTTATTTGTTCAATATGAATGCTGGATCATTGTCAAATGGCAATGATACAAGTATTGATCTGTGTGACGTTGGCGACCTTGTATTTTAATTTGTTGTATACTTTCATTGTATGTACTTATTAGTTATCTATTAATGTATTTATTTATTTAGTTATTTATATTTTTTCTCTATTTGTTTATTGAATTATTTACTTATTTATTTATTCCTTTACTTACTGTTATAAAAATGTATTTAATCAGTTTTATTTGTATGTTTCTTCTCTTTTCCATCTGTTCGTTGAATTATTGAGTGATGTATTTTACACTATTAATGTATATTTTTCTAAATTGTTGGTTTTGTGTTATATAGGTATACTTTTGATTTACTAACTTAATAGTCATGTTTTCGTCGTAAAGATTGTTAAAAATTTAAAAATTGTTTTGTTGTTCTGATAAGTTACCAGTCGTCTGGTTTATAAAGGAAAAGAAAAAAAGCATTGTGATAGCCTGCATGAGGATTCTAGTTCAAGGCGTTTCGTTCTCGATGTCATGTGGTGTGTGATGGTTGTACAGTTTATCATTTTGACTATGTGTTAAGACTATTATTCGGTATGTACAAGTTGATTTAATTGTAGTGTTTTTGTTTTCAATGTTTTCTTATAACTTTTAGTCCCTGAAGAAGCCACAAAAAGTGGCGAAATATTGGAAGAAATAAAAAGGTCGTTCCCAACACGTCTTTTACTGCCCTTATCACCCAAAAAAATTCTATAGATTCATTTAAGGCTTTTAAAGTGCTGTATTGCAAACTATGTGTTAAAGGAAACTTTTACGGGTAGCTATACACAATATTTGATATTGGTGTAGCTATACACTGTATGTTTTTTTTTAAGAAATTCTTGCTTTTAGCTTGAATAGGATTTCATAAGAAAACATCCAGACCAGCAACTAACGTTTTATTCAAACTGCGAAACATATGCAAATAAAATTATTGGCTATGAGCCATTCCATGAGAAGGTGAACCTCGATGTAAAATAAAAAAGTTTCATAAAAACTACTTACTGCCAGATAAATTATAAACAAAAACCATGAATAGAACATAAATTTCAAAAAGAGAAGAAAAAGTTAATTTTTACATTATATCTCTACTCTACAAACTCTAAAGTTATAAACCTACATAAGTGCGAAAAAAGAAGTTAAGGTTATCAGCACTGCAAACATTGTTTGTGTTTAACATTTCAAATGTGTTTTGAGCGCAATAAATAGCGCAACCTGGCTGCTTTCAAACAAGTGTAATTGCATTTCAAGAAGGATAAGCATTTTGATTATATTTTAGAATCAACTGAACAAGGTTTGGGTTTGCCTTGTCCCACCCGTGACAAAAATAGTTGAAAGTAGTATTTATTAATTGCTAACTGTGAGAATTTGTGCGGAATTTGTTGAATAATGGTAGAATATCATAGTAAAAACATCTATGATTTGTTTATTATTTTCTACAGCGTAAATCAGGAGTTTTTAAGAGCTAAACAATGTCCCACCCGTGACAGTCACGGGTGGGACTCATCATGGATGAAACAATTGTGCTCATAATGCTGTTCAAACGGAAAATGTTGCTATGTAACACAATATTTTTGAAAGTTAACTAGTTTACAGTAGTTTACCACGCTTAAATCTGAAATCATACATCACACCGGGCATGAGCCGTTCGCCTCTCGAATTTATAATATGTATTAAGTTTACGTACATACGGAATAAACTGGTTTAAGTTGGCTTTGTGTTTCTTTTATTGACAGTGTACATAGATTTGCATAGATTGTTGTCATAACCTGATAGAACATATGTCAATAAATACATAACTACAACAACAACATATATATTTAAATGGCGCTGCACTCTAACAATAAGTAAGCTTTTCACTTATTATAGCAGCGATTATTGTTTTATACTAGTGTTTCCATTTTATTGCGTACTAAGCTGATCCAAAAACCTCCGATTTTGCCCATAAATCGTACATGTCCCGCCCGTGACAAATTCTGTCCCACCCGTGACATGAACAACTTAGTTTTTTTGTAAAGAATGTTATAATTATTTTGTGAGTTTTTTTCTTGTTATTGTTGTCAAGCATTATCTGTATGTGAAAACATCTGATTCGGACAAAATTGTGAAAAAAAATCGCAGAGTTCTTACTAAACATTTCCTGTGTATATGAATGTCTATTTTTTGTCCCACTCGTGACATAATTATTTCTCTGGTTTATTCCAAAATAAAATAAAGTAGGCATTTTTCCTTGGTAAATTATTAATCAAAGATGGAATTTGTTGGTTTCTTTAAAAAAAAACAAATATTGCAGGGGCTTAGTTATATAAAATCTTAACAGAGACACAGAAAATTTATTGTACAATTGTCCCACCCGTGACGATGGAACGGCTCCTATGCAAATAAGTCAAGAGAAAGAAATGTTAAAGACCTCATCAAAGACATATCAGCAAGCTTTTACAACGGTAATTACAAATGTTTAATATAATTGTATTATATAATTGTATTATATAATTGTATTATATAATTGTACAATTGAAGATAAGATATTGCGCATAATCTAACTGGTAACGTTAGGTAACGGCTTCTCTGCTTTAGCGTGCAACGGTCGCCTTAGTGCAATTCAAAAATGTTTTGTGCGGTTTTAAGAGTTGTTATTTAAAAAACAACAATGCGTTGTGCAATTTATGGATGCCATTCTGACAATCAATCAAAAGAAAAACCCATGTCCCCAGGTGAAGTTTTTCGTTTCCCGAAAATTGTTGAAGTGTGCAAAAAGTGGGTCCATGCTACTGGAAGAAAGAACAAGTTTAACGTTAAAAATACCCAAAATTCTTATGATTGTTCCAAGCACTTTGCTGAAAGTGACTAAGATAAATTTGTAACATAAACTATTAAACTATAGCCCAAAATGTTACCGTCCTTTAGAAGATCATGCAGTGTCCTATATGCCAAACTCTGTTCAAACCGCTTCAGGTCGTGATACTAATATTAAAAAGGCAAAGAAAGCAACTGGTTGACGAAATATTGAACACGTAAGTTCTTATAATCGTAACTTTTTGTAAAATTAAGCTTTGCTATTATAGTAAGGCATAATTTTCGAAATATTCATGTAGTAGTACTGGTGGTGGAAACAATAATAACGGAGAGGGCTGTATGTCGAGCAGTTCTGCATGCCTTGATTTAAATGCTTATTTTCCTTCAACATCCTCCGATGTTATTAATAAGAGGTAATTTCAGTAGTAGTAGTTTAAATGTATTTGTTAAGTTAATTAGGAATCATTTTGTGGATCAGGGATTTATTCTTAATAATGGGAAAGAAATTAACAAATCTATTGTAGAAGCTACGTTAGATGCTACAGGCGTTTCTGATCTCAAAATCAAACACAAAATGACAAAAGAGAAACTCAATGTAGTTGGGGCACAAAGGCAAAGAGTAAAATTCGCTGCTAAGCTGTTTTCTCATACAATTTCAAAAGCTATAAGTAGATGCGGAACCCTTGGATATCTTCCAGAGGATACAAATTGGACTGAATATGCAGATTTTATTAAAACTGTAAGAATGAGATTTCATTGTAACACATTTAGTTTATAGCATTTTTTTGATTTATAGGTAAACGATTGGTTCGATGTTTTTAACGTCAGTGCACCTTTTAGCGACACAAGTGCTAGGAACCGAGCCTATGGCCTGGAAATTGAGCAGCAAAATGAAGTGATTAATCACATGTCTGAAGAAATTTTAAATCTCAGAGTAAAAGGCAGAAGAACTTTACTACCATTTCAGAGTGGTAAATATATTGAATTAAGTAGATTTATTTTTAATTACTAACTAGGTATTCTGATGTCCAACAACACATTGAAACTTCTGTTTGAAGATTTAAAAATAAGATTTAATACGCAGCACATTCTTACTCGACGTTTAAATCAAGACATTTTGGAGAAGTTCTTTGGCATAATTAGAGCAAAGGGAGGGGTCCATGAACATCCCAATGCCCTCGAATTCAAATATCGATGCGTTCATATATCATGGGACAAAATGAAGGTGCATTTTCAGATTTTTGCAATGTGGAAGCAGACGATACTCCAGATTTGACAATGAGCTGCCAAATGATCGATAAATTGAATAGCAGAGATTATTCCCTAACCGTAGATGCTGACAATGCACAAGAGGAAGATATGATTAGAAAAATCGAGAACGAAAGTAGCAACTAAATGACATTGACATAAAACTAAAATATTTAACTTCTTTGACGTATTGCTTCCACTTTCGTTTTCACAGCCTACTACTTTTTTTAATTTGGCAGTGAAGGAAACGATTATTCACCTATTTTGCTCTTCTCTTGTGCATAAATTCCCAGTGTTAAGGACAACTGAGGTTTTTATCAATACTATTTTTTCATGTAAGTAATGCCTTTGATGCCAATAACTATTTATGTTACATATAGGTAGAGGAGCCCCCTCAAATTGCAGCCCCGTTGCATAAGCCAGCCACCTAATATTTGTTTTAATGATATCTTCGGTTAGAAAAAAGATAGAAACTTGAGGTTTGCGCAGAATTTTAGGGCATTTCGTCTTCTATTTAACAATGTAAAAAGAGACAGCCTACTATTTGAAATTTTCATGAAAATCCGTAATAACTGTTGCAATGATACACAGCGCCCTCTAGCGATAACAGCAAAATTTATTCGGATAATTTTTATGCAGCACATTATTAGGCAATAAACGCTTTTTCAAACGAGATCTAGTTCATTCAATTCTGTTAACTCATACCGGAGTTATTGTCATTTAAATGAAAACATGTTTGACGTTTCCCCACCACTATATTTTATGAGATAGAGCAAAATAGTTTTAACAAAAAAAGTCACAAATTTTCTACTGTTTACGATGGTAATAATTATAGTATATCTTTACATTCATATTTTTGGAGAATAGGCCCTGTTTTGATTTACCATTCCAGTTGCGCCCCTAGCGGTCATCCTACAAACTTGAAAATAATTTCCAGCGGTTTCCCTTGGCCGATTTAGCCGGCAATATTTTTTTCTCCAAGTTGTATGACTAACGGTTACCGAGTTATGGCCGGCGTCCATTCTTAGTTGGCCACCCCGTACATAACAATTTTAAAATATTCCTTGAAATCGCTTCTGACTTGTTGATTTGATGTCCGTAATTTCATATTTAAAAGCATACTTATATCGTTTAATTTGGTTTTTAATATTTTATTTAATTTTGGGCTGTTATTTAAACTCATTATTAATAATAATATGTTGTTAATACACGAAATCAAACAGAACATCAAAATGTTAAGTCAAACTGTCTAAGCACGCAAGCGGATTTGAATTCTACTCTGCGAGTGACGTCAATGCGCAGAGCGAACGAGGTTTGGTCAAACAAATATCATCCACTGCGCCAAAGCCGAAGCTGCAGCCCTGCAGCACATGCGTTAGCGTTAGTTCGCCGCTGTCGGTTGATTTGATAGTGAGTCTGGGTTTAACCGTAAAATATCACAGGCAGAAAAGAGAAAGATTGATTCAGAGTGAATAATTCAAGAAAATGGACAAATTTAAATTTTTTTGTTCAACATAACGAGAAACCTTTGTGCCTCATATAGACAATATCCGTAATTAAAGAGCATAATATTACGAAGCCAAGCACAAATTAAAGTACGATTCCTATGTTGCTGTTTGCCGCACCCAAAAAAATTGCAAATTGCGTGAAAAATTGGTGGATTTACAAAACTGTTCAGCAAGAGGAAAAACGATACCGAAGCCGCCGTTCGAGCAAGTTTTCGGGTAACACATATTTTGGGTAAGCGAACATTTTTTCTGAAGGAGAATGTGTGAAAAGGTGCATTCTAGCTGTAGTAGAGGAACTGCGTCCCGAAAAGAAAAGCGCATTTGAAACAGTAAGCTTATCACGAATCACTATTACTAGACGCGTTAAAATTTGGGGAAGCAGAATAATTTGAAATGTTTTGAGTTGCGGTTAATGAATCGACAGACGTGAGTGACACTGCCCAATTATTAGTGTTTATACGAGAAGTTACCATCATATTTGAAATAACTAAAGAGCTATCTGCAATGAAAAAATGTATCAAACAATTACAAGTGAAAATTTGTTCAAACAACTCTCGAAAGTCATTGATGACCTTGAGCTTAGCTGTAATAAATTTGTAGGAGTAACTACTGATGGTGTAAGAAGCATGATAGGACGACACAACGGATTAGTTACCAATGGCGTTCCATTGCATAATCCACCAGCAACATCTATCTGTGCAAAACAGCTGAATTTGGAACATGTTAAGACGGTTGTTGTAAAATCGATTAACTTCATCAGGCCTCGCGCTCTGAATCACAGAATGTTCAAAGAATTTTTTAAGGAAATTGAGGGTGTTGGACCAGTTCTCAAACGATTTTTTGCCTTGAGACACGAAATTGAAGTTTTCATGACTGAAAAATCAAACCCAGTTCCTGAATTTAACGACCCATTGTGGCTTTGGAAGTTAGCAATTTTGTAATATATGCAAATTTTAGTGTTTAGTTTTGTAGTTATTGTAGGACCATGTGCACTTAGAAAGTTGGAATTTGAAATATCGATTATTAACGAGTGTTAATGGGCATTCCAGCTTTCTAAGTGTTACTCATGGTGTAGATTCACAGGAATTTTCGGTTGTTCACTGTGGTTCGTTATGGGCCTGTACTAATTGTTCGTTACTTTCACCAAGTTATGACATCGTAGGGATCAGTTAGTATCTGTATTAAAATGTAATTAGATTTGGTATAAATGATGTAGATGAACGCGAATTAAAAAGAGTAGAGAAGGGAACCTCTGCCTAAGCGCAAGTCCCTTAACCGTCTCCTTTTCTTCACAGCCCGAACGAACCATAGGAACAAACCGTCGTCGAGTAAGTTGGTGTATTATTATTATCGTGTTCTTTTTTGTTGTGCCCTTTAGGTGTGTAATTATTGGTGTATTTGGTTTGTTTGTTCCTTTTTTTATTGTTCAAATATATTTTATTGTTTGAAACTGTGTTTGATTACGAATCTTTCAGCAAGATTTTAGGAAAGGACCCACTATTTCGAGAGTGTTCCCAGAGTTTCGCCAATCTAAGATATTGTTGAAGCTCCCACGCTAGGTGTGCCACTTCAGGAGTGACTGGATTATAGTTGTAATGATTTGTTGTGTTTTTATCTAAGAAATTGACAGCAGTCCTCCTGAGGTGCTACCCCTATCTTACAATGGTGGCAGCGAGTGAGATATTCTTGAAAAGGAAGGGAATGCGTGCATAACACAATGATATTCTGTTTATTTTTCACGCTATCCTGAAATTGATCGCTGAAGGATTCGTTCCTTTGTTGTTGTGTTTTCTTAGTTTGGATTTTAGAAAATTGTACATTAGATAATACGTGAATATGGATAAAAATCCGATAACCGGGGATCAATAAATACCAGCCCAACCTGTTCAGCCACAAGTTCCAGTAACCATGGTTCAACAAAGACCTGTAAACTTGTCGGGCCTACCGTCTTTTATGGGAGATGCGGGTGAAAACATCGGAGAGTTTTTTTTTGCGAAATTCATCCAGCGGGGAGCTATTGAAGGATGGCCAACTAAACAGTTATTGGATATCGTAAGATATCAAATAACAGGACCGGCGTTGCAATTCATTCTATCGGAAGGCACGTTGATATCCGAAACCATAACGTTCGAAGAGTTTAAAACGACGTTAATGACGAGATATGGAAGAAGAATGATACCTGGACAAGGGGCGGCCAAATTAACCAGTGCAAACAAAAACCCGGGGAAGCAGTCTACGAATTCGGGTTCAGAGTGCGGATGACTGGCCAAGATATCCTGAAAGAAAACCTTGCTGATGCGGACTCCGAAGCAGATAAGGCGCATATCCACAAGCGACATGAAAAGTACCTTATCAAACAGCTCAAGGGGGGGTTAGATGGAAAGATCAAGAACATCATCATGTTAGATCTGCAAAAGCAACCAAAATATACTTTCGACGAAATCATCACCTTGGCGCAACATGCCGAAGTAGCGTATCAAGAGATGAATAAGAGAGTAAGCGATATTCAAATTTGCGAGAGGGAGGAAATAATACAAACGCCAAACACCACCAAGAGGCCACCCACGATAGAAGACAGACCGAAATGGGAAGCTCAGACCAGGTTCAGGGTTTGCTTCGGTTGTGGAGAACCGGGACATTTCGTCAAAGACTGTTTGTACAGAAGAAGATGGGATCAACGACCATCGATGAGCAATAGGAACCAGGGCTATCGACCACGGAGTGCTGCAGCTACAAACCAGCCAAAGAAGTCTTTAAACTTCAATCGGTCTCCACCCACGCTCCATGATGGAGACCAGTACTAGACACCGTAGGTTGTCTAGCAATCGAAGGAGCCAACAGCGAGCAAGGATGTCACGTGACGATAAACATAAACGGTTGCTATGTGGTAATGTTAATAGACACTGGTGCGAGTAGAACTTTGTTAAAAGAAACAATCGTGAAAAAACTAAAGTGCGTAATCCAACCAGCGGGCAACTCGGTGTTAAAAGGAATATCCGGACCAGAAATTATTCCACTTGGTGTTACTTTAGTGAATTTTAACGTAGGGAGAAATCGCTACCCTATTGAGTGTATAGTGTGCCCGGATGAAGTGTCCATACCAGCCGCAGGATTGATAGGTCGATACGCCTTGAGAAAGATGGAAGCAAGCATCAACATCTCAAGGAACGAAATACCTCTGGGTGTATGTCCAATAAAAATGGTACCAGTAGTTGGAAGCGACATTTGCTACATCAACGACAGAGATTATCCAAGAATTGCATGGTGACATATTTGATGCTCCGGACCATTACTCCCTCGTCACGTGTACTGGTGAAGACCTAGCAATGAGACGTGGAACTGCAGCCAACTTCAGAGAAAAATTCGGCCGGAGAACACACATAATAGTGTTCACCAGGGCAAAAAGACGGGTGTAGTCGCAGTCATTCATGATACCTTCACGAAGAGAGGCATCAACCGTTTTGTATTCTACCTAATCAACAAGAAGAAGAGCACCGTGGAAACAAAGCTGGCCAATATGAGAAAATGCTTACAAAATTTATTACGTGTTTGTAAGAAAAATAATGTAAAACACCTGGCGATGCCGAGATTTGGCGGAAACTTAACCTGGGAAGAAGTGAGAGACGAGATAACTCGTATATTCAAAGGTAGTGGGCTCACCATAAACATATACAGCCTACGAGAAATCATTCCAGGAAATAATAAAGAGAACGCGACGAACAGAATAGAAAAAGTCCCAGAAGAAAGACCACAAGTAAGGATAAAAGAACTAAGCAAAGAGGAAGGAACGACATCCCAATCACGAGTGCGATTAGTAGAGACAGTTACCATTCCCACCAGATGTCGTATGATGTGCGCAGGAAAACAAGGCATCATCTCGACAACGAAAAATGTAATCATCGAACCAATCGAAATACTGTATCACGGGCTTATTGCGGCAAGATCTTTGTCTAAGGCTAATAAGCAAATCCCAATATGTTTGATAAATGTATCAAGCGAACCAGTCAAATTGCTCAAAGATACAGTGATTGGTTATACATCCCAGACAGAAGAAGAAAACGTGACAGAGAATATCCTTCTTTTAAACGATGGGCAAGCAGGTTCTAGGGCAAGAGATGAATTAAACTTCGATTACATAGAAAGAAACCAATCTACAAGTTTAAAGAAATTAATAAAGAAATATGAAACCGTTTTCATGGGACCGGAGTTGACATTGGGATGTACTAGCGATGTGCGACACCGAATAATCACCGAAGATGGTCCACCAATCACTAAACCACCATACAGGATTCCGTTCACACAAAGGCAGGAGCTGAAACAAATCAGCGAGATGTTACAACAAGGCGTGATTAGGGAATCCAAATCACCATGGAGTGCGCCGGTCGTAATGGTCACCAAGAAGGCACCAGAGGGAGAGAGCAAAATACGTATTTGTATTGATTACAGGGCACTGAACGCCATAACAAAACGCGATTATTTTCCTCTCCCCAACCTACAAGAAACCTTGGACCAGCTGGGCAAGGCACAATACTTCTCAACCCTAGACCTGGCGAGCGGCTATTGGCAGGTGAAGGTAGATGAAAAGGACATTGAGAAGACCGCATTTTCCACCCCTGATGGCCATTACGAATGTTTAAGGATGCCATTTGGACTCAACAACTCCCCAAGCACTTTCCAATGGCTGATGTACGTGGTTCTGTCAGGAATGACTGGTAAAGAGTGCCTAGTGTACTTGGACGACATAATAGTGTTCAGCAGGACATTTGAGGAGCACATGATTCGACTGGAAAAAGTGTTTCAACGACTGCAGGCAGCAAAATTGAAATTGAAGCTATCCAAGTGCACATTCATGAAGAAGGAAGTGAAATACCTGGGTCATATAATCTCCAGTAAAGGGGTAAGTCCAGATCCAGAAAAGGTTGAGGTAGTGAAGAAGTATCCAAAGCTGAAGAATGTTAAAGATGTCAGGGCTTTTCTCGGATTGGTCGGATTCTACAGAAAATTCATTCCGGAATACGCACACGAGGCGCGACCACTTTCAAAATTGACGAAGGCAGATCAGTCATTCGAGTGGATGGATGAGCAAGAAAAAGCTTTTCAATATTTTAAGGACAGACTCACTAAACCACCAATACTGCGATTCCCCAATTTTGAAGAACCTTTGTCAACGGATGCTTCAGGAAAAGCTATAGGGGCGGTGTTAAGCCAACGCACAAATGGTGTAGAGAAACCGATTGCGTTCGCAAGTAGGCAACTGAACAAAGCTGAGCAAAACTATAGCGTGAGCGAGCAGGAATGTTTGGCAGTTGTTTGGGGGATAAAACATTTCCGATGTTATTTGTACGGAGCCCAATTCACGGTCATAACCGATCACAGTCCATTAAAATGGCTTTTTACTCTAAAGGACCCCACATCAAGACTGTTTCGGTGGTCATTGCTCCTTTCAGAATACAATTTTGTGATTGAACACAAGGCCGGGAAGAAGCATAGTAACGTTGATGCCTTGAGCCGGATCGAAGCCAATATAAATGACCAAGGGAAGAAGAAAGTATCGTTTAAACTACCAGAAATGGAAGCAAGTAAAAATATTCATGTCCCAGTTGTAGAAGACGATATCCCTTATTTACCCGTGATTAGCAAGGCGGATATCAGGCAGGAAATGGCAAAGGATACAGCAATCCAGAACATATGATGGTATGGGTGAAGAAGACGACACTTATTATGTCGACGAAGATGGACTGTTGGTCAAAAGAGGGACATTCCATAACCAGATGGAACGTGTTGTCATACCAAAGTCAATGACAACAGCGGTAATACGGTCATACCATGATTTACCATACGCCGGACATATGGGGGCTAATAAAACTTACGACTTGCTAAAATCAAGAGTATATTGGAGGAATATGGAGGAAGACGTCAAGGACTACGTGAGAAGATGTCGATCCAGTAATGAAAGAAAAACCTCACCACACATCAAAGCAGCACCACTGCAGCGATTCAGCGTTGCCACTCGCCCATTTGAACTGTTAGCACATTGTCGGTCCGTTTGTGACATCCTACGATGGAAATAAATATGTGCTGACATTTCAAGATTACTTTACAAAGTATACAGAAGCTATAGCAATTCCGGACCAGAGGACCGAAACCATTGCACGCGCTTTTGTGGAAAATGTGGTTTGCCGTCATGGAGTCAAAAGTGAAAAGTGGGAGACAAAGTCTACTTATATAATCCAGCCAGCACCCCCGGTTTGAGTAGAAAACTATCAAAGTTTTGATCCGGGCCCTACGACATTACAAAAAGCTTAGGCGAGGTCACATTTAAAATAAAATCCTGTGAAACTAGGAAGGAGCAAACAGTCCACGCCAACATGTTGAAGAGATTCGAAGGTGTACCGGAAGATGAGAGCAACCGCGAAGGAGGTGCTGAAGATGGATCCGGGGATGAACATCAAGCCCCACGCAGACTTAATTATTCAGAGTACCAGATAGGGGACGGGGACTTCAGTGTACAGGGGTCCATATTGGAGCAGGAGCCAAATAATCCGGAAGAAACCGAATATGAACCCTGGATTGGTACTCCACGGTCTATGAGGGATGACTAGATTCCCAACGTCAACCAGTTAGATCCAATAGGAGAAGAGGAGGCCCCAGACACAACCTCAGTCAATTCAGTTGACGAGGAGGAAAATACTATAAAAGATCTTGAAATTAACGAACCAAGTGCAGGCGATATGCGGGATATAAGCCCATTCGTCACAACTAGTGAACCTGTCAGGTTGGAGGTTGGAGGTGACGTGCGATTAAGGTAAGATAAACCTTCAAGACAAGAACCGAGACCCTCCAGAAGAATGCAAGACAGAAGAATGAGTAGAGAAACTGCGACCGAAGAAAGAGCAGTGTCCCCAAAAGCCAGACCTGATCACGAGCCGTTACGTCACCGTACCAGAAGTATAGAAAAAAAGAATTTTTCGAACAATATGAAAAGTGCATGTAAACACTACTTAAGTGCTAATGACACGGTAAAGTGCAGTGAAAGAACAGTGGATAGATTTTTTGTTTTGTAGAATTAAAATTTTTAGGATAGAGATTTACTTTTAGGATTTTTGTGTTTTTATGAATAATGTTTTGAGATTAATGATTCATCTAAAGGGAGGAGGAATGTAATATATGCAAATTTTAGTGTTTAGTTTTGTAGTTATTGTAGGAACATTGCATGTGCACTTAGAAAGTTGGAATTTGAAATATCGATTATTAACGAGTGTTAATGGGCATTCCAGCTTTCTAAGTGTTACTCATGGTGTAGATTCACAGGAATTTTCGGTTGTTCACTGTGGTTCGTTATGGGCCTGTACTAATTGTTCGTTACTTTCACCAACTTATGACATCGTAGGGATCATTTAGTATCTGTATTAAAATGTAATTAGATTTGGTATAAATGATGTAGATGAACGCGAATTAAAAAGAGTAGAGAAGGGAACCTCTGCCTAAGCGCAAGTCCCTTAACCGTCTCCTTTTCTTCACAGCCCGAACAAACCATAGGAACAAACCATCGTCGAGTAAGTTGGTGTATTATTATTATTATCGTGTTCTTTTTTGTTGTGCCCTTTAGGTGTGTAATTATTGGTGTATTTGATTTGTTTGTTCCTTTTTTATTGTTCAAATATATTTTATTGTTTGAAACTGTGTTTGATTACGAATCTTTCAGCAAGATTTTAGGAAAGGACCCACTATTTCGAGAGTGTTCCCAGAGTTTCGCCAATCTAAGATATTGTTGAAGCTCCCAACCTAGGTGTGCCACTTCAGGAGTGACTGGATTAAAGTTGTAATGATTTGTTGTGTTTTTATCTAAGAAATTGACAGCAGTCCTCCTGAGGTGCTACCCCTATATTACAATTTTATGCGATATGGTGCAATATTTGAATGATCTTAATATCAAGCTTCAAGGGAAAAATAAACTCATCTGTCATGCATACGCGGAAGTAAATGCATTTTAAGCCAAATTACAACTATTCATACAACAAGCTGAACGGGAAATTTTGGTGCATTTTTCAACGTGTTCTGACCTGAAGAAGGAACAAATTAATGTTTGCTTGCCAAAGAGAAGAATGATTGAACTGTTAAGAGTACTTAGCTACCATTTCGACGAGAGATTTGCGGATTTATAACGAGAAACATGATTTTTATGAATGCTTGTTTTAATAGTTATCATAGAATACCGTATTAACTTTCAACAATTATGTTTTAATGCTTTTTTTTTATTTTCAATGAAAAACTCTTAAAAGACTTATTGAGGAACTCTTCGGAATCCAAGATTTTATAGTTAACAATTACACCACTTTGAATTCTACTATCAAAACTGGATTCAAGCGGTTCCCATCTCAAGTTTATTTATTCTTTAATTTGCATAATACTAATTGCAAGGCAAAAATTGACATAAAAACTTATTTACATAGTTGCAGTATTAAATTAGATGATCTGGACTAAAAAATCGCATAACAAGCTGATATCTATTGCGAAATAAACAAAATAACTTACTCAACAAAATACTCTAATCATAACATTTAATTAGGTCTTCCAGACCGATAACAAGCTGATATCTATTGTGAAATGATTTGGTTTGCTCTACGTAATATGTAACAAATGTTGCCGTATGGTATCAAGCAATCACGGATAAGAAGAACCAGCTCCATGTTTCTTTGACATACACACCAAAAGTGTCAACCCTCGAGAAGAAATTCGGTACCTTGCCTGTGGGGTACGCCAAACCGTACGTCGATTCGGAAGAGGATCTGAAACTATTTAGGAGGGCGGTAAACACGTACCGCTTCCTTACTGACAATGTGGACCCAGAGCCTGACGTTTCAACATCACGGATGATTCACAACAACAACAACAACAGTACGTAGCACAGAGTAATGCTAAACCGATCCGGAAGAGAAGACCAGACACGTAGTTATGCAGGATGAAGATGATGACATACCGATTTATTATAACCACAACAATGAATATGATGACAATGATGGTCCTACTTCCTCATCATACATACAAATTAATTAATACATGTAAATAGTACTATACTACTCATGCAGTAATATAATGTAATGTTTTGGGAGGTATTTTTACTTTCCGACTCCTAGAAGGAAAGTATTGTAATCGACGGAAAAAAAAATTTGAGATTTTAGCGGAAATACGCGTTTTGGGGTCCCCTGAATCGATTGCAATGATTTCTGGAAAATGTATGTGTGTACGTGTGTATGTGTGTATGTGTGTACGGTGTACGTATGTCCGTGAACACGATAGCACCCAAACGGAACAACGTATCGGGCTGAAATTTGGCATACATATTTAGAATTACCGGAGGACGAACTGGATTGTTTTTGGTGACAATCTGACAACCGGAAGTGGGAAATGTTACATGCATCCCCTTTGGGATTTATCCGATTTTAACCAAATTGATACCACTTCATCCTGCGGTGATTTTAAAAATGTATATAGATTTACAGATCAATGGGATGAGCGATTTAGGCGCTATAGAGATATATATCAGTTGATATGTGACGTAATGGAGAACTGACGTCATCATACCGCGTTAGCTCACACGATTGTTTGAATATTATCGCCCGCCCGCGTTTGAAGAATAAACAAGAAGTAGAGAAATAAACCTAGTATGATAACACGGATACGTGACAGTATATTAGAGTCATTTGTATAGAGAGGTCAGTAAGTTATAATACTGATATAGTATTATTATTATTATAACCTTATGGACATTCGGTTTTGGTGTTTCACCCTCTATAGTCTATCTATACGTCTAGAGAGTTTATAAATGTGTAACAATGTACCAATGAAGTCGGAAAGTTGGGTGGCGGCCACACCAGATATTTTTTATTAGCTCTTTTTACTTAGATAACTTCATAACCAACGGCATCTTTTAGGCATCTTAATATGTCTTCTTGTTGTATATGGTAATCTGAAGTGATCTCTTACAGCTGTTTTAAACCATTCCACATTACGTGGGAGCTCGTAGCCAGTTTCTTGATTATAAAGGTACTATCTCTATACTAGAAGCGTTGAATGTCAACAATATACCTTGTACCGTGATCGTTGTTTTCGTCCCCTTCTGGATGATTTTCACTACACTCGTTAACGGATTGTATTTTGTGATACCATCGTGCAATGTGAGATAATATGCACAACAAAAAGTACTCCGCTGCATGGTCGGGGTGGATTCACGACAGTCTTGTAGGCCAATTTTTTTTCAGCATGGAAGATACTCCCCTTGCCAAGCTTTATTTATTTATGAATCTTTAATGTATGTATTTGTTAGTCGATCCACATTGTCCACTCACAGATCTATGCACTTATATGCTACTAGACATACAGACGACTTATAACTCAGCATCATACACTTAATATAACGAGAAATTCATTGCGGGTGCTGGGTGTAAAATTGGATAATGCTGTTCCACACAAACTTAAAGACGTGACATCATGTGCAATTTTTAAATCTAATATTAAGAAATTCCTTTTAGATATTAACGCATACTCCTAGAGGGGTTTTTGTAACATGTGTGTATGTGTGTAGTGTGTAGTGTGTGTGTGTGTGTGCGTGTGCGGGTGTGCGGATGTGCGTGTGGGTGTGTGTGTGTGTGTGTGTGTGTGTGTGTGTGTGTGTGTGTGTGTGTGTGTGTGTGTGTGTGTGTGTGTGTGTGTGCGTGTGCGGGTGTGGGTGTGTGTGTGGGTGTGTGTGGGTGTGTGTGTATGTGTGTCAAACGGAAAACGGATCGGCCTGAAATTTGGTATACGTATTTAGAATTACCGGGGGACGAATTGGATTGTTTTTGGTGACAATCTGACAAACGGAAGTGGCAAATATTACATGCGTCTTATGACGGATTCATCCGATTGAGATCAAACTCATACAACTCATCCTCCAGTGACTTTAAATGTGTGTACAAATTTGCAGATCAGTGGGATGAACGATTTAGGCGGTATACGAGTTTATAGACGCAGCTTGACAGAATCCACAGCCTTTGTCGCTCTGTTGCAAATTGTCAGATTTTGACAAACGTCAGTGCCACTGGCATGAGATGACATTAAATGTCATTAGGTCATAGAAACGGACGCTAGGTAGGTACGATGTAGTCGGAAAGTAGGGTGAGGGCCACCCCAAATATTTTTAGATAGTAACTATAATTTGACTCAGTTGCCATAACTACCATACATTCAGTACGTTATGGGCTTTCGAAACAGGTATAGTTCATTCCATTCAAATCGGTTGAGATTTTTCATGACATTCCCCGGTTGTTTAATATAGAGTATAGACCGATAGTATGTACTAACAACGTTCTATTCGATAATATCAGACCGTGAACTAGCGTGAACGGTGCCTGAATAATGCGGTTTTAAGAAATTCGAAGTATGTATTAAGAGCCGTTTAACACACAGTATCTTTAGTGTAATTTTAATACAGATCTTCACTCAGATCTTTATTGGCATCAACATTTTGTTTGTGCGGAAATTTGCTTTTTTAAACCGATCAGTAATTATCGTAATCTTTATTGACATACGCACGCGCACTTGCGATATAACCTCATTTTAGTCAGGTTATATCACCCAATCACCATTGTTGTGACATTTACGATTAACATAGGTAGTGTACCAACGAGTCAGCGACATACGGTAAGGTACATTTCTAGTTAATTTGAAAATAATATTTATACAGGGTGACATAGAACAAACTACAATGCATAGCACCACGCGATAGAGGGCCAAAAAATAATAAAAAAAGTTCCGATTGCTTTTTGTTTTCAAGTTACCGGCTGTTGAAGTTATTTAATTTTTCTGTTCCAAACGCCTGTACCCGTCAACAAATGTTCTAACATTAGGAAGTTGCCTTAAGTGGATATCTCTCTTGATAAATATGTTGAGCTTCGGAACAATTTGATCGAGCGTCACGATAACGAATCATACGGAGTAATGATAAAGTTTGGAACAAAATTCATAATTTCGTTATTTAATGTTTTGAAGAAAATCGCTCGAATGCTTCTTTTTTAACTTTTAAATATCCACCTTATGGCGTAAAAAATTTATCCATGACGTCACCAATTTCGGAGCGATGACGTCATCATTAATTTTTGCAAATGGTAACTCAATTTTCTTATAATTGGTACCTTACATAACCTTCTTTTTTGAAAAAAATAGCACATTTACTTTAACAATTAAAAACTTAATATTAATGGAAAAAAAATTATTGAACCCAAAAAAAAAACACAAAATTTAGCGTAAATATTGAAATTGTTCTGTATAGCAAAGAATTCGCATAGAATTGGAGCAAATTAGTCTTGACAGTTTGGAGAGCAGTGTACAAACAAAGTGTTTACGCTCGTATCGGTCAATGCTAAATCGTTGGTGGAGAACAATTTGAGCATTTGCGCTAAATTTAGTGTTTTTTGGGTTTAATAATAATCTTTTCCATTAAAATTAAGTTTTTATGTGTTAAAGTAAATGTGCTATAAAAAAAAGGTTATGTAATGTACCAATTAGTTTACATCGTTACTTAAGCAGTAACGAGTTCTACTGAAAAACAGCAAAAAATTGATATTGTAATTTAAAAAAATTAAGGATGACCTCATCGCTCCGACATAGGTGACGTCATAGATAAAACTTTTACGTCAAAAGGTGACTATTTAATAGTCAAAATTGACGTGTCCGAGCGTTTTTCTTGAAAACATTAATAATATGGTTATTACGAATTTTGTTCCAAACTTTATAATTACTCTGCATTTGAAAGCTACTTAAAAACACTACGTAAGCTACTTGATTTTAGCTTGCTTTGATAGTACCATAGGTTGATTTACATGAAATCAAAGTCAAAATCAAAGTTTACCTCTACTGCCTAATTAAAGTAATACTAAATAACATTTATAAAAAACTTCACCAGTAACCAGAAAACAAAAAGCGATCGGACATTAGTGTATAGGAACTTTTTTTATTATTTTTCGGCCCTCTATCACGTGGTGCTATGCATTGTAGTTTGTTCTATGTTACCCTGTATATTTATACACAAAATAAATATGTAAACCTTTTAGATGGATGACACGAAAAAGAAAATAGCAGCATGTCTTATAATTGGGGCTGCAGCAATAATTTTACGAGGAAGAAGATTGAGAGAACAACACAGAACAAACAGTAGGAAATCTCGAACCGTGTGGGTTAAAAATTGGATAAAGAGACTGAACCAGGGAAAAGGTTCACTCAGTTTATTAAACCGGGAGTTAAAGTTTCTTATAAAAATTTTGGATGGACAATGAAACTTTTTCTATTCTTTTAGAAATGGTAAAAAATAAAATAAGCAAACAAGATACCCTAAAAAGAGAGTCAATTAGTGCAGCAAATAGGTAAAATAAAATGATTGAATATATAATAAGATAATTGAAATAACTAATAATTCTAGATTAGAAATAACACGTCGACTTCTTGTCACGGGAGAAACATACAGATCTCTAATGTTCGCAACTAGAGTGCACGAGAGCACAATTTCCAGATTTATACAAGAAGTTTGCATAGCCATATTCGATGCACTTAGAGCCGATGCAGTCGGGTCCACATCAGAAGCAAACGCGCACGATCGCCACCGGCTTCTAGCTGCGCGAGCCTATGCAGTCGTTTCGTTATGCAGGGCTACATCGGTGGCCAGTGGCCGATTTGATTTCAGTATCCAATATGCCGCCGTCAAGTGATGTGACATTGCTATTGCTTCTACTTTTAAAAAAGAAAAAGCGTCGATGTATTCGACGTATGAATGTGCATCCCTTGTTACTCGACAGAGCGTCAAAAGGTCTATATCATACATTGAATGAAGACCTGCGACAGGACGACAACATATTTTTTAAATATTTTCGTATGTCGAAAACATCATTTGATGAGCTTTTAGAAAATATTAGAAGTGACATTGTTAAAATAGATACAAAGATGAGAAAATCCATTCCACCAGATGAAAGACTGGCTCTTACTATTAGGTAAGTTAAGTGAATCTACATTAAGTTAAACGCAATATTTATTTCGAATAAAAGAATAAGCAAACAATACGTAGGTATACATTATTACTAAACGAGAAACATAAACAACACATCATTGAACATTTTTGCAAAATGTTGTATCATAAAAGTAAGGAAATGAGTCACCACCAGTGCCTGCAGAATCTGGTGAATCCCTTGATGATGGGCCGCTCAGGTTCTGTGTGTCAGGATGCCGGATGTAGTACGAAGACAGAGTTGTGTATGTTGACTGGTTGTAAGGTACCATTTCAGTTTGCTGTGAGTGTGCTTGGATTAGGGTGTTCATGAGTTGCGCTTTAATAATGAGTTTTTTGTTTTCTGGCACTTTTTTCAATTCTGGAACCAGTGACAACATAAACAATGCATCAGGGTCACGATCATTATTTGCTGACTGTGCTTCCTGTGCTACTTTCCGCTTTAAAATGTAGATTAATTCCACATCATCGTCTTTGCAGTTTCGACGTCGCTTTTTGGGAGTCGCCGAAGGAACGTCGGTTTCTACAAACTCATTTTCAACATTTTCAAGTTGTTCAGTGTCTGGATTTTTTTCACTTTCTATATCATCTAAACCTGATTGCGTCGGGGTGCAGACAGTTTGTAAAAACCGAAGTTGTTCAAAGTATACATAGCACTTCCGTCCTATCGCCCCAGATCCGCTTTTTTTGGTTTACCTGCTTTTGTAGTTCCCTTCGATAATAGTCGCGAAGACTCTTCCAGCGCCTATGCAACTGCTTACCTTAAAAAAGAAATGCCGGGTTAGCCAAACCCTGTATACTCTGTATAACCCTGTATATTTATCTTCAACACTCAAGACCCACTTGAGAGACACACCACCCTATTCGCTACAAGAATTTGTCTCCTCTCTGGAGCAAAAGAGAAACAATGCGCTACTATAAGTATTATTGTATTACTATTTCTTTTGTGACTTATTGCAGAGCAATTAATAAATCTATTTCTATTTATTACACAATACAAACACATTCATATTTATATTTATTTCAGGTATCTTGGAGGTGGAGCGTCAATGCTCGACTTACATTTACAGTACAGGATCGGACATTCCACCGTTTCTTTAATTATTCGCGTTTGCAAGTTTGCACTGTAATTTGGAAAGTGATGAGATCAAAATGTTTTCAACGTTTGTCTAAAGATACTTGGATAAATACTGCTTCGGAATATATGGCAAGGACTCAGTTTCCACACTGCATCGGCGCTGTTGACGGAAAGCACATTCGTGTTATCAAACCAACGGATTCGGGCTCTAATTATTTCAATTATAAGAAATTTTTTTCAATTTTGTTGTTGGCGGTATGTGATGCAAACTACAAGTTTATTTACATCGATGTGGGAGCATATGGAAATTCATCCGATTCAACAGTATTCAAAAACAAGTTTTTTTTTTTTAAGAAAATGACGGACGGACTTTTGAACTTTCCAGAACCAATTGATATGGGAATTGGCTTCAATGAAAAAATGCCGTTCATGCTAGTAGCAGATGAAGGGTTTGGACAATCTGAATTTGTTCTACGTCCATACGGGGGAAATTTTCTTAGTGTTGATAAAAAGATATTCAATTATAGATTAACCAGGGCGCGTAGATATATAGAATGCTCATTTGGAATTCTTGCTAATAAGTGGCGAATTCTACACCGTGCACTCGATGTCAACAACGACCTTGCTATACTAATTATCAAAACGTGTTGTGTCCTTCACAATTTTGTGCGTGATCGTGATGGCTTCCAATTTGAAGATACTCTTCAAGTCGGAGGATTCACTGACATGGCAAATGTTCGCACACAAGGAGGACGAGTGGCAGACAAGAAAATATGTCTTGTTTTTTGTTCCTGTGTATTGCATCGAATATTTTATTTTAGTTTGTAATTAAATAAATATATTTACTTACCAAGTATATTCTTTTCTTTTGGTTCCTTGTTGTTAAATTCTGCATCAAATTGAATACATATTTCCACCCAGGCCTTTTCTGTTGCGATAGTATCGCTGTACTCGATGTATCCCATATAGCAGGGTGACTCTCGACTGCACTTATGAAGTCTTCGACATTAATATTTTCTACAATTTTTGTTATACATTCAGGGATTCAGACGTTTTCGTGGCATTTTGAATGACTGCCTCAGATACTGATCGGTTTTCGTGTTAATAATAATAATAATAATAATAATAGTGCCTTTATTGTCCAACAGAAATTCCAGTTACAGGACAAAATATTAAAGATACATTGACAGTATACACAGTAAGGTAAAACATAATTATCAATTCAGAACACATAACATAAATTATTGCAAAATATTGTAATCATTTCCAAATTTCAACATAAGGGCAACAGGTGAACGGGCAATAGCATTAGTGCGGGCTCGTAAGAGACGAAAGAAGTTGCAGAACGTGAACAAAATCGCGGCACATTAAAATCAATTTTGGACAACAAATACAGTGAATCAATCCTGTTGGCAAGCACACCTCCCACCAGCTTCGCACAATGGAGATTTCTGCGGTCTGCCAGAGACTTGATAGCATGAACATCCGTTAATGCAGACATGTCAGCTCCTCTCTGCGGATATGTACCTGACGCTTTAAACGATAAAAATTTTAAAAACTTTCGCTGAATAGATTCCAACAGATTAGAGTGACATGCATAAATCGGGTACCAAACAATACTTGCATATTCCAGCTTGCTAACAACAAGCGCATAATACAGAGTTTTCAACAAGTCAATGTCATTAAAGTCCTTTGTACACCGCAGAATAAATCCCTGTGATCTTGACGCACTCCTAGAAACCTCCGATATATGTGGGACAAAGGAAAACTCAGAATCAAATAACACACCAAGGTCTTTCAAAGTATTGCGACTTGACAGTTGATCTCCATTAATGGTGTAGGCGTAATCAATCGCATTGTGGCGCTTAGTGTAAGTCATCTTAAAACACTTCTTGATGTTCAAAATTAAATGATTCTTTGCATACCAATCAGCAACCAAATCCAAACAACTCTGCAGGAATTCAGCATCATTGTATGTGTTAATAGTTATAAAAATCTTTAAGTCGTCAGCATATGCCAGTCTACGACAAGACAGTGCGCGCAAAAGATCATCAATAAACAATAGGAAAAGAAGAGGGCCAAGGTTCGATCCCTGCGGCACACCAGACGTCATCACAAATTCTTCTGAGTTAAATCCATTATAAGATACGTATGCAACTCTACGTCGGAGATAAGACTCCATCAAGCGGAGGAGGTCAGGGGACAAACCAAACAAGTCCAACTTAGACAGCAGCAGCGAGTGGTCAACAGTGTCCAATGCTAGATCCGTATAAATAACGTCAACTTGACCACCACGTTTGTCGAGAGCTTCGCTGATATACTGAGTAAGAGACATTAAGTTGGTTTCAGTTGATCGACCAGCCATGAAACCGTGTTCCGCAGAGGACACAATCGCTTTAACTCCGGAGTAAATAGTCCCATATATAACACGTTCAAAAATCTTAGCGAAGTTGGAGTGAATCGAGATCGGCCTGTAGTTTTCAATTATTCTTGCATCGCCTTTTTTGAATACAGGTACTACCCTTGCTCGCTTCCACTTGTCAGGAAAAGTAGCAGTTCTTATGCTCAGATTAATTAAACATGCTAAAGGTCTGGCAAAAACGAAACGACAGTCCTTCACTACTAGAGCTGGTATAAGATCGTCACCAGCCGTAAGCTTTCCAGGAAACTTTGCCATCAATGATATAAGCTCATCATCCGTCACAGCAGCCTGTCTAATTATTTGGTGATTGGAAAATCCCTCACTGGTCGGCACTCGGTGATCAGCAACATATGTCCCAGAAAATACACTTGAAAAGGAATCGACAATCTGTTGTGGATCATCAATGTCACTCCCGTCAACAGACATTACACCAGGCAATCTCGTGTTACCATGCTTTGAATTAACATACTTCCACAATGAAGACACATCATTTTTAATATTATCCTGTATATTGGATAGATAAATGTCGTACGCTATGGATATTTAATCTTTTATCAGAGCTCTCAAACGCCTGAATTCAGTGAGATAGAACTGTTTGCCAGTCTTTCGCCATTTGGCACGATAATTATTTTTAACCTTAATATTTCTCTTGATATCTCCAGTAAACCAAATTGGGTATTTAGGTTTTTGAGTTTTGCAGGTATACCTCGGTACCGCTAGAACCAGTTGTTCATTAATAAGCTCATAAAATTTTGTCACTGCACAATTTACATCCTCAAACCGTTCCAATACTGACCAATCAACACAGTTCAGAGAACTGTACAATAATCTAAAGTCCGCTTTACGAAAATTAAAACAGGGATTTTCGGGTTTCTGGAAATTTGTCTGGACTATCTCTAATACTAGTTACAGAAGTGACCAGTCACTGTGGCGTCGTGTGCATACCCGAATTACAACCTGTGCCTTAATATCGGTGGCCTGTGGCGTGCGTTATCCACTAGTGACACGAGTGAGCGACTGACCCGCCACTATCGCCTAATAGCGCGACTGCAGTGGCCATGTATGCATGCACCGATTTACTTCTACAGATATTAAATAGAGGTCAGTGGCAATCGCAGGCGTTCGCTACTAATAGTAGCCCCGACTGCACCGGCTCTTAAAGATACAGTTCTGAAGGTATGTAATAATTTAAGTAAAGGTACAGTATAGTAATAATATTGGCCATTTTTACAGATGCCAACAACATCAGAACAATGGATGCAGATTGCTCAAGAGTTTGAAATCAGATGGCAATTCCCAAATTGCATTGGAGCACTAGATGGTCGTCACATCACATTCCGATCTCCAGTGTCATCTGGTTCATACTACTATAATTATGTACCTATGAGCCAGCGCCTATGCGTTGATGAACAAATGTGCTCCACAAAAAAGGTTTCACCTCTGCGCCAATATATGCCTGCTAAACCACATAAATGGGGCATCAAGTTATTTGTATTACGCGATTCATACGGATATTCATATGGTTTTGAGGTACATACAGTGCTGTGCAAAACATCTGCAATTGCAAGCACCAAATAGAAAAATGTCAATTTTTACTAAATGGGGCAATTGAATCGAAATATATCAGTGATTAATGTTTGTGTAATGCCTTTAATAAGCAACAAAAACAAATAAAATAATTTCCATACAACAAAAATTGTATGGGTATATCGATGTAAATCAATCGCATTGCCTGTGCAAAACATTTGCAACTGACGTTTCTCGATGCGTCGTTTGAGGTTAGTATACCGCTAAACGTCAGCCTAGCTAATAAATAATTGCTGTTGTGGGTAGAGAACTGTCAGGCGGCAAATCAGTGTCAGTGTCAATTATCAACTGTCAGTGTAAACGTTTAAAGTTAGCCCGTTTCAACTTGTAACCACTTGTAACTTAAAAATGGGTGGAAACAAATGCTGTTCGGAACTAAAATCAAGAATTTTGTCCGATTTTGAGAATGGACTGTCTCAAACACAAATTTCGCTGAAATATTCCATACACAAGTCCACAATTTGTCGTACTATAAAATACCGAAATGTTGAAACAAACCACAGAGGAGGCAGACCTCGAAAAACTACTGAAAGAGAGGATAGAAAAATAATAAATATGGTGAAGAAAAACCCGCAGATCTCATCACGAGAAATAAAAGTGAGTCTTCAACTAGATATTGATACATCAACAGTAAGACGGAGAGCATTACAGACTGGTCTGCGCAGGGCCGCCGAGAGGACTTTTGGAGCCCGGGGATATACTTCTTGTGGGGGCCCCTGCCAAGAACGTGAAAAAAAAATTTTCCCCTCGGACTTTGGGCTATTTATAAATGAAGCGGGAAACCGAAAAATATCCTAATTGTTATTGGAACAATGTATTCATCAATAATTCTCTTACAAAAATGAAAACGTTTACAACTAAAATTACAAAAAAAAGTACAAAAAACAAATTATTTTTTAGAATGTTGCTTTCCGAACCTTGCGCCTAGCAAACAAATTAATTACGTCTTGAAAATCAATTTTCTTAGCCATTTCAGATTCAATCGACAACATTCCTAAATCATTCAATCGGTGTTGTGACATTGTGGATCTCAAAACATCTTTTATCCTTTTTAAAACACTAAAGGATCGTTCTGCTTCAGCAACGGTTACAGGGATCGTACAAAATAATCTTATTGCTATTATTATGTTGGGAAACAATACATCCAGTTTCATTTTTTTAATGATGTTTAGTAACTCAATGGGCGAGAGAGATTTGTTTTGTATGTTGGCATCATAAATTGATTTTAAATGGAGTATTTCTTCACCAAGATTATGGTCAATATCATTTTCATATACTTTTTGTAATTTTTCGGACTTCGTTTGTATTTCTTCATCATTAAGGTTATGAAATAACCCTAATACATTGAATAACGAATCAATTTCTTTAGCCGCAGCCTGCGCCGCGTTGACTTGCACGGACTGAATATTTATTTTGTGCAACATATCCACGTCGCGAATATCGGAGTCGATGGCGGTCTCCCATTGACTGCTAATTACTAATAATCGAAAATTAGACTCCAGCACTCCAACACCGGTAAAGAAATGCTTTGTAGCCCAACGCTTAAAAAAATCAAGTGATTTAAATCATGATAGATTTTCTCTCCGGGGCCCCTAGAACCCAGCGGCCCCGGGTATTTTCCCCGTCAACCCCCCCCTCTTGTCGGGCCTGGGTCTGCGAAGCTACAAGGCAGCCAGAAAACCTTTCATTTCAAAAAAAAAAAAATCTAAAGGCTCGGTTAAATTTTGCCCGAGCGCATTTAAATTGGAGCGTACAGAAATGGAGAACTGTTTTATTTTCCGATGAGTCAAAATTTAATCTCTGCGGATCTGACGAATGGCAACATGTAAGGAGGCCAAAAGGAGAGAGGTTAAACCCTAAATTTATGAAAGGAACGGTAAAGCACGGAGGTGGCAACGTCATGGTTTGGGGTTGCTTTTCTGCTCAAGGACCTGAACCAATTTGTCGTGTTGAAAACAATGCGAGCTGATGACTACAAAGAGATCCTACAAAAAACTATGCTTCCTTATGCAGAATGGGAAATGCCACTTGTGTGGTGGTTTCAACAGGATAACGACCCTAAACACACCTCCAAACTAGTCAAAAATTGGCTTAGAGAGCAAAAGGTCAAGGTTTTGCAATAGCCAGCGCAATCGCCAGATCTTAATCCAATTGAAAATCTGTGGGAAATAGTGAAACGGAGAATTGGAAGTAAAATTTTCAAGAAAAAAGAAGATCTCATGGCGGAGATCGCAGAACAGTGGAGAGACATTCCCAAAATTTATATTGAAAAGTTAATTTGCTCTATGCCGCGAAGGTGTGCTTCTGTCATTAAACAGAAAAGATTTCCAACGAAATATTAATTGCGTTAAATTAAGTCTATTGTTGGTTGCAAATGTTTTGCACAGGCAAAAGTCGAGTTTCTAAGTTTATGAATTTTAATTTTTTTTTTTTTCGTTATATCTAAATAATGTTATTTTTGTTATTATCAACTACGCCCAATAAACTAGGATTAATAAAAGATAGTATTTAAATTCATTGCCTCCTTTGAACACAGTAAAAATTGCCATTTTCTTATTTGGTGCTTGCAGTTGCAGATGTTTTGCACAGCACTGTATATACTGGTGCTGGTGATAATGTTATACCAGATGGAGCACCAGATTTGGGTGCAGCGGCAAATGTGGTGTCAAGATTGTCGCAGATAATTCCTAACCACAAGAACCATATTATTTACTTTCGCAATTTTTATACGACATTGCCCTTGATTGTTTACTTATACAGCAGGGGAATTTTTTCTTTGGGAACGATGCGTGTCAATTGTCTTCCTAACTGCAAATTATGTACTGATAAGGAGGTCGAGAAAAAACAACGTGGATTTTCGAAAGAATATGTTGGTTCATGCCATGGCGTAGATGTGTCGACCATCCTGTGGAAAGACAATAAATGCGTACGATTAGCATGAACTTATGTGGGAATTAGACCATTCAAAACAAGCAGTGAAGCACCAGTTAGGGCACCAAAGACGTCACGATTTGATCGAGCACAAAAGCAGCACATCGAGGTGGAGTGTGCAGCAATTATACATGAATATAATGCACACATGGGTGGTGTAGACCTAATGGATGGACGGATAGGTCGCATATATTCGCATCATATTCGTATGAAAACAAGAAAATGGACAACTCGATTATTTCATTACCTAATAGACATGGCTGTGGTAGGGGAAGGATGGTTGAGACGGCATAGTGGACAGTAGCCGCAAGTCACAAACTAACTGCTATACCGGGTGACCCACGGCATAGGTACCGGCTTTTAACATTTTTATTTATAAAGATAATCGAATGAAATTTGAAGAAGTTATATTAGACAAAAATTGCCATTTTGTGACGTATTGCTGATGTTAGTGTGACTTCCGTTTTTTTCGGAAGTGATATCATCTTTGGAATTTTAAATGGAAACATGTAGTTTTTGCAGTATTTTTGGATTCAGGATGTTATTCTGAATTCAAAAACGTATTGAACGTCAATTTTTATCACCTAGGCAACGCAAAAATAACTTTTTTGTTTGACAATCTAGGTGGCTGTGAATTGATTAAATTCATCGAGAATTGTCAACTAAACCTTACCTAATTCGATTTTCACAAATAATTTGTCACTGGCGCCCTCTAGTACGGTTTATTTTTTGTTTTCGCAGTAAGTCATTTTTTTCTCGGGTACCTCATTCCTAAACATCGACTATTCGACAGAACACATTTTTCCGGTTACAATGATTCCAAACACTTGATATTTTGAAGAATGTAAAAATGCAAAAACATCTGTTTAAATAGGAAATTCAATCAATAAAAAGTTGTGATGACAGATCTCTGCTGTGGTTATGTCTGCGATTTGATTCTTGTTTTATCTGGTGTTCAACAATTGGTCCATTGCAATTATTTATTATTGTATGTGTTATTTGCTGAGTGTTTTATTAGAAAAATGCCTTTCTTAAATTTATACTCAAGGATGAGAAGGTAAGTAAAACCCGCGTGCAATTTTGGGATATGAATTCTCGCAAATGTAAATTTTAGATTGATATGTTATTGATATTTGGCGAGTGTCGAAAGAATCCCGTTGTGGCAGCACAATTATATCGCACCCGTTATCCCGACCGTCGTCAGCCATCCAAAAACTATTTTAAAAGATTGGAGGTCCAATTCCGGAAAGAAGTTATCACAGATGATCAACAAGTTAACGAAGAGGTAGAAATAACTACATTAACATACGTAGAAGCTGACTCTACGGCATCGTTACGAGAAATTGAAATCCAAGTTGGTGTGCCACGAGAAACTGCACGGCGCGTGTTGAAAAAGCATGGATATAAATCCTATAAATATGCCATCAACCAACATTTGTATGGAGACGATAGTGAACGTAGACTACAATTTTGTGTATGGTTCAATAATCAACACCCTGAAGTATACCGAAATATTTTATTTTCCGACGAAAGTCGCTTCACTAATAATGGGATGTTTAACAGAAATTACACCCGTTATTGGGCTAAAGAAAATTTACATAACTTCCGGGAGGGAAATTTTCAAAACCGATTTGGGGTTAATGTATGGTTGGGGATTACCTATTGGGCATAAAATAATTGGACCTATTTTATTTAAAGGAACATTTACTACACAGCGTTATCTAAATTTTTTTAAACAATGAAATTCAGAATTCTTTGGCAGAACTACCAATAGAAGAATGGCTCAATATTTGGACCAAACATTTCCAGACCGATTGATTGGCACAAATGGACCAATTAGGTGGCCTACAAGGTCGCCAGATCTCACTCCCTTGGACTTTTTTGTTTGGCCCTTTATAAAAAAAAGGTGTATGGCAACATTCATCCGCCAAATAACACAGAAGAGTTGAAAGTTCGCATTAGAGACGCCATACATTTAATGACACCCGAAATCTTACAAAATGTTTATCGACAATTTACTTTCAGAGTAAACAGATGCATTCGAGAAAATGGACGGCATTTTGAACATCTGATGTGAATTTGTAGAAATAAATGTTCGATTTTAATATGGTGTTTTTTTATTTTGTTTTTCTTCGGTTTTGCTGTTAAATCGTAATGGATAAATTCATTTAAACCGATGTTGTTGCATTATTATTTTCTTCAAAATATCAAATACACGAGAAAAAAATGACTAATTGGCATTTTTGAAATAAAACATACACCAATAAATAATTGCAATTGACCAATTGTTGAATACCTGATTAAACATAAATGCAAGGTGATAAAAATTGACGTTCAATACGTTTTTGACTTCAGAATAACATCCTGAATCCAAAAATACTGCAAAAACGACATGTTTCCATTTAAAATTCCAAAGATGATCACTTCCGGAAAAACCGGAAGTCACACTAACATCAGCAATACGTCACAAAATGGCAATTTTTGTCTAATATAATTTCTCCAAATTTCATTCGATTATCTTTATAAATAAAAATATTAAAGGCCGGTACCTATGCCGTGGGTCACCCGGTATACCTGGGTATACCTCCACGAAGTACTTTTCAAGCTCGCTCGATGTCGCCACCAGTGTTGCCAACTTGAGGGAATTTTCCCTTTTTAGGGATTTATGAAGGCATTTTGGGACTTGATCAAAGTGCAAATTATCTATTGAGTTAACACTAATAACGGTAAGAAAACAATTCACATACCACTTCAGTTTTGCCAATAATTTATGTTGGCAACGTCTTAGTTTTGACAAAGCTGTACTTCCCACTCTGTGACTGTCTGTGACTCAAGTGAAGCGAAATAACGATAACACGTAAAGTGAATTGCAGGAATTTTTTCGTTGAGATGGAGTCGGGAAAAGTGTCTAGAGACAAATTATTTAAACACCACTGGTTAGAAATGCCACTTTTTAAGAATTGATTACAACCAGATGAGGATTCAAAAAAACAAAGCAAAGTAAGTATATAAGATGTGATGTGAGAATTTGTTTACTACATAAATCTATATTTTCAGATGTAAAGTATGTAATGTCATATTAACGAGTGGGAAGAGTGAATTGTTAAAACATGCTTCCACAGAAAAACACAAGAGGAAAATGAGAGACATTGAAAATACACCATCCATTTCAACATTACTCACGACAAACAGTGAAAATGAATTTACAAGAAGTGTTAAAAAGGCAGAAATTAAATTCGCAGCTCTTTGTGCGGCAAATAATATTCCAGTGCATATTTAAAGAAATGTTCACCGATAGCAAAATTGCAGAGGAGTTCCGTGTAAAGCGTACTAAATGTACTGAGATAATAAAAAATGTGTTATGTAAGCAAGAAGTGGAAGACCTGGGAAATGTGCTTAAAAAGAGTTATTTCTCCATTTTAATTGATGAGTCCACGGACATCGTAACCTGCAAGAACTTAGCCGTCTTGGTGAGATTTATAACATTGCATGGTGAATTGCACACACGCTTGCTAGAACTCATTGAATTTGATGCTCTCGATCTTGGTGCAGCGAATATTTATAAAGCATTGGTAAATTGCTTTAAGAAGTTGGATATATCAATGCGCAATATTATTGGTAAGCATTTTGTTGCAAGTAATTTTTTTGTATTTAGTTTTTTTTTGTAGGGATGGCTTCAGATGGAGCTACTGTTATGGTTGGGGCGCATCACTCAGTATTTAAATTACTGAGGGATGATGTTCCCCATGTTATCTCATTGAGATGCATATGCCACTCTGTAGCTCTTGTGGCATCTAAAGCATGTTTAATGCTACCAAGGTCGCCCGAAGAACTTCTACGTGGAATATATAATTATGTATCGGGTAGTTCTAAACGATGTGCGCAATTGCAGGAGATACAGGAATATTTCCAACAGGAAAAACTTAAAATTTTAAGATTTTCTTCAACAAGATGGTTAAGTCGCTATGAATGCATAATTCGCATTCTAAAAAATTGGGATGTGCTGTTACATTATTTTCGCATTGCTGTGCAAGAGGACTCTTTCAAAAGTGCTGATAACATTTTATTAGAATTAGGAAACCCATACACCAAAGCATATTTATATTTTTTAAAATACGTTTTGCACTTTCTTAATATGTTCAATTTGTTATTTCAAAGTAGAAAGCTGCTTGTTCATGTTGTGTATAATGAATGCCTAAATTTACTAAAACAAATATGTTCCAGCTTTCTTCAAGTAAACGTAGTTGTTAATGAAGATTTGCATGTTATTAATTTAAGTCATCCCCATTATTTTAAGCCATTAGAGAAATTGTATTTAGGACCTGAGTGTAACGAATTGCTCCAAGAAATGAGCATCGATGGCAAGCACAGCTTTTTATTAAATTGCCAAAAGTTTTATGTGACTGCAGCCGAAGATTTGCAAAGGCGTCTTCCATGCAAATTATTTTCGGAACTGAAGTTTTTAGACCCTCACATAGCCTTTAATATTGAAGAGAATGAACGTATAGATTTTAAAGAACTTTTAAAGCAATTTAAGAATCTCTTAAATATTGATGCAACAAGTTTGCTAATTGTATGGCGTAATATTGCAGTAGCATTTTCTGATACCCAAAAAAAATGCAATTAAAATCTATGGAGATATTTGAAATGTGGTTGAAAATTATAAAAAAAAAACAGATATGACTAATCACTGGTTTTTCCAAATTTGGACGAACTAGTCAAAGTAGTCCTTGTTATGCCAATGTCTAATGCCAAGGCTGAAAGAATATTTTCAATAGTGACGGATACTAAAACTAAAAAAAGGAATAGACTTGGGCAAGATGTATTAAATGCTATGTGTGTGTTCCGCAGTAGCTTACAGGCCAAACAAGGTACATTTCAGGTGAAAGATGAGCATATAAAACGGCATAATGTGAAAATGTACTCATTTAAAAAATAAATAATAAATTTGTTTATTTGTACTGTTTCTGCCTAAAATATAAAATTACTTTTTATTTTAATTATTTTTTTTTAATAATTTTGCCTTTTAAAATTTTTAACTTTTTTTCATTATTGAGGGAATTTCACCCTTAAAAGGGAATTTTGCGGACGTTGGAAGGGAAAAATCTTGAAAAAGCGTTGGCAACACTGGTCGCCACATGCGACCGAAGTGAAGTTAGTCCATTTACACCTATTTGAATGACGCCAGAGGAGTTTGGTGAAAAAAGGCGATGACTGTAAAGATTTTATAAGACGTTGGGTGGTGATCAATATTTAGAGGTTAGGTCTTGTACGACATATTATTTCCGATCTACGCCTATGTCTCGCAGTCAATTAACTGAATTCTGTGAGTACCATAAATAGTTATGTTTTAAAATTATTTACTTCAGCCATGACTCCATACGTCAGAAAGTCTACTCGGCAGTCCTGGGATGAGAAACACATGAAAGAAGCCATCGAAGCCGTCAAGTCAAAGAAAATGGGATGGTTAATGGCATCGAAAACTTTCAATGTTCCATTCAGTACTCTGCGACGTCGAGCACAAAATGACAAAGGATTTTGTAAGGACTATATGGGTGGACATAAAGTAAATATTTTTTATAATTGTACTTACTATAACTCTTTTAAAAGTGTCAATAATAAAGGCAATAATTTGTAAAATTTGCCCTTACAGCCTACGTTTGATATCCGTCTCGAAAAAGAAATTGTAGATCACTTACAACAACTGGAAACCCGTTTTTTCGGAATGACTACAACAGATGTTCGAAAACTGGCATATCAAATAGCAGTTGCTAAAGGAATAAAGCATAGATTTTCCAAAATAAAAGAAATGGCTGGGAAAGATTGGCTTGCGGGATTTCGAAAGCGGAATCCAACAATAAATCTTCGGATTCCAGAGGCTACGTCAGCAGCAAGAGCAAGCGCGTTCAATCGACCACAAGTAAAAAAGTATTTTAATTGCTTGAATGCTATTCTGACCGAAAATTCATTTGAACCTCAGCAAATTTGGAATGTTGACGAATCAGGATTTACAACAGTGCCGTCACAAAATTCCAAAATTCTTGCTACTAAGGGAAGAAAGCAGGTCGGAATTCTCACAAGTGCGGAAAGAGGTCAACACTATACTGCGGTATGCTGTGTAAATGCACTAGGGACCATTCTAGGGATCATTCATTCCACCAACTTTTATATTCCCTAGGAAAAATATGAAGTTAGGTTTGATGGACAATGCACCTACTGGTGCGGTGGGCTTTGCTCAGAAAAGGGTGGATGAATGGGGAGGTGTTCCTAAAATGGACAAAACATTCCATAAAACATGCTAAACCCTCGAAAGACAATAAAGTCTTGTTACTTTTAGACGGCCATTCCAGCCACAAAAACTTGGAGGTTCTAACATTTGCGAAGGAAAATGGGGTGGTCGTATTCTGCTTCCCTCCCCACTGCACACATCGCCTTCAGCCATTGGACGTTAGTTTTTATGGACCGCTAAGCACATATCACCCTGTTAGAACAGTAACAAAGTTGCAGGAATATTTAAAGCATCATATTTAAGAGCGGCAACCGTAAAGAATGGTCAAAGTGGATTCGCTTCAGCTGGAATCTACCCATTCAATGAGAACGTTTTTCCCGACTGGATGTTTGCTCCTGCAGAAGTGACTGAAACCGCCAGCCCGACATCTCAGATGTCAGTAGTCCACGAATCGGAACCACCAAGACCAAGCACGCCCGAAGACACACAACTAGCAATTCCATCCACATCCAGCAACCTTACTATAGCTGACATTTCGCCATTGCCGGTTTCTACAGTTAGAAAGAGAATCAACCCGTAAGAAAGGAAGCTTTGGAATGTTAAATTCATCACCAAATTTAGCCGAACTGAAGTTAAGTGTTGACAGGAAAAATGCAAAAATACTACGAAAATCTACCCGACGGATAAAAAAGAAAATAAATATTCCAAGTTCTTCTGAGAGCGACGTCGAAGAACTAATTGAATCTGAAGAAGACGACGATCCTTCATGCATGTACTGTATGGAGCAGTACAGCAGGTCTAAAGCTAGGGCATGGTGGCTCCAGTGCCAAATTTGTAAAAAATGGTGTCATGCCGAATGCATCGGGCTTCCAAAATCGGCAAAACACGTTATTTGTGACCTTTGCCAATAACACCTACAGTAGTAGGGTTCAGAAGGGTAAGAGTACGCAGTCGACAAGAGTACCTACGCATTGCAGTTTTCTAGTAAGTGGTTGTCTCAAGAAATTCCAAATAATTCTCACAGGTGGCTCTAACAAACGTCACCTTGTTTTACGAGTGGCAGTTTGGTGGGCTCGTTTACAACCTACAAATCAACGTTGACAGTTTGCAGGCGCTGAGAGTGTAGTTTTTGTGCAGCATACGGTAAGCATTTTCTAGGATGTTTTTCTTGCTACTTTTATCGCACTGAAAGAAAATGGCACTTTGTTGCTTTACTTTTGATATTATATACATAAATGTGTATAAATTTGCCATAAACACCTGTTGAAGAGCAAAAAGTTCAGATATGTACGGGTTGTTTAAGAGTACGCAAAACTGGAGGTACAAGAGTACGCACGTGAGTACTCTTGAACCACCCACCGTCTTCTTGCGAGTTACTAAAGACATTTTTTTTTACCAGACAATGTCAAAATACACAAGGAAAACTGAAAGAGCGAATAAGTTTACACCCGAGTAACTATTCGAAATAAAGGAGCGTGTAGCAAATGGGGAATCGAAAATGAGCTTGGCTAAAGAATATGGCGTACACGAAGCCACTCTTCGCAAAAGACTGAAACTTGGCACCGTTCCTACATCTCTAGGGCGGCATAAAAATGTTTTCAATGTGGAACAAGAAAACGCTTTGGCGGAACATATCAGGAATTTGGACAATTACTTTTATGGTATAACTTTGAAAGATCTCAGGATACTCGCTTACCAATTTGCGACAGCCAACAAAATTCCAAACAATTTCAATGAGCAAAAACGAATTGCTGGAAAAAACTGGGCCCGTAGTTTTTGCCGCAGGCACAAATTCTAAAAAAAATTCGAAATCTATGAGAGAACAATGCTCATTGGGGAGAATGATGGGGTTTAATAGAACTCAAGTGGAAAGATTCTTTAAAAATTTGAAGACACTTTACGAGAAATATAGGTTTTTCGCAAGTAGAATCTTTAACATGGACGAATCCGGAATATCAACGGTACCAAACAGAACACCGAAAACATGTGCACCGATTGGGAAAAAAATGTGTGCAAAGTTTCAAGTGGAGAAAGAGGCACCACAATAACCGTTGTCTGCTGTTTTAGCGCGTCTGGCATTTATGTGCCTCCAGCTATGATCTTTCCACGAAAAAGGTTTAAGCCCGACCTTTACAAAGATGCACCACTAGAAACATTGGAAATGATTTCAGAATCGGGTTACATGCACGTGGATTTATTTGTTGAATGGTTAAAACATTTCAAACGACATGTCAACTCATCGGCGGAACAACCAGTCCTGCTTATCCTGGACAATCATGTGTCTCACTGTTCACTTCAAGCCGTTAACTAATGCCGGGAAAATTATATTCACTTGTTGTCTCTTCCTCCGCATACCAGCCACCGAATTCAACCGCTAGACGTTTGCTTCTTTGCACCCCTAAAATCTGCCTATGCACAGGAATGTGAAAAATGGTTAACGACTCATCCTGGAAAAGTAATTAATCAGTCCCATGTAGCGTACTTGTTTCGAGAATCTTACACGCGAATTGCGAATATCGACAAGGCGCAAAAAGGTTTCTCGTGTGTTGGAATTTGGCCATACAATCCAGATGTATTCAGTGATGAAGATTTTAGACCTTCCGAAGTTACCGATTTTTTGGAGCAGTCCGATGACCAAAATGGAGTTATCTTTTCGAACCAGCCTGGTGGTAACGAGCGGCAGTTTGCAAGATTTGACATTCGACCAATAGATGGACCACCAATAATCAATCTCCATTCAGAAGACGTTCAGATTTTGGATATCAATGACTTTGAATTTGTGCAGACTGTAGAAATAAGCAGCACTGAAGTCGAAACAGAGACAACTGAAACTGAGGTGAATGACAATGATGCATCCACGTCACTTCAGGAGGAATCAAGGTTGAGCCATCAGAATAGTGCAACTACAAGCAATCTTAACGCAGAATCTGAGACACCGCTAAGCCATCAAAATGGTACATCCATAAAAGAATGCGTGTGTTATCGTCTTTTTTTATATTTTTTTATAATTTTTATTGGTATTAGGTCCATCAAGTGGCAGCGCTCGATGTGCATGGTACCTTCGCGCCTACCAAGGCACATCAGAATTTGCAGCAAGCATTTTAGCGTAGAATGCTTTGATCCTCGCTTTACCTCACAAGTTCGGCTGAGGAAGGATGCTGTTCCAACATTACATCCGGCTCGTCGAGCTCAGGAAGAAGCAGTCCAGGAAGTCTATGAAGTAAGTTGAACATCATGGTTAATAGTCACACTTTAATATTTTCAGGAATAAATATTAATCATTTAACATCATTATTTCTTTTTTGTTAATTGCCCTTCACTTTTGGGGTAAAAATGAAAGTTATTAGCTGATAATATGCCAGTTTTTAATATTTATTTTCTATAAATTACAATATTACCAAATAATAGACTAACAACAAACATTCAAGATCAGTGATTTAAGAACAACTATTCTCTGTTAATAATAAAGTTATCATTGAGAGAGGTAACAAAAATTACTCTTTTTAATAGGATTTAACTGCGTCAATATCAGACTCATCATAGGATCACTTCAATTCTATTTAACATAAACCTTTGGCATTTCTATTAAAATGTGTCTTGTTTTTTTTTCACTAAATGTACCCTAAATGTTTGCTATCTCTTTTTTACACTACTTGACTGTAATATGTGCAGGATTAGAGTTCCAGGAAAACACCAATAAGCTTCTCAACTAATATAATGCAGTCAAAATAACTTAACAAAACCAAAAATGTTCATACAAGTAAGTAATACGTCGTGCGTCGTGTCAAGCGTCGAATAATCATGTTGCCATGTTACAAACCATTTCATAGCTATGGCATTCCTACATCTCGGCCATCCTGCAAATCATTCGCCTCGAATGGCTCTTCAACATCATCAGTGTACCACGGCTTCATGTTATCAGCACTACTGCTGGTTTAATTTGGACCGCATTGGCGTCCCACTTTCTCCACGCTGTATCTATCAGAACCAATTTGCTGTTGAACCCGATAGGGACCCAGGAACTTAGGCAAAAGTTTAGAGTCGTTCTGGAATTGCGTTCTCTTGATTGCTACAAGATCTCCAATTTTATAGACAGTTGCACTCTTGCGCTTCTTATTAAAACTTGCTGCATTCTCTTTCTGCACTTTTGCTACTTGTTCTCTGGCTTCTTTCCTCATATCTCCTCGACCTTCTTCAAACAACATTCGTCGATTTATCCTCCTCACCGCTGCCTGCTTTGCCTTCTTTCACAGAATCGGCTACTTTTTTGTCAAAAGATTTATCGCTCGGTAATTCGGATTCCTCTGAATTTCTTTGAAGTATAGATTTATTGCTACTCTTTTGTATCATAGATTGTTCATCTTCTTCTTCGTTTCGGCCAATGGCATTGTAATTGCACTGCAGGTCTCCAATTTTGTTCGAATATCTGAGTAACCCTACGTCTAAATCCCGTTCATTGTCAACCAAAAACGAGTGTTCACCGGTTGTCTGCTGCGTGTTCTGCTTTTGGTGGTGGCTGCACTCAACCTTTCCGTTGTTTATTAGCAATGTGACATTCGCTAGAAAAGGTTGCCTAATAACCATATCAAAAGGCATCACTTCGTCTGGCACTAGATGTACTTCCGTACGAAAACTGCAATCATCCACATTAATCGTTGAATTAAACTTGCCTAAGGTTTTAATCTGAGCACCACCTATTCCTTTTATATTTACAGAAAACTCAGTGAAATTCGGTGCACCTAATCGCAGTTATATACTTGCTCTGATTAAATTTAATTCGCTGCCTGTGTCCACAAACCCTTGGATTTTTCGTCCATTTAATAAAATACTCTTGTGTCCAGGTAAGTGCGTGGCAACTTCATTGCCAGAAGTTTGAACAATATAGCTTCGTTTCCACTGCTCCTTGTTCGCAAATTTTACTTGAACCTTCTCCTTTTTGCAGTTTGCAGAAATATGACCAAATTCGTGACAGTTGAAGCATTTCTTTCCCTTCTCTTTGTCGCGGCAGTCTCTGGATTGGTGTCCTCTTTTTCCACAATTAAAACATCTACTGTCGTCTTTATCCAAGTCTTTACCACCATGACGTCCCGCAGATTTTCCGTTTCTTTGTTTTGTCTTTCTTTTAACTTCTCATAGATCTTCAACTTTTCCTTAAACTCTTTCATGTTCTTCGCACCATACAATACCGCCTTGTTTACTTCTGCATCCTTAAGACCTTCTATCACGTAGGGGAGAGTCTGGAACAGTGGCCAGGCTAGTACAGTGGCCACTTACAAATAATATTATATTCCAAAAAGTTATGCAGCTGCCATCTAGCGACCAAACTCTTTACTAAGATCCCCCCTATTTCGACTAGAAACGGCGGTTATTGCTGTACGGGTTGCGAGTGTAGTAGTGGTGCGGTTCAGACACGTCGTATTAGTAAATATAAGAGGTAAGTAATATTGCTCCCTACATTGTTTTCAACGTTTCCATTTAAAATAGTATTGTGTAATAAATAGGCCATATAACTAGGCATGAATTGGTACTATAATATTTCAAGTATATCAAAGCGCATTTTATAGGTTATTTTTTTTTAACTTGTGTTGTTTGGGTACAGTGGCCAGGTTCAATATAGGAACAGTGGCCACTGCTTTATTTGCAGATCATGAGATGGCCACTGTACCTACAACAAGAAGCTGTCTTCTGTGAACAAATCTAACAACGTGTTGAACTTTTCTTGTACCAGATGTACCAATGCCAAAATTGGAAAAACTTCTTCAGAAGCGATGCGCAATGCAATTAGAGATGTCGCCGTAGGTGGATTATCTGCAAAGGCAGCATCTTCAAGATATAATATCCCACGTACTACACTGCGACGATATTTGCAGAAGTGTAAGGATTTGGAAAATAATATTGACTGGAATTCTGCGGCATTAGAAGGGGCCCCCAGATTAACTCCTAACTACCGTGTTAATCAAATATTTTCTACAGAAGAGGAAGACATTTTAAGTGAATATTTGCAGACATTAAGCAAGCTTCATCATGGCCTAAATCCAAAGAGTGCGCGGAAACTGGCATTTGATTTGGCCATCGCAAACAAAAAAAGAATACCCAACTCATGGCATATCAATCACACTGCAGGAAGACTATGGTTTAATGGTTTTATGAAAAGACGGCGGGAGTTATCAATAAGAGCCGCAGAGGCAACATCTTTGGGCAGAGCTATGGGATTTAATAAGCCAATAGTGGAACGTTTTTTTGACAACCTAAGGCAGATTTTTGAAAGCCACAATTTGGGACCTCATCAAATATTTAATGTTGATGAAACAGCTCTCACCACCGTTCAACAGACGGGAAAAGTTGTAGCCACTAAGGGACAAAAACAAGTAGGACATATAACCTCAAGTGAAAGAGGAACTTTAGTTACCATGTGCGGTTGCATAAATGCTATTGGTAATAATGTACCTCCCCTTTTAATATTTCCTAGAAAGTACTTTAAAGATCATATGATCAAAAATGCACCCCCTGGAACGGTTGGAACAGCATCGCCTTCAGGTTGGATGACATGTGACATATTTGTACAATGGCTTAAGCATTTTATACTGCATGCTAAGCCAAGTCCTGACGCACCAATTTTATTAATCATGGACAATCATGAGAGCCATGTGTCACTTGAGGTAATAAAATTAGCCAAGGCAAATAATATAATTGTATTAACCTTACCACCACACACTAGCCATAAACTCCAGCCACTGGACAAATGCGTTTACGGCCCACTAAAAAAATTTTACAATCAGAGTTGCCAGACATGGCTACTTAATAATGCAGGAAAAAGAATCACTATCTATGATATTGCAGAAATTTTGGGAGAATGCTACCCACTTGCTTTTACTACTAGAAACTGTACAGCTGGTTTCCGTTCAACTGGGATCGTCCCTTTTAACAACATGATATTTAGTGATGAAGATTTCATGGCAGCTGCTGTAACTGATATCCCTGTTATGGAAGAAGGAAGTCAAACGGAAAATGAAGAGATATCAAATCATGACAGGGTAGGATCTAGAGAGGTAACACCAGAAAACCGTATTAACCAGTCTTGTCATTCATTGCCTAATAATCCATCCTGTTCCGATTTACAACACAATACTCCAGAAAAAGAATTCATTTCTCCTCATATGATAAAACCTTACCCCACTGCATCTTTTACTTCAACTAATAAGCGACAACGAAAAAAGAAAACTACGGAAATTTTAACTAGCACACCAGTTTATAAAAGACTCGAAAAAGAACAGCACCTGAAAAATGCGAAAAAGTCTAGCCTGAAGAAGATGACAGAAGTAAAACGGCAAATTACAAAGTGTTTAGGGAATGTAAAGCCAGTAAAATTTCCATCAAAAAATAAAAACCAGGACTCAGATATCAGTTCAAGTGACTTAGATTTAGATTTCGACGAGCTACATACTTCTGATGATGTGGACATGTTTCCTGAATCAGATAATACTGATTATCTTGTCAATGACATAGACGCTGTTGATGTCGGTTCCTTTGTTCTTGTGAAGTTTGCTACCAAAGGAAAATTAAAATATTACGTTGGGCGAGTAATAGAAATTCTAAGCGGCACTAATGAATTCAACATAAGTTTTTTGAGACGTCATGGTAACAATTTTACTTTTCCAGCAATACCTGATATCGCTACAATTTCAACTGATGATGTTATAATGCATTTATCTAAGCCAGTAACAGTAGGTGGAACGGCTAGATCATCAAGCTTGTTAACTTTTGCCATTGATTTCTCCTTGTATAACGTGTGTTAATAAATAAATAACAATGTAAATATATAATAATGTATCTTGTACAATAGAATAGTGCTTTTTTTTATTATTAATAAATGCTTCTGTTCACAAAATCAATATGCTCTGAAGTTTATCCTAATATTCCTAATAAAACATAAATAGCAGTGCTAATACACCATACATTTGCCGTGACCACTGTACCTTTCTGCTATGGCCACTGTACCATTACAAGTAGGTACAATGGCCAGTTTTGCATATATGTTTAATTGACTAACATTGCTGTTATGTTTAGCTTTTTAGAGTGATTGGGTATTGAAACTAATGCGCAATTGCAGCTTGTTAATAGCTGTGAACACAAATCCGGTAAAAATGTTATAAATCTGTTTTTATGAACAATTTTATAAAAAGGTGACCACTGTTCCAGACCCTCCCCTACTCCAAAAGTGCGGCATATTCTACGTCTCCTCTTGCGGCTAACTCACGCATGGCAAGCAAGTACTGGAACAAGGTCTCATCTTTCTTTTTGTTGCGCATTGACAGAGCTCGATGTATCGTCGCACTATTGGCACTCCTTCCAAACTCTTCGATCAACTTTAATTTGAGAATATTCCAGCTTGTTATCCCCTTCTCGCTTTTTGTAAAAAGTAACGCATCGCCCTTAAGTAACCTTTTTCCATACACCAACTTCTCGATTTCGTTCCAACTCATAACCATCGCGATGTCTTCAAAATCTGAAATCCACTTGTGGATTGGATAATCTTCCTTGCCATCAAAGATATTCACAGTTTCTTGTATATCACTAAATGTCATCATAAACTTTGTTGGTTGTGGTCTGTCATCCGTCATAGAATAGCGTCTGGACTTATCTTGACTTCATAATCGTTCTTGTCGTCATTTTCTGTTTCATCGACGTCACTTCTTATTTCTTCTAAATTGTCGTCGCTAGTCTTCATCTTCCATTTGTAATAAACCAACGTTATTTAGTTTGGTGCACAATACTTTAACCAACTCGTCTTTGGTGGATACATTGTTTACAACAGTTAAAATATTGCAAATGTTGCCCAATTCTCCTAAAGTTAAATGTTGCGTTGCAAACTTAATCTTTGCATCCATCTTTGATACATCAAAATTAAATCCACCGAACTCCCTTAAATTTCGCCTGTTGTTTCGACCATCGTCATATTCAAAAACCAGCTTATGTAATTCCTTGATATTCTTCGTAGATGCTCTCGTGATGTTCCTAGCTACTTGTGATATGTCGCCTAAATTGACCATGTTAACAATTTAACTACGACCGTCAAACGTCAAATCTCTAGCTGTCGATCCTGGCTTGGTCCTATCCGTCGTCTATTAGGATTGTCAGGATCCCGGTTGAGCCCCCAAAATGTAGGATTAGAGTTCCAGGAAAACACCAATAAGCTTCTCAACTAATATAATGCAGTCAAAATAACTTAACAAAACCAAAAATGTTCATACAAGTAAGTAATACGTCGTGCGTCGTGTCAAGCGTCGAATAATCATGTTGCCATGTTACAAACCATTTCATAGCTATGGCATTCCTACATATATTTTTTTTTTCAGGGTCAAAATGCAAACGTTACTATTCTTCCTGAGCACCCACTGACTGAGCCACCAATTACAACTCCTCCTTGCTCAGTGACCGATCCACAAAATGAAAGTCCCACTTGTTCTAAGACCAATCCACCTATTGCAGCTGGCACTTGTTCGTCCAGTTGTGATTTTCCACGAGCGCCACTTCAAGAAATAAACTCATCTCCATCCACAAGCAGCGAACATTTGTTGGAAAAAACTTTGAGGAATAAAGTTCGGCAACTCAGGAAAGTGCAGAGGAAAAGTAAAAGGAGAGGAAAGGCACTAACTAATATGCATAGGAACTTTGGACAAGTTCAACTTACTGACTACATTCGTGGACACCTACCGGCAAGAACAGCAACCTTTCTATTGGGTCAGATTCGATGTTCAACACAAGCACCTCGTGCAAGAAGGTGGACCCTCGATGAAAAAATAATGTCTCTGGCTCTGTACAAACAAAGTGCTAAGTCATATGCCTTTCTTCAACGCCTAACGCTCTGCCTTCACAGGATACGTTGGCCAGGTTATTAAGAAGAATACCTTTTGAGGTAGGGATAAATAACCATATTTTCACACACCTGGAAGAATGTATGAAATCACATACAGAACAGGACAAATTATGCACACTTTCATTTGATGAAATGGCTATTCGCGAGCATGTACAGTACAGTAAAGCTAAGGACTGCATTGTCGGGTTGGAGGATCTGGGAAACGGGAATAGGTCGGAGCATTTGGCTAGGTATGCTTTGGTGTTCATGGAATTTCAAAGCAATGGAAACAACCATTAGCTTATTACTTCACACGGAATGGTATTTCTGCTGCCCAGCTTGAGTCCATATTAAAGGAAATTTTACTTGCACTTTGTAGGGCTACTATTCGTGTAGTGGCAACAATTTGCGACATGGGACCTACAAATGTAAAAACCTTGAAAAAATATGGGCTCAAGCTGCTGGAATCCCTATATAATAGTAGATGGTAACAAAATCTATACCATATATGACGTTCCCCACTTATTAAAATGCACCAGGAATCTCTTCCGAAAACATAACATTATGATACCAACTGTCACCATATCAAACTCGCACGAAATCATGGAGGCTAGGTGGTCAGATATCGTTGATGTTGTTGAAGAGGATAAGCGAAATTTTTTTGTTTTCCGATGCCTTTGTAAAATCAAGGATTATCATCTGGTACCATTACGCCAGACGGCTATGAAGGTAAAAGTCGAAGCGTCCCAATTGGCGTCCTGAACTCAGTGAAGCAAGGTTGTATAAAGCAATTCTCATCAAATCATTTTTAACATAGATTTACCATGACAGAAACCGTGCTGATTTTCAAAAATTATACCAAATTTATTCAAGTATGAATTTAATTTTACATTTACAACCCGCTCATATACTTTAGAAAAGAAGTTTAAAACACTGATCGGTCGATAATTATTTACATCGTTACGATCACCGTTCTTAAATAGAGACTTGACGACTGCAACCTTCAGACGCTCGGGAAAGACACCCTGCGAAAAAGATAAATTAATTAAATAAACCAATGGTTTAACAATAAAATCCGCGTCCTATGTTTAACAATAACAGCGGGGATGGTATCCTCTCCGGTCGCCGCCGACGACCTCAAACTACGAATCGCGTCAAGTACATCAAAATCGCACACCGGTGTCAGGAAAAATGAATAAGGTCTCTGAGTGATAGTTTTATCCACCTCATCGATATTCACTCCATCATCCACAGAAGTTTTCTCAATCAAATCTTGTGCGACATTTGCAAAGTAGTTCGCAAAACGATCCCCGAGACTCGAAGCATCCATGTCTGGCAAGGTAGAGTTAGTAGAGTAATTTGATCATTTGCTATTAATTAAAGACCACACCGCCCTTGTCTTATTTGAAGCCTGTTTCACAAACAAATCGTTAGCTTCGCACTGTGTTGCCCTTAACATGCTTTCATAAAGCTCGGACAACTCAAGAAAACGGTCTCTAAAAATAGGGAATTTACCACTCAAATCCTTGAACATGAGCATTTTGATTTTAACGTCTATTAAATACGGAGTCAACCAGGACGGAGATACCGCCGAGTGCGATCGACACCGCTTCAGAATATCCATGTAATATAGTAAAATGTCGGCAAATTTATTAAAAGCCACATCAGCACAGTCAGACTCGTATACCGCCAGCCATGCCTCGCCACTCAAGTAATCTCTAAAACGATTAAGCGAGTTCACAGAAAACCTCCGTTTAAAATTTGGAACGTCAGTCGGCTTTGTTATAGTACACTTTACATCAAGAACCAGACCATAGTGATCCGACAGGTTAAAATCAAGACACCGACCAACATACTCGTTAGGTGACAAGTTAACAAAAAAATTATCGATACATGAAGATGAGGTAGGAGTAACTCTAGTAGCAACATCAATAACTGTAAATAGGTCATAAAGCGTTAACGTATTCAGTAATAACTTTCGCATAGTCCCACATTTGGACAGATCAATGTTGAAGTCGCCGCCAATGACAACAACTCCATCCTCATCTTGCAGCACCTGCAGCAGCCGAATCAGGCAATCAATAAAACACCCCACATCTGACATTGGAGGCCTATAAACTACAACAAATGTGTACTTCCTGTCATTGTGTAAATCTGCTGCACAACACTCAAAAACGTTTACTTTGGACATATTACATAAATCAACTCTATTCGTCAGCTTGAGGGAAGAGGAACAATACAACGCAACTCCGCCATGCCGACGAGCAGGACGACAAAAGCTAGAACATAATTTATAGTGTGCGAAAGATACCTCTGTTATAAAGTCGGCTGATTGCCAGTGTTCCGTGAGCATCAGAATGTCAATGTTGTGTGAGTGAAGAATTATCTCTAACTTATCAATTTTATTATTTACACATCTGATGTTCTGTAGGAACAACCTCAAATTCTTTTTGTTTTTACTAGTCAAAACTGGAAATCCGATACGATTTTTGAGCTCGATATGTTCATTGCTCACATCTAGGATCGTCATAGAGTGATTCTCGAGTCGCAATAATAACCAACTCGAAAATAATTCAACTATTCTGTTGAATATTCAAGTAGCAAAGAATATTTGTGTTTTATGGTGGAAAGATTTTCTACCACGTTGTTATATTTCAAAAGATTTATTTATATGCATTTTAAATCTAAAATGAATTTATTACAATTATATTCATTGATTTTCGTTAGGTGTATGGCAACTAACACCTCGGGACATGAAGAGTGCGAAAATGGCGATACATTCGAAAGCCTTCTGATTGTTTCACGCCGCACCCATGGAAGCCTCCATCGCAGCAAGGATGGATGACCACATTGAAAGCATTTATAGCCATAAGGAGGGATCTTCAATCTGTAGGAGTCGACAGTATCAAACCACGATCTATGAACCAGGATCCATTAGAAAATCTTTTTGGACGTGTTAGATCTGGTTCTAATGAGAATCCTACGGTATCACAATTTAATATTTTTAATTGTTATGTTAAAAAAAAATACTTTAAACACCAGTTGTAATGCTTGGAACACTAATGACAGACCAATGACTGCAACTTTTAATAAAATTGCGAAGCGTCGGACACTTTTGCTTCGCTTTTACCAGTCCCAAGCCTGCTGCGCAGTACATTTCTATCATGAAAAAGTAAAAAATTGGGAATATCTCCAAAACCGTAAAAGATAGACACTATAATGCCTGTATAAAATTGAAAGAAAATTAAATTTTACACCCGGTTATGCAAAAATTGGTATATCGTTCCATTTAAAAAAATCAAGTTATCCACGATTGAAAAGTTCAAAATTTACAGATCCCTACTTAAGACCTCCGTAATTTAAATGCTATAATTTTCTAATAGCGGACGTGCGCTCTTTTATGTTTAATCCAAAACTGAAAACCGCATCTTTCTATCTTTTACAGTTTCGGAAATATTTCCAAATTTAAAAGACTGCAAATGCCATTTTTTTCAAAAATTGTCATGTAGTTCAAAAACGATGCCATTTAGACATAATGTATCCTTATCAAAGTACCATTGAAATTTAACAAAGAATCCAAAAGTGCAATAATATACAGGGTGTTCCATTTAAAATAACAAAGTTGATACTTATTTCCGGTATAAGCGGAAGTCAACCATTACTGGCACTAATTTTAAAATGTGTAGAATATAATTCAATGGAACTTTTATCTGAAACATTTTTATAAAAAATCAATAATAAGTTGGCTATGGACCGAGGCAGCTTAGGTGGGACATATATATATATATATATATATATATATTATATACAATGTGTCCAGGAAAGTCCGCACCATATGGGAAAAACTTTTATTATCCATTTCTCAGAAAATTTTATTCTTTATGAAAGTTGGCGGTAGGTCTAAAATCAAGAATACCATCATAAGATCTTAAAAACATCCCATCATGTACCGAGTGTTTAAAAAAAAGTGAAACGCGCATAAGAGTAAACTACCTTGAATATTAATATTATCGAAAAATTTTATTTGGGAATGTTTCTTAAAATTAATAATTACGCTCAGATTTGAAATCAGTCACCTGCGACAGAAAATTTTTTTTTCGCTTCTTTTTGAAATTTTCTCTATTTGAGAAGGGTTTTGTACCTGCTAGTGAGTTAAAATAATTCTTCTTAAACGGTTTTGTAGATATTTGTTCAAATTTCCTATAATACTCGCCATTTCGACAGCGTTTCCAGCGCTTCTTTAAAATCATTACAAAAATGACCGTTTTCTTGGTGCGCTTATGATTTTTCAGCCAGTAAATATCAAAATATCATGTGACACACAGGTAAACCATAAAAATTTGAATTAATTAAGGAAATGCATGGGGTATACACTCATAAACAATTTCATGACGCTGCTATGCTTTCCTTTCGGATTCGTCATTTTTTTTGAGGTGTATACCATACAAATACGTGAACAGCTGGTAAATTTGTGTTATCAGCACACACACAATCACCAATAATAAGTCAAAGGAAGCTATTTTACTTACCTGTGTTGCGTATTGCATGACATTTTGATATTTACTGGGTGAAAAATCATAAATGCACCAAGGAAAAGGTAATTTTTGCAATGATTTTAAAGATGCGCTTGAAACAGTATCAAAATAGCCAGTATTATAGAAAATTTGAACAAATATCCAAGAAACTGTTTAAGGAGAATCATTTCAAATCACTAGCAGATACAAAATTGTTCTCAAATAGTGGAAATTTAAAAAAGAAGCGAAAAAAATTTGTTCTGTCGTAGGTGGCTGTGATTTCAAATCTCAAACAGAAAAAAGGTGGCACGATTTGTTTCTCAACGTTGCTGGACAAATCAAATAAACGTAAACTTACAGTTTACAAGGGTAAAACGAATAAAAAGTACAAAAACATACAAATTGATAAAACTAACAAGAGATTACCAGAAACTGTGTTATTTTATAACATTTTTGGCATCGATATCACTGACAAAATGACACAAAATAGACCATGAAATCAGGTTCCACAAGATGGCCGCTTCAAGTTTTTTTTTTTTTTTTCAATGTTTTAGGTTTAGCAGGAATAAATTGCTGGATATTGTATAAAAGCAGGACAGATGAAAATATATAAAGAAAAGTCTTTTTGTTTTGTCTGGCTAAAAAACTATAAACTATAAAAATCACACTTCAAGACACAACCCACAAAATGCTACAAGTTCAAATGGCACCATTTCTTTACATAATTGATGTCAAATAGGACATTGCAATAATAATAAGACCGCAACTGTTTGCAATAAATGCAAAAAGAATGTATGCGGAAAGTGTACACGCTGGAAAGTATTTCAAACGCTGAAACCCCACTAAGCACTTTTTCTAAGTAGCAGTCATTCTGACTGGCGTTGATAGAAATAAGTATCTTAAATAGCCGGTCTAGTGTTAAAGAGTCTACAAGTGGGCCCTAAAACAGTGTTTTCCAGATATGAACAAAAATATTGAGTGAATATCTGTTCAATATTAGTTCACCATCCATGCCAGAAGATTTCATGAGAGATTTATATGTCCTTCACAATGACTTTAAAACCAGATAACCTGCTCCCACGATAAGTCACATAAGTTGCTCTTAAATGGTCCATCTCCTTTTTTTTTGTTTGATGTAGGCATTTCTATCAGCATTGTCATAGAGAATCTTGTGAAAGTGATTGCATGTGCAATCTTAGGGCATCGCACTATACAGGTTTTGTAAACTTTTAAATCTTCTTAAATCAAATCTGATTTTTTTGCAAGATCTTTACGACAATAGGCACTTTGATCAGTAGAGCCATATAGGGTAACTCAAACAGTATGTTGTTTATAAGTGTTTGCACGTGGCTTGATAGAATAGAACTGTATGCAGAACCAATTATCATATGGCACGGTGGTATGGTTTTTGGTCCCAATTCCTTCTGGTATCCAGCAAGTAATTGTAACTATTTGTAAAATTATACTGTATATGTTGTCATATGCCCCTGATTACAAAGGAATGGTGTGTTAAGTAGTTCTTTTCGTGTAGGCCAGACACCTTTCTGATTAGAACCAGAATATTCAGAACAATAAATTCCTTCATGTTTTTTTTGCACCTGAAAAAGAAAATATAGATTATAGCATATCCCATACATTAGCTTGCTCATACAGACACAATTGGAGCTTGCTCGGATAACCTCTCGGGATACAAGGAGGGTAACAAAAATTGAATTTTTCTGCATACGGATTCAGATTCATAGCACTTTAATGAGGAATTGCCACAGACAAATAAATATTTTTGTTTTTAACTGTCTTTCATGAGAACTTGCAATAAAAACGTCAAATACATGATAAAATTGTTATTGTTAAGATATACCGGGTGGTCGTTTTTTAAATGAAACTCCTAAATATCTCGAGAAATATGCATGGCGTGGAGAAATGAGATGGCGATATCAGTTTCATTACAGATGGCGCTGCAATCGGTGAAAATGAGGTAAACTTCATTTTTTTAAATGGGAATACCCTACTTTTTTATCAAATTATGATTTTACGCTAAATCAGAACAATCTTTTGTCTGGAACTTTTTTTTCATACAATGCATCTATCAAAAGTTATTGACGATGGAATTTGTGGCGTCTGCGGTAGTTACAACCGCTGCCACTGCATGGTATGCGCTCACCATCTACCAGAACTTCCTCAAGATAAATTACCGACACTGCTTGAAAACCTAAAACTTGATTTATAGTGCCGTAACCGTAACACTTAGCCGTATCCACAACCGTGCGTTCCACATTGCGCTTGCCTGAACTTAACGTAGAAACGTAACGGTTACCATAAACACAGTCGAAGAAGCGTGCAAGGTCAATTTTTCTAAGTTACAATTACGGCACTATAAATCCACCTTAAGTCTTGAATAGCAACTGAACATGTGGTTTCAGCACGACGGTTGTCCAGCATACTACTAACTTTTAGCACGGGAGGTATTAGATCGCAATTGCAATGCTCGGTGGATCGGTAGACGTGGTATGGTAGATTTATTGTTGTGGGGTGTCCTCAAAGACAAAGTTTATGAACAAGCGCCGACAACTTCTGCAGACATGCGTGAGCAAAATTCAAATGCTTGCACAAAAATTGACGCAGAAATACTCATCAATTGTGGTGAAGAATTTAAAAACCGCATCAATAAATGTATTGAAGTTGAAGGGCATCACTTTAAGCATTTACTGTAATAACTTTTGATAGATACATCGTACAAAAATAAATTTTAGACAAAAGTTTGTTCTTATTTAGTGTAAAATCATAATTTGATAAAAAAAAGTTGGGTATTCCCATTTAAAAAATGAAGTTAAACTCATTTTCACCGATTCCAGCGCCATCTGCAATTAAACTGATATCGTCATCTCATTTCCCCCTTTGCGTCCTACAAGTTTATGGAATACACACTTGTCGTACCATGCATATTTCTCGAGATATTTAGGAGTCTCAAGTTAAAATGACCACCCGGAATAAAAAGGCTATTTTTAGAAAAAAAAAACTGTTTTCATACTTTTGATATCCTTAATCCTGGGATATCAGCAATTCTGGCTTCAGAAAGATATATTTCTGCTCTCGACATTCTGTGCACTTGAGTAGTTTCTCTTGTGAAATTGTTTGCATATGGTCCCAGGATAAGGACCACAGTAGGGCACCATACTATGAAGATTTCTAAAACTCTTAAATCTTCTAGAATTTATTATTACGTGATTTTAAGACTATAGGCACTTTGATCAGCAGAGCCATAAAGGGTACCCTCAACCAATTTGTTGCTTATGGGAGTTTGCATGTGGCTTGATAAAATAGAACTGACTGCAGAACCAATTATCATATGGCATGGTGGTGTAGTTTCAGGTCCCTATTCCTTCTGGTATGCAGCAAGTTTGACACGATATCATATGTCACTGATTACGCAGGAATGGTGTGTGGTAGCCTAGTATCATACAGTGCATTTAATTAATTCCTTTTGTGCAGGTCAGATACAGGTCATATCTACTCGTGCCTCTCTAATCATGTGTTCTTAAAGGTGGGGTAGCTGTGCCATTTCATAGCTACAGTTGGTTCAGTGATTGTCATCTGATATAAACCAGAATATTCAAAACAATAAAGTACTTCATGTTTTCTTTTTTGCAACTGAAAAATAAAATAAAAATTATAGCATATTTCATACATTGGCTCGCTTTAATACGACACAATTGGCACAATTGGAGCTCATTTGTATCATCTTTCCAGATATGAGGAGGGTAAAGCATCGATTACATTGAGCGAGTTTACAATCTTGTTCACAAGCAGCTAGTAACATTGTGAACATGTTGACAATGGACGAGTTTAATTCGCCAACTAGCAGGTTGTAAACTCGCTCAATGTAATCGACGGTTAAGGCTCAGACAACATTTATAGAGTGTTTTTCTATCAAACTCATAGCAACGCTCGATGACGTAAATCGGAGTGTCATTCAGTGCCTTTTCTGTACCTGTGGAGAAGAGCCAAACGCGCTCTTATGCTTTTAAATAAATTTTTAATTAGGAATGAGTTTATTATGAATTTGTTTATCTTAATTAGTCATTAACATAAAATTAGTAGCTATTAATAAATTATAAAATTGAATTTTTCTGAATACGGATTCATAACACTTCAATGATGACTTGCTGCAGACAAAAACAAGATTATTATTTTTACTGGCTTATTTTTTTGTCTTAAAATTGTTATTGCGATATTTAAAGATGCTATGATTTTCAGAAAAAAAAAACTGAAACATCTCCTTAATCCTGGTTAGTGCTGGAAAGAGAACAAATGATTTTCAATGATAATAACAGGATTTTAAAGAAATGGATGATTTAATTACGTCCCCAAGAAATTTCAAACACAAATTTCTCAATAATGCTTGTCAATCAATATTTTACCATATTTTTGCTTTCTAGTTGTTGGCGAACAACAATTTGCTCTGACCAATGTCGGAGATAATTCTAAATTGTTTTTTGTTTAATTCTCCCATAATAATTAAACTACAAAATACTGTCATAAAGTTTTAATAATCAATTTAAATTTAGGTTAATTGAAAACAGGACTTCCAAATAAGTTTTCAATAAATTATAACATGATACGATAACACAAAACAATTTCTTTTTTAAATTTTTATTTGAAATGTTATTTCCTAAAAGCTAAATAAATGTTTTGTGAGAACTTTTGTCTATTTCTTTTTTTCTTAAAAAATACATCTTTAAAAAAACAGAATTTTTAAAAATTGGATATCTAATGAGAGACCAAATGTTAGTTGCAAAATTATATATCTAATATATCAAAATTGCCATTAAATTATAACTATGTTAACTAATTATTCTAAACATTATATCAAACATTATAATTATACATATATGTCATATATGTATTGTAAAATGATTATTAATAAGTTATTATTTAAATTCTTTAAAAAAAAGCTAATCAATTAATGAGAATTACTTATTAAAGAAAGGCACAAGTACAGTGCATATAAATTCCAGCACATATGAAGAAAGCTAACTCATACTACACAACCAATCAAAATATTCTGCTTGAAAAAAAAATTGTCGCAAATAAAAAGAATATGAAAACATACCTAATAACTGAAAGATCTTTTTGAAATATTTTTATCTTAATTTGTTAACAATCGTGTGAGTATATCGATCTGGGATGACCTAAAAATTACTTAAGCTCAATTGCACCATTAAGACTTTAAATTTAAACCTGGCCACATTTTAATTTTTGTTAACATTTTAACTCAATTATACGTACTGTCAAGTCAAACAGCAATTTTGTAAAATTAAGTAATATTAATTCCATGATTTAGAGCTGGTTTATTCACCTATGTGTGAAGTCCTGTATAGATATGTGTCAGATAAGTTGATTTTGGTGCCCCACAGTACACTGTGTATTAATTTACTAATAGAAACTGAGAAGCAAAATCAAGAAAAAAAAAGATATAATAAATACTGAAGCAGTGTATGTATGATTCAGGCATTAAACCAAGAAAAGACCATTAAGATGCTGTTATTAATGAAGCAGAAAAAGTGGACAGACAGTTAACCGACAGTAAACTTATTTGTATAGTTATTTGCGTTAAGTTATTAGTCATTAACATTTTCGGCTGACTACCCAAATAATTTCATGTAATATTATTTTTTCTTATCTCAACATATTATTTAACAGGTTCAGAAAGCCATTCTGTTCAGGGAGGTGCTCCCTCGGGATATTTTACTCCAAATAACCGAAAAACAAAACAATATATGAAATTAGACAAACTAAAATTGGAAGTGTCTAATTTATCGCAACAACTCCTCAGACGGGAGATCCTACAACAAGAACGTATGCAACAATATCTCCTTCATAAAAGAGATAAACAGGACAGTGGTAGGTCTATTAACCGGACATTGCCAACTAAGAAAACATATGAACGCAATAGGACTCAACGAAACATATATCTGCAATTTTCTCCTACCAATAGTCCACAAAATGCTTTGCAAACCTGTACATGTATGGCCACTACCAGATTTACGTCGCACTTTACACTCGGCTGTGCTCTCCGTTGCTGTAAATTGTGTGCCCGTAACCTTACATTCAAGTACAAACGGATAAAACTGAATTGAACAAAACATTAAAAATATGGGGCGCGGAGAAGAGGTACATCGCCAGGTGAATGACTAGTTCCCCATTTCGCATATTAAGGTAGATAAGTTTCTTTCAATCCGTTGGTAATTCGACACCTAACCACCATTTAAGGGTATGTATTAAAACCAATCGACATCCAGGACATACTTACATAATGCCGCATGTGGCATGTGTGAGACTATTGGACTCGGTTATTTTAGGGCTTTCAATTCCTGTAACACTCTTCGTATATAATCTTATCTATACAAGATAACAGATTGGTTGATTCCATGACCTATTCGGCATACTACTCGGTCAGTGACCACCTGCTTGCCACTGTCAATCTAAACAACAGAATAATAGGTTAAACTAAACCTACTGTATCGCAGACGACGATAATCGATTTGTAGTTTCAAGTAAAACTGCAAAATGGTTGTTTATTGATCTCAACGCAACTACCAAATTAAAATTAAACATAAACCTGCCAGATTTCACAACAACAGGAAACTATTGAACTCTCTGTAATTTCAATGCTTACCGGTGGCTTCAAAACGTCAAAGTTTAATTATTTGAAGGCGTTACAGCAAGAACCGAACACGACTATTTCTTTCTAAAAAAAACTCAGTCCGTCCATAAAAAATACCTTGGTAGAAATGAAAGTAAATACAAACACTTGGTCACGAAAATGGGCGACATCTTACGTTGGCCAAGATGAACTAATTAAAATAATGATGTTATGCAACTTAATATGCAGATGTGTAATAATGATTTTTCCCTGAAGACTATTTGATTTCAATTGCTGAATGTGTTCAAATATGCTTAAACTAAAATAAAAATAATAAGTTTCATCCATTTATGTATATAAAAAATATGGCATTACACAATAGCGATAAATACAAATTAATTTACTTTATCTCAATATAGTTTGAACTGTTAATACTAAATATTTACATTTTCTTCCGTTCGCGTAACTCATTTTCAGTATCTACCCTAGTATATTTATAGTAATGCACTAAACTAAAATCCCACAAACTGGCAGGAAGTGTTATCAAGCATTAGAAATTTCACTAGAACATTATTATAATAATATACCTATACTAATCGAAGGTGGGTGCTTTACAATTATGTGTGTGAACTTGGCCCCCCCAATGTCAATATTCGCAATTCTTTTCGTTCAGATCGTTTGCAACTCGTTTGCAAATGTTTACACCCTTTTTTATTTCGTTTGCACCCCTATCGTTTTGGAGATAAAATTAAAACAAATTTGGTGGGGCCAAGTTCACACTAGCCCCCCTTTTTCCAATTCTTAAATTCGATTTCTACAGATCGTTTGCAACTCGTTTGCAAATGTTTGCACCATTTTTTGTTTCGTTTGCACCCCCACCGTTTTCAAGATAAAATTATAACAATTTTGTGAATTGTGAATCTGGCCCCCCCTTTTTCAAAATTCCAGTATTTTTTTACACATCATTTGCAATTCATTTGCAAATGTTTGCACCCCTTTTTGTTTCGTTTACATCCCCGCGGGTTTCGAGAGAAAACATAATTTTGTCAATTGTGACCATACATACACCCATTGCTAATGTCATTGTTTATGTATTTATAGTTAGTCAACGGAAGGTTAGTTAAGGGAGAAGAAATCCAGGGGGCGATGCTGTCGAAGGGAGTTAATCTCAGGCAGGTTCTTTGCTTATAGTTACGTTTCTCGATCACAGATGGCGCCTTTTGAATTTCTTGTACTCTACCATTCGGCTTGACCAACGAGATGTAAGAAATAACAAAACACAAGGTTTTGAGCGAACAGGTGGTTAGGCGAACTTGTTCGTACATTTCCTATTTCCTATTTTTGCCTATTTGTAACTTTTTTTAACATCTGTATTACCCGGAATTACTTATTTCTCACTTATTTTCCTGTCAGTACATATTTGGTAATTATTTTTTAATTTACTACATCCATTTTTATTTTTTCTCTATATTACTTGATACAAATAGATACTGAGAGTATAGAGATTTGTGCGACTGTACTGTAATGATCAAAGGTAAATTATTTACCTGTAAATTACCTGAGGTAATAAAAAATTCCTTGTAAGTGATTCAAGTTTCAAGTGATTTTGGCACCAATGATGTTTTTATGCTGATGCAACAGACAAAATGCGGTGTATTTCTTGATAAATATATTTAGATTTTCAATTACGTGTGGAAAGACTTTTATGCCCTGGTCATACTACGATGTTTTACTAGCGTATTATTTGCTACTGACTGGTAACAGCATTGTGTGACCAGGTGACCACTCAGCCAGCCCGTACCATTATAAGTATGTGATTTATATTTTTATTTTAAATAATATATTTAAATATTTCTTCAAAATTTAATAACCAAATATTATGTAATATTTATTAGTTTCTGTGACGTGTTGAGTTTTATTTGAAGTAGAAGTGCATAGATACTAATATCTTTTGTAAAATATATCAGATTTTAATTATATCAATTGTATATTCAATTCTATAATTGTGTATTATATTTCAATTAATACATTGAACGGAAAACTGATGGAATTACTTTTGTTTGAAATTAATATAAATAAAACATTAAATATAAAGTAGAAAATAAATTACGGATGAAAGCAGTAACTTTTGAACAATTTATTAATATAGAAATATGTAACTACATATTTCTAACAATTTAGAAATATACTGTTAAACAATTGAAGACCTAAAAGAGACTTTCTTATGAAAATATATAATTTAATTAATAATAATTGAAATGATGATTTAATTAATAATTAAAATATTTTTGTAAATAACTAATTGTAGTAGAGTCATTTACTTTTCAACTAAATACTTCTAAAATATAGAATTTCTAATTTTATTGTCATCGTGGCCTTGCCTATGTTATTTACACCCGTGTACAGTGCTTTCAAAATTTAGTCAGGTTCAAGGCAGGTAGTCAATAAAACCCCACAAATTGGTATCAAATATGATGTTGCTGCTAGCAGCACCAGCAACTAGCGGCTAATAAAACAGCCTAGTGTGACCCTGGCATTAGAAACAAAGGTTAGCAACTACAACTTTTGCAACCGATTGCAATTAACGATACATCGTTGGAAAGCCCACAGCGAACTGAGTCTACTATCATACTTATTGCAGAAGAATCAGTTGCTAATTACTGGCTAAAAATGATTAGAAATTGAATTGCTACCTTCTTATTGACAGGCAACCGTCAAAGAAGTGGTGTCGGCGTGTTTGCGGCACTTTGAATGCGGCCGCCTTTGACGGCTTCGTTTGATAATAAATTCGCCGGCAGATCGGCTCCGGTGTCGACTATATTGTGCCATATCACGCATTAGTACAGGGAGGAAATTATTTTTTTAATGCGTTCGTTTTTAATGTCAGTTTGAAACACTTTTGCGGTTTGATGAACTTAAAAAAGAGTTTTCAGTTTTCAACATACCTGCTGAGAATTTCGATTTTTAAATTCGATTTTTGTAATGAGCCTTTTATGATTATAACATAGTCGTCGGCTGACCTTGAAATGCAAATATCTCAATAATTTTTTTCGGCCGTTAGGTCGTTTCTGTCGGTCCAGTCACATATTTTTGAAATATTGAAATAATTAATAAATAGGTTGTTTCCAATTCAACTATTTGGGGTAATTATAATTATAAATATGTAAATGAAAGCATTAAAAAAACAACAATTTTTTTTGAAGAAAATAGTCTGAACAGGTATGCTGACATTTTCACAATGTTTTGAAAAATATGCTTAAAGAAAAAATATGTATATGCTGCTGCTAAAAATTGACAGGAAATTTAGAGTAAAAATTTTCCAGAATGGAATGAAACTGTCAAACCCATAGGAAATACCTGTTACTGGTGAGGACATTAATATGATCCAAGAAAATATCATCAAGAATGAAATCTACTAATGAAAAAAGGTGTGCAAAGTTAACAATTTTGAAAACCGGGTAACCTTGGAAATATCGGCATTATTTCGGTTTTTATTATATGTATTTAGTAATTTCCATTGATTCCATAGTTATATACAAACAACAATATTTTATGTATTGAAGTTCTATTATAAACACAATATTGTCTTATTTCTTTAAAAGTTTAAGCATATGTTAGATCGCCTATCCTTGTGGGCTGACTGAAGGCTATCAATTTTAACGAACACGGACGGAACATTTGTTCCATCTTTATCGCGAGTACAACGATTCTGAGCTCAGCTCAAGTTAAGTTAGTTTTACCTTTGTCCAATAGAGGGCAGCATTATGCAGGGGGTGTCGGTTGACTAACTATAATATGTACAAACAACGCTAATGTCTAATTGAAATCGCTGCATCGTGTAATTGAAATCGTATGGCATTGTAATTCAGGAAATAATAATAATAATAGTAAAAATAGTAATAGTAAAAATTGTTGTATTTGTCTATAAATATCGGACCAAAAAGTAACTAATTAGTTCATAAATTTACTTTCATAATGGATTGCAGAAACATTTTGTTCATGCTAGCGTCCTCTAACGGAAGCCGTACGCATCAGACACCGTGCTTTCGCTACTCGCCGCGACTATCAAGGTCGTCCTGTGTTAATCCCGTGGCTTGAAAATTAAACCTTTCAAAACACTTAAGTAACTGTAAGTTTATCATACCTACAGTTGTAACTCTTCTTGGGGATGTAGTTCCTATAAAACTTTGGCCATTTAATTGTATATAAATTTGAAACATTCACACAGACGCATGTAGGCATGGTAAGAATAAATTACTTGTTTGTTAAATTACGTGTTACTTGTTTGTTACAACGTGGTACTTTAATACGAATAATACTAATTAAATGCTCTCTGCCTGATTGTATGCCTATATGCAAATAAATAAATGTATAAATAATACATATGGAAACTACTAACACTTTTTTATTTAAAAACTCAATTTTTTTACCCACTACAAATATTTTGTATATTTCTATTTTCTACACTATATTTTAGAATATATTAACAATGAAGGCGTAACAATACGGTTTTTGATTTCACTTTCTTGTAATTCTATGGCCCTTTTTATTAAATCATTGCACTCCTGCCATGTGCCATCTACTCGACGGCAATAAGGATTATAATGACCAATGCCATTATTAGTCATCGGTTTTACATAAGTGATAACACCATTCAGTACATATTTTTCTGGTAAATATAAATATACAGGTATTTCTGACAATGTTCTATACCTTTTAAGACGATTTTGGGTGTTGACTTTGAGGGCTGAGAAAGGCTCTTGAAAGTGTAAAAAAACATCCATGTCAATTAAAATATGGTTTCCTGTATGTTTTGTAACAGTTCCAATATTTTTGCAACTCTGGCAACTTATGTTGACATTTCTTGTATGGCTTAAAATTGCCATCTCAAGGGCAGTGCCTCGAGCATATTCCTGTTCCATCTGCGCATCCACTTCTACAATTATTTTATTTCTAGATTGTTTGTGATTGCATGTGTTGCAAATTGTTTCCTCAACAATGCTTGAAATAGTGGTAAGCAGCGTTTTAGCAATATTGCCAATATTCCCAGCACAATTCAAAACATTGCTACTGTTTAGCGAGAATATATTTAAAAGTATTGTAGGAGGTCAAAATGGCGGGAACTACCGCGACTCCCTAACATGGTAGCATTTTGGCCGAGCGTGGTCTAAGGCTTTAATTACTGGTCAAAATTCTAATTCATCAAATCTCTTCCAATTTATTCGAAGGCAAAACTAACTGGGTCCTTTTTCTTGAACCTTGTAGACACATTTTCTGACTACTAACTGACGCGTTTAAGTATTTAACATTTAATAAGGGCTGATAAAGCAAGACTACTCAAATGAAACGAAACACTTATCAAAACAATAACATCTATTAACAATAATAATCAACAATCCCGTTTGATAGGTTACATAAAAAATGAATGAGGCTTTGAACATAATGACGCTTCATTGAAACCAGAAGTTGATTTAGACAGACACACCTTTTAGCAGAGATAAATAAACAATTCTAATTTAAAATGAAATGCGAGACAAGTTGAAAAGACTTACCAGGACAATACACATATTTTTAAGTGCCTAGCGCACTGTACAACAACTTTACTTCATGATGGTCGAACGAGAAGAAGGAAAAGATTTTGCTCCCTTGCCTAGGTCAACCCGAATGCACGCAAGCATTTCTCCGTAGCCAATGACAACGCGTCAAATTTAAACTTATAAACACGCGGTCAAATCCTAAACCAGATGTTCAACTCAACACCAAAATCTTCGATATTCTCGAACATTCTACCCCGTCTACATCGCGCTCAATTTGATCACATCCTAACTAAATAATGGGTTTCCGACCCATTACAGTATTATTGTTACATACTCATTCAAATATGTCTTATAGGTAGACGAGTCAATATATGCGGCACAAATTATTTCTAAGAGACTGTCAAATGGGCACGTATTCAATGATATAATTTTCTTTCCCTGTATATTTACTCCAGACAGTAAATTTCCATTTTGGATAATAACTTTCTTCCTTTTTAATGACGACCTTTTGTGAATGATTTCGATGTCCGGGCAGGGTTGAAGATACCTTCCCCTTTTTTGCTTAGTGCTTATATTTTTGCTCTTTTGCTTATTAACCAATCCTTTCCAATTCTCCTTTAATCCAGCAACCAAACTGCGTATCATTTTGGTGCTCCTGTTCTGCAGATACTTGCTGTTGAACTGCAGCGGAACCTATTTTCAATGAACCTTGAATCGATCTAAAATGCTTCATAAAACCTTGTCTAACCTTATCGGATGATCTTTGTTCAATGTGTGAGTTTTTAGGTCATTGAAATAGGACTCCACTGTAGCAGAAGCTGCTACTTGGTTTGGCGATTCAAATAAGTTGCAAGCTATTCTGGTCCAGGCTGGAAAATGACAAGATATGCGTACTAAATTGCTGACTATTTCGGGTAGATAGTATGGATTAATTAAATATCCTTGTTTTGACTTTAAAGCTGTTTCTTCGGCGGTTACTTTTATTTCTTGAATTTTCTTTCTTAATAAGCCTTCATCGATGTCAGCATTAACTTCTTCCTTATCTGAATCGTCACATTCAATGGGATCGGGTTCATTAAATGTCTTAAATGTCTTTATCCTGGACATAAGTTCTTGCTGTCGATTACGGCATTCTGTGTCGTTGTTGTCTTGTTCGTCATAGCATTCACTGAGAGCAACCACGCACACAGAATAAAGAAGATTAATAAAATCGTCTATATTTGTACAATTGGTCATTGTCCCTACAATTCTTTTATAAAAATCCTTTATTCTGTATGTTTTACCAATTAAACATTTCCATCTAGACACCATTTTCATAATGTGCGCAATTTCTATTCTAACTAAGCAGGAAGTTAAAGGCCGTCCCTTGTTTGTTACGCAATCGTAGCATCTCTCTACGTAACATACAAAAGTTGTGCCATTAAAAGCCAGACAGACTGCATTTAAAAGTGCCTGAGTAGTCTGTCACAACTTCAAATGGCACCGGTGCACCTGACTTCAACCATTCAGTCAGGAAATAGGTAATAAAATTGGTGTCGTGCTTTTCTGACAGCGCTTGGCAGATAGGTATTACACAATTTCCTGTATTTATGACCGCTTGGTACAAGAATATATATGTGTATAAATACAAGAATATATATGTGTCCAGATAATCCATTTGGCCTTATTAATCTTTTTGTAAGGGAGCCAGTGGCGTCGATTATTAATGGTAATTCCTATTTTACTAATTTTTTATAGAGATCCAGCTGGTATGGTGACCAATAAAAGCAATAAATTTTGTCCAATTCGATTTCCTTTACACTACCACAAAATTCAACATCATTTCAGTCTCAATAGGTTATTAATGGGACTACAGAATTTACTATCTATTCCTAAAAGTCTATCCCTATCCTGCTGTTTTGCCTTCCTAAGGACATTGCTGCTGTATAAGTGTGCTGGCTCCGGATCACCATAAGTTCTGTGAGGAGTTTTTCTGCAGCCCCTTACTGTAACTTCGATGACAAGTCCATTTTCTTCTGTTGGAATGTTGTATGAGCAACCGCGTAGTTTGCCTCCACAGTCCTTACAGCATCCATTAATTATTAAATATGACCCAGAATTTAATGTATAAACCTTTGCCCGCTTAAAAATAAAACAACAAGGCAATTTATAGATTAGCCAAAGTTGCTTATTAATTATATCAGTCCATCCAGGTTGTAGCACGGAGTAGGTACGGATACCACCAAATCTGTCTTTGCTGGTGTACTGCGCATCATGTGGTTTTAACTTTGTCCAGATTTCCCAATTTAAATGAATGTTTCCTGTAAAATTAAGTAATTTTAAAAATAGATCGATGACATTATCAAAGAAATTTACAGTAGGAACTTTTTTCCAAATATAGTTTTACTTATTACTTGGACTAAATCTGAAAACACACACAATAAGTGATTGATTTTTTTATAAAGGTCTGAATTCTCAAATTCAAATGCACACACATATTCACCTTTTTATATCCTGCTGATAGTGAAATAATAATAAAAAAACTTTCTTTAGTACCTACCAAATCCGGTGCAATTATAACTTCATTATTTCCATTATTATACATGTTTTTGGAATAATAATCAAAGAACTGGAAAACTGAAACATCGTTACTCCGCTAACAAAAGTGTGATATACATACTCTACTTTGTAAAACTAGTTAGGTATACAATTTTAATTTAAAATTGTAACTACTTTCTTGTTACTCTCATTATGTATAATTATGTAAATTCAAATGAATCCAATGTGTAAAGTACTAGAATTTTCAATTCCTTGTCAAAGTTTCTCGATCAGAAAGATTATAAAACTATTGGTAAAAAGAGTAATGTTTAAAAAAAAAACAGGCAACTATGTGTGTGCATATATTGTTAAAGTTGAAGTAAACTCTATATTTAAATTGAAAAAAAAAAAAAAAAAACAACAACAGGCACTTTTGAAGTTCTTTTGTTATGGGTGTATCCAGTTCATATAAGAAGGGAGCACTCAAAAATGATAGGGGGTGTCTAGTAGATTTAATTAACATAATTCTTGCATGGAACAAGGTATGTAGTTGCTAAGAGCATTACAATGGCGACACACCGGGGCACACTTTTTATACTCATTATTGAATTGTGTATTGCACCTTTGCACATATTGGGCTCATGTATTGTTTTTACTTACCGGTGAAACTATTTTCTTCAGCATCCTTGTCACTGCTCTCTTCACCACTATCATCATTATCAGTTGTACTAGGCTCAACAAGATCCTTGTCAACAGGTTGAACAATACCTAATTCTTTCTTCAATTGACTCAGCACCCCTTGACGATTTTGTTTTACATAGATATATATATATATATATATATATATATATATATATATATATATATATATATATATATATATATATATATATATATATATATATATATATATATAGGAAAAAAAGGTATTGTTTGCGGTGAAATCTAAATATAAATATAGTAAAAAGGATTATCTTTTTTTGGGCATAACCGCTATCCTAAATGCAACCGTAGACACGTGTTTCAGACTTATTAGTCCTCGTCAGTACGGTATAGCCAAAGAGAAAGGATGGAAACTCACTGGAGAACTCAACAAAAGGGACCTTAATCAGGGAGACCAACGTCACCATTTGGAGCTTCAGTCACGACATCCTCGGATTTGAGGACAAGAAGTAACGTCGCGCCGAGGCAACAAGTACACCCCGAGGTGCAACCTTAGCCCTGGTACAATATAAAGGAAAAAAAGGTATTGTTTGCGGTGAAATCTAAATATAAATATAGTAAAAAGGATTATCTTTTTTTGGGCATAACCGCTATCTTAAATGCAACCGTAGACACGTGTTTCGGACTTATTAGTCCTCGTCAGTACGGTATAGCCAAAGAGAAAGGATGGAAACTCAATGGAGAACTCAACAATAGGGACCTTAATCAGGGAGACCAACGTCACCATTTGGAGCTTCAGTCACGACATCCTCGGATTTGAGGACAAGAAGTAACGTCGCGCCGAGGCAACAAGTACACCCCGAGGTGCAACCTTAGCCCTGGTACAATATAAAGGAAAAAAAGGTATTGTTTGCGGTGAAATCTAAATATAAATATAGTAAAAAGGATTATCTTTTTTTGGGCATAACCGCTATCTTAAATGCAACCGTAGACACGTGTTTCGGACTTATTAGTCCTCGTCAGTACGGTATAGCCAAAGAGAAAGGATGGAAACTCAATGGAGAACTCAACAAAAGGGACCTTAATCAGGGAGACCAACGTCACCATTTGGAGCTTCAGTCACGACATCCTCGGATTTGAGGACAAGAAGTAACGTCGCGCCGAGGCAACAAGTACACCCCGAGGTGCAACCTTAGCCCTGGTACAATATAAAGGAAAAAAAGGTATTGTTTGCGGTGAAATCTAAATATAAATATAGTAAAAAGGATTATCTTTTTTTGGGCATAACCGCTATCTTAAATGCAACCGTAGACACGTGTTTCGGACTTATTAGTCCTCGTCAGTACGGTATAGCCAAAGAGAAAGGATGGAAACTCAATGGAGAACTCAACAAAAGGGACCTTAATCAGGGAGACCAACGTCACCATTTGGAGCTTCAGTCACGACATCCTCGGATTTGAGGACAAGAAGTAACGTCGCGCCGAGGCAACAAGTACACCCCGAGGTGCAACCTTAGCCCTGGTACAATATAAAGGAAAAAAAGGTATTGTTTGCGGTGAAATCTAAATATAAATATAGTAAAAAGGATTATCTTTTTTTGGGCATAACCGCTATCTTAAATGCAACCGTAGACACGTGTTTCGGACTTATTAGTCCTCGTCAGTACGGTATAGCCAAAGAGAAAGGATGGAAACTCAATGGAGAACTCAACAAAAGGGACCTTAATCAGGGAGACCAACGTCACCATTTGGAGCTTCAGTCACGACATCCTCGGATTTGAGGACAAGAAGTAACGTCGCGCCGAGGCAATATATATATATATATATATATATACAGTAAAAGTATTTTTTCGGGCATAACCGCTAACTAAATGCAACCGTAGACACGTGTTTCGGACTTGTTAGTCCTCATCAGTACGGTATAGCCAAAGAGTAAGATGGAAGCTCTATGGAGAAGTAAACAAAAGGGACCTTAATCAGGGAGACCGACGTCACCAATTGATGCTTCGGTCGCAACATCCTCGGTATGGAGGATAAGAAGCAACGTAGCGTCGAGGTAAACAGTACACCCCAAGGTACGCCTTTTAGCCCATGGTATAATAAATGAAAAATTAATTATTTGCGGTGTAATTTAAACAGTAAAAGTATTTTTTCGGGCATAACCGCTAACTAAATGCAACCGTAGACACGTGTTTCGGACTTGTTAGTCCTCATCAGTACGGTATAGCCAAAGAGTAAGATGGAAGCTCTATGGAGAAGTAAACAAAAGGGACCTTAATCAGGGAGACCAACGTCACCAATTGATGCTTCGGTCGCAACATCCTCGGTATGGAGGATAAGAAGCAACGTCGCGTCGAGGTAAACAGTACACCCCAAGGTACGCCTTTTAGCCCATGGTATAATAAAAGAAAAATTAATTATTTGCGGTGTAATTGAAACAGTAAAAGTATTTTTTCGGGCATAACCGCTAACTAAATGCAACCGTAGACACGTGTTTCGGACTTGTTAGTCCTCATCAGTACGGTATAGCCAAAGAGTAAGATGGAAGCTCTATGGAGAAGTAAACAAAAGGGACCTTAATCAGGGAGACCTACGTCACCAATTGATGCTTCGGTCGCAACATCCTCGGTATGGAGGATAAGAAGCAACGTCGCGTCGAGGTAAACAGTACACCCCAAGGTACGCCTTTTAGCCCATGGTATAATAAAAGAAAAATTAATTATTTGCGTTGTAATTTAAACAGTAAAAGTATTTTTTCGGGCATAACCGCTAACTAAATGCAACCGTAGACACGTGTTTCGGACTTGTTAGTCCTCATCAGTACGGTATAGCCAAAGAGTAAGATGGAAGCTCTATGGAGAAGTAAACAAAAGGGACCTTAATCAGGGAGACCAACGTCACCAATTGATGCTTCGGTCGCAACATCCTCGGTATGGAGGATAAGAAGCAACGTCGCGTCGAGGTAAACAGTACACCCCAAGGTACGCCTTTTATTATACCATGGGCTAAAAGGCGTACCTTGGGGTGTACTGTTTACCTCGACGCGACGTTGCTTCTTATCCTCCATACCGAGGATGTTGCGACCGAAGCATCAATTGGTGACGTTGGTCTCCCTGATTAAGGTCCCTTTTGTTTACTTCTCCATAGAGCTTCCATCTTACTCTTTGGCTATACCGTACTGATGAGGACTAACAAGTCCGAAACACGTGTCTACGGTTGCATTTAGTTAGCGGTTATGCCCGAAAAAATACTTTTACTGTTTAAATTACACCGCAAATAATTAATTTTTCTTTTATTATACCATGGGCTAAAAGGCGTACCTTGGGGTGTACTGTTTACCTCGACGCGACGTTGCTTCTTATCCTCCATACCGAGGATGTTGCGACCGAAGCATCAATTGGTGACGTTGGTCTCCCTGATTAAGGTCCCTTTTGTTTACTTCTCCATAGAGCTTCCATCTTACTCTTTGGCTATACCGTACTGATGAGGACTAACAAGTCCGAAACACGTGTCTACGGTTGCATTTAGTTAGCGGTTATGCCCGAAAAAATACTTTTACTGTTTAAATTACACCGCAAATAATTAATTTTTCTTTTATTATACCATGGGCTAAAAGGCGTACCTTGGGGTGTACTGTTTACCTCGACGCGACGTTGCTTCTTATCCTCCATACCGAGGATGTTGCGACCGAAGCATCAATTGGTGACGTTGGTCTCCCTGATTAATGTCCCTTTTGTTTACTTCTCCATAGAGCTTCCATCTTACTCTTTGGCTATACCGTACTGATGAGGACTAACAAGTCCGAAACACGTGTCTACGGTTACATTTAGTTAGCGGTTATGCCCGAAAAAAAATACTTTTACTGTTTAAATTACACCGCAAATAATTAATTTTTCTTTTATTATACCATGGGCTAAAAGGCGTACCTTGGGGTGTACTGTTTACCTCGACGCGACGTTGCTTCTTATCCTCCATACCGAGGATGTTGCGACCGAAGCATCAATTGGTGACGTTGGTCTCCCTGATTAAGGTCCCTTTTGTTTACTTCTCCATAGAGCTTCCATCTTACTCTTTGGCTATACCGTACTGATGAGGACTAACAAGTCCGAAACACGTGTCTACGGTTGCATTTAGTTAGCGGTTATGCCCGAAAAAATACTTTTACTGTTTAAATTACACCGCAAATAATTAATTTTTCTTTTATTATACCATGGGCTAAAAGGCGTACCTTGGGGTGTACTGTTTACCTCGACGCGACGTTGCTTCTTATCCTCCATACCGAGGATGTTGCGACCGAAGCATCAATTGGTGACGTTGGTCTCCCTGATTAAGGTCCCTTTTGTTTACTTCTCCATAGAGCTTCCATCTTACTCTTTGGCTATACCGTACTGATGAGGACTAACAAGTCCGAAACACGTGTCTACGGTTGCATTTAGTTAGCGGTTATGCCCGAAAAAATACTTTTACTGTTTAAATTACACCGCAAATAATTAATTTTTCTTTTATTATACCATGGGCTAAAAGGCGTACCGTGGGGTGTACTGTTTACCTCGACGCGACGTTGCTTCTTATCCTCCATACCGAGGATGTTGCGACCGAAGCATCAATTGGTGACGTTGGTCTCCCTGATTAAGGTCCCTTTTGTTTACTTCTCCATAGAGCTTCCATCTTACTCTTTGGCTATACCGTACTGATGAGGACTAACAAGTCCGAAACACGTGTCTACGGTTGCATTTAGTTAGCGGTTATGCCCGAAAAAATACTTTTACTGTTTAAATTACACCGCAAATAATTAATTTTTCTTTTATATATATATATATATATATATATATATATATATATATATATATATATATATATATATATATATATATATATATATATATATATATATGGTAATATATATATATATATATATATATATATATATATATATATATATATATATATATATATAAGATTTGGGCATATATTTTGTCTTCATTGCTCTTGACATCGTTGTCCAAACAGGATCCGAAAAACACTTTAAATTTTCTCCAGAAAAAAGAATTGGTGATGACGTGACGTTCTTAGTTGAAGTCATCTCTACCGTGCATTGCGGCTTGAACACAGTTATTCAATGTGGAGTATTTGCAATAGTTGAAAGACAAGAGTATGGTTTAATTTTTTAAATAGGGATCAAAATCTCGCATTCGTATGCACGCATGCAACTGAAGGGAAAATATTACTGTCCTATTTTTGTTCCATACAGACTATGTTGGCATCACTTCGCTTTTCGGTACGAATTGCCGGAAAAGTGGGGAGTTCTTGGCCCACCATGTAAAATTACTTACACTATGGTTTTACCCAAAGTTTTACACTGGTTTTACCCAGAAACTGTACGTAGCGGAAAAATTTAGAACTACGGTGGTGACGTCACGAATTACCAACTTTTTAATTACAAAACATTAAAATGCCAAAATTGCACAGAACGGTGTCGCAGCAATCTGACAAAGAACGCCGATGTTCCGGTGGAAATACAAAAAGGTAATTGGCGACAAAATGCTCTCAAACTTATGACGCACAAAAAAACCAGCACGTTCCAGACATATCAAAATACGGCCAAAATATACAGACTAATTGGCTTCTCGTGGTTGTACAACATTTCTGTTTGGGGACTAACGGTGGTGACAGATTCCCTACCTAAGTAGGCCTAATTAGGGCGAAACCGGCAATACACAATTATGACGAATTAGCCGAAAAAACTGGACGTAGGATGATGGAATTTTGTTCCGAAGGTGCATGTAATCCAAAACAATGCCTAACGGCAGTAATTAAGACATTAATTACGCGTAAACAGGCTACAAAAAAGCCAAGCCTTCCAATATGACGAAGTCGGTCAACAGATGTCGCCACGAGTCGGTAACGCTGTTTAAATCCGCCTCAACGAACGAAAGAGTCACCGCTGGTGGTAGAAATTTGAATTAAACAATTCGGTGTAAATAGCCAATGAAATGCGTCGTTTGCCTGAACAAGCGAGAAACGCACTCTGGGGGTAGAAATTTGAATTAAACAATTCGGGGTAAAAAGCGCCATCTACATTCGCCCGTTCAGGCGGATTCAACCCATAGACGTGCGGTCCAGAAGTTAGAAATGGCAACCTAAAAATAAAAGTGTAACATATTCTTAGATTAAAAAATAATTCCAGTTAATATTTTAATTTAAGTTTAAATATGTTTTCAGAGCAATGTATTTTTTTATTTTCTATTATATTATAAACAATATAAATAACAATAAATGTTTTGTTTTAACGTTTATGCATAGTGGACTGTAAAGTGATGCTGTTAGAAATGCTCAGATAACAACCGGGGAGAAGTTAGCCTTAAAAGTTGGCAACAAAAAAAAATTTCAACCGATTTGAATGAACCATACCTCTTTAGAAAGCCCATAACGTACTGAATGTCTGGTAGTTATGGCAACATGGTGGATTTTGAAATATCTCTATATACCAAAGTTTTGTGTCGAATTGTTCCGAAAGAAAAAGTTTTGTTCCTCTTCCGTTCGCGAGATATAGCCATTTTTTTGAGGGGGGCTGGGGAAATGCCAGCCCCACCACATTGGAATTTTGAAAATTTGTTTATGCCAAAGTTTTGTGTTAGTTTTGTGTCGTTTTGTTCCGTTGAGAAAAAGTTTTGTTCCGACCTATTTCCGGAGATATAAGCAATTTTCCGAGGGGGGGGGGCCAGAAAAGCTTTTTTGGAATTTTGAAATTTTCTCGATGCCACAGTATTGTATTAGTTTTGTGCCTAATTGTTCCGCAGAAAAAGTTTTGTTCCGCTTTATTTTTGGAAATACAAGCTATTTTTCGATGAGCGGTTTCTACTTACGTTTGCGACATTGCCTATATCTAAATGTATGTACTTATGTCTGCATCAATAAACTATGTACACATGTATGATTGAGAAAAAATCGCGTCCAAGTATAGTCATAAAATTATTGTTTTACATTATTGCGGTAATAGCATAGTGTAAGTACTTTTACATGGTGGGCCACTTTTCCGGCAATTCGCAGAAGAAAGCGCAGTGATACCAACATAGTCTGTATGGAACAAGAATTGGACAGTAATATTTTGCCCTTCAGTTGCATGCGTGCGTGCGAATGCGAGATTTTGATTGCTATTTAAAAAATTAAACCATAATCTTGTCTTTCAACTATTCCAAATACTCCACATTGAACAACTTTGTTCAAACCGCAATGCATGGTAGTTTACAAAAGTTGTCGTTGCTACTATGGCCATCTATGGCTGCTACTCGAAGCTACATAGATGACACCATTACAGTATTCTATAATAACTGTAATAATTTTTATTTTTTAAATTTTTCTTTCTGTACTACTATGGTCAATACGTCTTAGTCTTACAAAACGAGTGCCACATTTATCGTTTATAAATTTAGATAATGTGGCAGCTATATTGGTTGGTGGATTCCATTGTTACCAACGTCAGAAGTAAACACAGAAAACTGAGTCTATATTGTGAAACCAAAGTAGAAAAATTAAGAATTCTTACTGCGAAAATTCAAATGGTAAATATTGTTCTAATTATAAAGCACCGACCTTCGATTACTATATATATTAATAGGTAATGTTCTGGTGATATTTCCTATACGTGACAACACTTTCAGGTGATTTTTCCAACAATTGGCAAAATTGCGCTTTCTGTAACAAGGTAGATAGAGACGGACTGAGTTTTTTAGAAAGAGATCGTCGCGTTCTTGGCCCACCATGTAAAAGTAAACCGGGCCCGGTTGTACCATAGGGTACAAGGGTACAGGCCATAGGGAAATAGTTCCCGGTTACTATCACGGCGCCAAACGGAGGCGACACGCTTGGCTCCGGCCGGGTGCTAGACGGAGAGAGTTGCATGTCTTCCAAGGTTTATTTTTTCCATGTTATAATGTATAAACTGAATGTGTCCGGATTACGGTCTACTTACAGGGTTGCAAGTATCAATTTCAAAACTTTTCGAATACTTTTAGAGGTACATGTATCGAAATGTTCAGTACAGATAATAAGAAACAGCACACGGCAAACGACCAACAGCGGGGTCGTTTGCCGTGTGCTGTACGCATTTTTCTCGATGGAACAAAACGACACAAACCTAACACAAAACTTTAGCATCGAGAAAGTTTCAAAATTCCAAAAAGCTGTTGTAGCCCCACCTCCGAAAATTGCTTATCTCTCCGAAAATAGGTCGGAACAAAACTTTTTCTCGACGGAACAAAACGATACAAACCTAACACAGAACTTTGGCATCGAGAAAATTTCAAAATTCCAAAAAGCTGTTCTAGCCCCACCTCCGAAAATTGCTTATCTCTCCGAAAATAGATCGGAACAAAACATTTTCTCGACGGAATAAAACGACACAAACCTGACACAAAACCTTGCCATCGAGAAAATTTCAAAATTCCAAAAAGCTGTTCTAGCCCCATCTCCGAAAATAGATCGGAACAAAACTTTTTCTCGACGGAACAAAACGACACAAACCTAACACAGAACTTTGGCATCGAGAAAATTTCAAATTTCAAAAAGCTGTTCTAGCCCCACCTCTGAAAATTGCTTATTTCTCCGAAAATAGATCGGAACAAAACTTTTCCTCGACGGAACAAAACGACACAAACCTAACACAGAACTTAGGCATCAAGAAAATTTCAAAATTCCAAAGAGCTGTTCTAGCCCCACCTCCGAAAATTGCTTAATTCTCCGAAAATAGGTCGGAACAAAATTTTTCTCGACGGAACAAAACGACACAAACCCAACACAGAACTTTGGCATCGAGAAAATTTCAAAATTCCAAAAAGCTGTTCTAGCCCCATCTCCGAAAATAGATCGGAACAAAACTTTTTCTCGACGGAACAAAACGACACAAACCTGACACAAAACTTTGCTATCGAGAAAATTTCAAAATTCCAAGAAGTTGTTCTAGCCCCACCTCCGAAAATTGCTTATTTCTCCGAAAATAGGTCGGAACAAAATTTTTCTCGACGGAACAAAATGACACAAACCTAATATAAAACTTTGCCATCGAGAAAATTTCAAAATTTCAAAAAGCTGTTCTAGCCCCACCTCCGAAAATTGCTTATTTCTCCGAAAATAGATCGAAACAAAACTTTTTCTCGACGGAACAAAACGACACAAACCTAACATAAAACTTTGCCTTCGAGAAAATTTCAAAATTCCAAAAAGCTGTTATAGCTCCACCTCCGAAAATTGCTTATTTCTCCGAAAATAGATCAGAACAAAACTTTTTCTCGACGGAACAAAACGACACAAACCTGACACAAAACTTTGCCATCGAGAAAATTTCAAAATTCCAAGAAGTTGTTCTAGCCCCACCTCCGAAAATTGCTTATTTCTCCGAAAATAGATCGGAACAAAACTTTTTCTCGACCGAACAAAACGACACAAACCTAACACAAAACTTTGCCATCGAGAAAATTACAAAATTCCAAAAAGCTGTTCTAGCCCCACCTCCGAAAATTTCTTATTTCTCCGAAAATAGATCGGAACAAAACTTTTTCTCGACGGAACAAAACGACACAAACCTAACACAAAACTTTGCCATCGAGAAAATTTCAAAATTCCAAAAAGCTGTTCTAGCCCCACCTCCGAAAATTGCTTATTTCTCCGAAAATAGATCGGAACAAAACTTTTTCTCGACGGAACAAAACGACACAAACCTAACACAGAACTTTGGCATCGAGAAAATTTCAAAATTCCAAAAAGCTGTTCTAGCCCCACCTCCGAAAATTGCTTATTTCTCCGAAAATAGGTCGGAACAAAACTTTTTCTCGACGGAACAAAACGACACAAACCCAACACAGAACTTTGGCATCGAGAAAATTCCAAAATTGCGAAAAGCTGTTCTAGCCCTACCTCCGAAAGTTGCTTATTTCTCCGAAAATAGATCGGAACAAAACTTTTTCTCGACGGAACAAAACGACACAAACCTAACAAAACTTTGCCATCGAGAAAATTTCAAAATTCCAAAAAACTGTTCTAGCCCCACCTCCGAAAATTTCTTATTTCTCCGAAAATAGATCGGAACAAAACTTTTTCTCGACGGAACAAAACGACACAAACCTAACACAAAACTTTGCCATCGAGAAAATTTCAAAATTCCAAAAAAGCTGTTCTAGCCCCACCTCCGATAATTGCTTATTTCTCCGAAAATAGCTCGGAACAAAACTTTTTCTCGACGGAACAAAACGACACAAACCTAACACAAAACTTTGCCATCGAGAAAATTTCAATATTCCAAAAAGCTGTTCTAGCCCCACCTCCGAAAATTGCTTATTTCTCCGAAAATAGATCGGAACAAAACTTTTTCTCGACGGAACAAAACGACACAAACCTAACACAAAACTTTGCCATCGAGAAAATTTCTAAATTCCAAAAAGCTGTTCCAGCCCCACCTCCGACAATTGCTTATTTCTCCGAAAATAGATCGGAACAAAACTTTTTCTCGACGGAACAAAACAACACAAAACTTTGGCATAGAGATAATGTCAAAAATCCAAAAAGCTGTTCTAGCCCCACCTCCGAAAATTGCTTATTTCTCCGAAAATAGATCGGTACGAAAATTTTTCTCGACGGAACAAAACAACACAAAACTTTGGCAATGAGAAAATGTCAAAAATCCAAAAAGCTGTTCTAGCCCTGCCTCGAAAAATATCTTGTTTCCCCGAAAATAGGTCGGAACAAAACTATTTCTGGACGGAACAAAACGACACAAACCTGACACAAAACTTTGCCATCGAGAAAATTTCAAAATTTCAAAAAGCTGTTCTAGCCCCACCTCCGAAAATTGCTTATATCTCCGAAAATAGATCGGAACAAAACTTTTTCTCGACGGAACAAAACGACACAAACCTAACACAGAACGTTGCCATCGACAAAATTTCAAAATTCCAAAAAGCTGTTCTAGCCCCGAATCCGAAAATTGCTTATTTCTCCGAAAATAGGTCGGAACAAAACTTTTTCTCGACGGAACAAAACGACACAAACCCAACACAGAACTTTGGCATCGAGAAAATTCCAAAATTGCGAAAAGCTGTTCTAGCCCTACCTCCGAAAGTTGCTTATTTCTCCGAAAATAGATCGGAACAAAACTTTTTCTCGACGGAACAAAACGACACAAACCTAACAAAACTTTGCCATCGAGAAAATTTCAAAATTCCAAAAAACTGTTCTAGCCCCACCTCCGAAAATTTCTTATTTCTCCGAAAATAGATCGGAACAAAACTTTTTCTCGACGGAACAAAACGACACAAACCTAACACAAAACTTTGTCATCGAGAAAATTTCAAAATTCCAAAAAAGCTGTTCTAGCCCCACCTCCGATAATTGCTTATTTCTCCGAAAATAGCTCGGAACAAAACTTTTTCTCGACGGAACAAAACGACACAAACCTAACACAAAACTTTGCCATCGAGAAAATTTCAATATTCCAAAAAGCTGTTCTAGCCCCACCTCCGAAAATTGCTTATTTCTCCGAAAATAGATCGGAACAAAACTTTTTCTCGACGGAACAAAACGACACAAACCTAACACAAAACTTTGCCATCGAGAAAATTTCAATATTCCAAAAAGCTGTTCTAGCCCCACCTCCGAAAATTGCTTATTTCTCCGAAAATAGATCGGAACAAAACTTTTTCTCGACGGAACAAAACGACACAAACCTAACACAAAACTTTGCCATCGAGAAAATTTCTAAATTCCAAAAAGCTGTTCCAGCCCCACCTCCGAAAATTGCTTATTTCTCCGAAAATAGATCGGAACAAAACTTTTTCTCGACGGAACAAAACAACACAAAACTTTGGCATAGAGATAATGTCAAAAATCCAAAAAGCTGTTCTAGCCCCACCTCCGAAAATTGCTTATTTCTCCGAAAATAGATCGGTACGAAAATTTTTCTCGACGGAACAAAACAACACAAAACTTTGGCAATGAGAAAATGTCAAAAATCCAAAAAGCTGTTCTAGCCCTGCCTCGAAAAATATCTTGTTTCCCCGAAAATAGGTCGGAACAAAACTATTTCTCGACGGAACAAAACGACACAAACCTGACACAAAACTTTGCCATCGAGAAAATTTCAAAATTTCAAAAAGCTGTTCTAGCCCCACCTCCGAAAATTGCTTATATCTCCGAAAATAGATCGGAACAAAACTTTTTCTCGACGGAACAAAACGACACAAACCTAACAAAACTTTGCCATCGAGAAAATTTCAAAATTCCAAAAAGCTGTTCTAGCCCCACCTCCGAAAATTGCTTATTTCTCCGAAAATAGATCGAAACAAAGCTTTTTCTCGACGGAACAAAACGACACAAACCTAACAAAACTTTGCCATCGAGAAAATTTCAAAATTCCAAAAAGCTGTTCTAGCCCCACCTCCGAAAATTGCTTATTTCTCCGAAAATAGATCGGAACAAAACCTTTTCTCGACGGAACAAAACGACACAAACCTAACACAAAACTTTACCATCGAGAAAGTTTCAAAATTCCAAAAAGCTGTTCTAGCCCCACCTCCGAAAATTGCTTATTTCTCCGAAAATAGATCGGAACAAAACTTTTTCTCGACGGAACAAAACGACACAAACCTGACACAAAACTTTGCCATCGAGAAAATTTCAAAATTCCAAAAAGCTGTTCTAGCCCCACCTCCGAAAATTGCTTATTTCTCCGAAAATAGATCGGAACAAAACTTTTTCCCGACGGAACAAAACGACACAAACCTCCCACAAAACTTTGCCATCGAGATAATTTCAAAATTCCAAAAAGCTGTTCTAGCCCCACCTCCGAAAATTGCTTATTTCTCCGAAAATAGGTCGGAACAAAACTTTTTCTCGACGGAACAAAACGACACAAACCTAACACAGAACTTTGGCATCGAGAAAATTTCAAAATTCCAAAAAGCTGTTCTAGCCCCACCTCCGAAAATTGCTTATTTCTCCGAAAATAGATCGGAACAAAACTTTTTCTCGACGGAACAAAACGACACAAACCTGACACAAAACTTTGCCATCGAGAAAATTTCAAAATTCCAAAAAGCTGTTCTAGCCCCACCTCCGAAAATTGCTTATTTCTCCGAAAATAGGTCGGAACAAAACTTTTTCTCGACGGAACAAAACGACACAAACCTAACACAGAACTTTGGCATCGAGAAAATTTCAAAATTCCAAAAAGCTGTTCTAGCCCCACCTCCGAAAATTGCTTATTTCTCCGAAAATAGATCGGAACAAAACTTTTTCCCGACGGAACAAAACGACACAAACCTCCCACAAAACTTTGCCATCGAGATAATTTCAAAATTCCAAAAAGCTGTTCTAGCCCCACCTCCGAAAATTGCTTATTTCTCCGAAAATAGATCGGAACAAAACTTTTTCTCGACGGAACAAAACGACACAAACCTAACATAAAACTTTGCCTTCGAGAAAATTTCAAAATTCCAAAAAGCTCTTATAGCCCCACCTCCGAAAATTGCTTATTTCTCCGAAAATAGATCGGAACAAAACTTTTTCTCGACGGAACAAAACGACACAAACCTGACACAAAACTCTGCTATCGAGAAAATTTCAAAATTCCAAGAAGTTGTTCTAGCCCCACCTCCGAAAATTGCTTATTTCTCCGAAAATAGGTCGGAACAAAATTTTTCTCGACGGAACAAAATGACACAAACCTAATATAAAACTTTGCCATCGAGAAAATTTCAAAATTTCAAAAAGCTGTTCTAGCCCCACCTCCGAAAATTGCTTATTTCTCCGAAAATAGATCGAAACAAAACTTTTTCTCGACGGAACAAAACGACACAAACCTAACATAAAACTTTGCCTTCGAGAAAATTTCAAAATTCCAAAAAGCTGTTATAGCTCCACCTCCGAAAATTGCTTATTTCTCCGAAAATAGATCAGAACAAAACTTTTTCTCGACGGAACAAAACGACACAAACCTGACACAAAAACTTTGCCATCGAGAAAATTTCAAAATTCCAAGAAGTTGTTCTAGCCCCACCTCCGAAAATTGCTTATTTCTCCGAAAATAGATCGGAACAAAACTTTTTCTCGACCGAACAAAACGACACAAACCTAACACAAAACTTTGCCATCGAGAAAATTACAAAATTCCAAAAAGCTGTTCTAGCCCCACCTCCGAAAATTTCTTATTTCTCCGAAAATAGATCGGAACAAAACTTTTTCTCGACGGAACAAAACGACACAAACCTAACACAAAATTTTGCCATCGAGAAAATTTCAAAATTCCAAAAAGCTGTTCTAGCCCCACCTCCGAAAATTGCTTATTTCTCCGAAAATAGATCGGAACAAAACTTTTTCTCGACGGAACAAAACGACACAAACCTAACACAGAACTTTGGCATCGAGAAAATTTCAAAATTCCAAAAAGCTGTTCTAGCCCCACCTCCGAAAATTGCTTATTTCTCCGAAAATAGGTCGGAACAAAACTTTTTCTCGACGGAACAAAACGACACAAACCCAACACAGAACTTTGGCATCGAGAAAATTCCAAAATTGCGAAAAGCTGTTCTAGCCCTACCTCCGAAAGTTGCTTATTTCTCCGAAAATAGATCGGAACAAAACTTTTTCTCGACGGAACAAAACGACACAAACCTAACAAAACTTTGCCATCGAGAAAATTTCAAAATTCCAAAAAACTGTTCTAGCCCCACCTCCGAAAATTTCTTATTTCTCCGAAAATAGATCGGAACAAAACTTTTTCTCGACGGAACAAAACGACACAAACCTAACACAAAACTTTGCCATCGAGAAAATTTCAAAATTCCAAAAAAGCTGTTCTAGCCCCACCTCCGATAATTGCTTATTTCTCCGAAAATAGCTCGGAACAAAACTTTTTCTCGACGGAACAAAACGACACAAACCTAACACAAAACTTTGCCATCGAGAAAATTTCAATATTCCAAAAAGCTGTTCTAGCCCCACCTCCGAAAATTGCTTATTTCTCCGAAAATAGATCGGAACAAAACTTTTTCTCGACGGAACAAAACGACACAAACCTAACACAAAACTTTGCCATCGAGAAAATTTCTAAATTCCAAAAAGCTGTTCCAGCCCCACCTCCGAAAATTGCTTATTTCTCCGAAAATAGATCGGAACAAAACTTTTTCTCGACGGAACAAAACAACACAAAACTTTGGCATAGAGATAATGTCAAAAATCCAAAAAGCTGTTCTAGCCCCACCTCCGAAAATTGCTTATTTCTCCGAAAATAGATCGGTACGAAAATTTTTCTCGACGGAACAAAACAACACAAAACTTTGGCAATGAGAAAATGTCAAAAATCCAAAAAGCTGTTCTAGCCCTGCCTCGAAAAATATCTTGTTTCCCCGAAAATAGGTCGGAACAAAACTATTTCTGGACGGAACAAAACGACACAAACCTGACACAAAACTTTGACATCGAGAAAATTTCAAAATTTCAAAAAGCTGTTCTAGCCCCACCTCCGAAAATTGCTTATATCTCCGAAAATAGATCGGAACAAAACTTTTTCTCGACGGAACAAAACGACACAAACCTAACACAGAACGTTGCCATCGACAAAATTTCAAAATTCCAAAAAGCTGTTCTAGCCCCGAATCCGAAAATTGCTTATTTCTCCAAAAATAGATCGGATCAAAACTTTTTCCCGACGGAACAAAACGACACAAACCTAACAAAACTTTGCCATCGAGAAAATTTCAAAATTCCAAAAAGCTGTTCTAGCCCCACCTCCGAAAAATGCTTATTTCTCCGAAAATAAATCGGAAGAAAACTTTTTCTCGACGGAACAAAACGACACAAACCTAACACAAAACTCTGCCATCGAGAAAATTTCAAAATTCCAAAAAGCTGTTCTAGCCCCACCTCCGAAAATTGCTTATTTCTCCGAAAATAGATCGGAACAAAACTTTTTCTCGACGGAACAAAACGACACAAACCTAACAAAACTTTGCCATCGAGAAAATTTCAAAATTCCAAAAAGCTGTTCTAGCCCCACCTCCGAAAATTGCTTATTTCTCCGAAAATAGATCGAAACAAAGCTTTTTCTCGACGGAACAAAACGACACAAACCTAACAAAACTTTGCCATCGAGAAAATTTCAAAATTCCAAAAAGCTGTTCTAGCCCCACCTCCGAAAATTGCTTATTTCTCCGAAAATAGATCGGAACAAAACTTTTTCTCGACGGAACAAAACGACACAAACCTAACACAAAACTTTGCCATCGAGAAAATTTCAAAATTCCAAAAAGCTGTTCTAGCCCCACCTCCAAAATTGCTTATTTCTCCGAAAACAGATCGGAACAAAACTTTTTCTCGACGGAACAAAACGACACAAACCTGACACAAAACTTTGCCATCGAGAAAATTTCAAAATTCCAAAAAGCTGTTCTAGCCCCACCTCCGAAAATTGCTTATTTCTCCGAAAATAGATCGGAACAAAACTTTTTCTCGACGGAACAAAACGACACAAACCTAACACAAAACTTTGCCATCGAGAAAATTTCAAAATTCCAAAAAGCTGTTCTAGCCCCACCTCCAAAAATTGCTTATTTCTCCGAAAATAGATCGGAACAAAACTTTTTCTCGACGGAACAAAACGACACAAACCAAACAAAACTTTGCCATGGAGAAAATTTCAAAATTCCAAAAAGCTGTTCTAGCCCCACCTCCGAAAATTGCTTATTTCTCCGAAAATAGATCGGAACAAAACTTTTTCTCGACGGAATAAAACGACACAAACCTAACACAAAACTTTACTATCGAGAAAATTTCAAAATTCCAAAAAGCTGTTCTAGCCCCACCTCCGAAAATTGCTTATTTCTCCGAAAATAGATCGGAACAAAACTTTTTCTCGACGGAACAAAACGACACAAACCTAACACAATACTTTGCCATCGAGAAAATTTCAAAATTCCAAAAAGCTGTTCTAGCCCCACCTCCTAAAATTGCTTATTTCTCCGAAAATAGATCGGAACAAAACTTTTTCTCGACGGAACAAAACGACACAAACCAAACAAAACTTTGCCATCGAGAAAATTTCAAAATTCCAAAAAGCTGTTCTAGCCCCACCTCCGAAAATTGCTTATTTCTCCGAAAATAGATCGGAACAAAACTTTTTCTCGACGGAACAAAACGACACAAACCTAACACAAAACTTTGCCATCGAGAAAATTTCAAAATTCCGTAACGCTGTTCTAGCCCCACCTCCAAAATTGCTTATTTCTCCGAAAACAGATCGGAACAAAACTTTTTCTCCACGGAACAAAACGACACAAACCTGACACAAAACTTTGCCATCGAGAAAATTTCAAACATCCAAAAAGCTGTCCTAGCCCCGCCTCGAAAAATTGCTTATTTCCCCGAAAATAGGTCGGAACAAAACTTTTTCTCGACGGAACAAAACGACACAAACCTAACAAAACTTTGCCATCGAGAAAATTTCAAAATTCTAAAAAGCTGTTCTAGCCCCACCTCCGAAAATTGCTTATTTCTCCAAAAATAGATCGGAACAGAACTTTTTCTCGACATAACGAAACGACAAACTTAACAAAACTTTGCCATCGAGAAAATTTCAAAATTCCAAAAAGCTGTTCTAGCCCCACCTCCAATTTCTCACCGCTCATTTCTCCGAAAATAGATCGGAACAAAACTTTTTCTCGACGGAACAAAACGACACAAACCTAACACAATACTTTGCCATCGAGAAAATTTCAAAATTCCAAAAAGCTGTTCTAGCCCCACCTCCAAAAATTGCTTATTTCTCCGAAAATAGATCGGAACAAAACTTTTTCTCGACGGAGCAAAACGACACAAACCTAACAAAACTTTGCCATCGAGAAAATTTCAAAATTCCAAAAAGCTGTTCTAGCCCCACCTCAGAAAATTGCTTATTTCTCCGAAAATAGATCGGAACAAAACTTTTTCTCGACGGAACAAAACGACACAAACCTAACAAAACTTTGCCATCGAGAAAATTTCAAAATTCCAAAAAGCTGTTCTAGCCCCACCTCCGAAAATTGCTTATTTCTCCGAAAATAGATCGGAACAAAACTTTTTCTCGACGGAATAAAACGACACAAACCTAACACAAAACTTTACCATCAAGAAAATTTCAAAATTCCAAAAAGCTGTTCTAGCCCCACCTCCGAAAATAGATCGGAACAAAACTTTTTCTCGACAGAACAAAACGACACAAACCTAACACAATACTTTGCCATCGAGAAAATTTCAAAATTCCAAAAAGCTGTTCTAGCACCACCTCCTAAAATTGCTTATTTCTCCGAAAATAGATCGGAACAAAACTTTTTCTCGACGGAACAAAACGACACAAACCTAACAAAACTTTGCCATCGACAAAATTTCAAAATTCCAAAAAGCTGTTCTAGCCCCACCTCCGAAAATTGCTTATTTCTCCGAAAATAGATCGAAACAAAGCTTTTTCTCGACGGAACAAAACGACACAAACCTAACAAAACTTTGCCATCGAGAAAATTTCAAAATTCCAAAAAGCTGTTCTAGCCCCACCTCCGAAAATTGCTTATTTCTCCGAAAATAGATCGGAACAAAACTTTTTCTCGACGGAACAAAACGACACAAACCTAACACAAAACTTTGCCATCGAGAAAATTTCAAAATTCCAAAAAGCTGTTCTAGCCCCACCTCCAAAAATTGCTTATTTCTCCGAAAATAGATCGGAACAAAACTTTTTCTCGACGGAACAAAACGACACAAACCAAACAAAACTTTGCCATGGAGAAAATTTCAAAATTCCAAAAAGCTGTTCTAGCCCCACCTCCGAAAATTGCTTATTTCTCCGAAAATAGATCGGAACAAAACTTTTTCTCGACGGAATAAAACGACACAAACCTAACACAAAACTTTACTATCGAGAAAATTTCAAAATTCCAAAAAGCTGTTCTAGCCCCACCTCCGAAAATTGCTTATTTCTCCGAAAATAGATCGGAACAAAACTTTTTCTCGACGGAACAAAACGACACAAACCAAACAAAACTTTGCCATGGAGAAAATTTCAAAATTCCAAAAAGCTGTTCTAGCCCCACCTCCGAAAATTACTTATTTCTCCGAAAATAGATCGGAACAAAACTTTTTCTCGACGGAATAAAACGACACAAACCTAACACAAAACTTTACTATCGAGAAAATTTCAAAATTCCAAAAAGCTGTTCTAGCCCCACCTCCGAAAATTGCTTATTTCTCCGAAAATAGATCGGAACAAAACTTTTTCTCGACGGAACAAAACGACACAAACCTAACACAATACTTTGCCATCGAGAAAATTTCAAAGTTCCAAAAAGCTGTTCTAGCCCCACCTCCTAAAATTGCTTATTTCTCCGAAAATAGATCGGAACAAAACTTTTTCTCGACGGAACAAAACGACACAAACCAAACAAAACTTTGCCATCGAGGAAATTTCAAAATTCCAAAAAGCTGTTCTAGCCCCACCTCCGAAAATTGCTTATTTCTCCGAAAATAGATCGGAACAAAACTTTTTCTCGACGGAACAAAACGACACAAACCTAACACAAAACTTTGCCATCGAGAAAATTTCAAAATTCCGTAACGCTGTTCTAGCCCCACCTCCAAAATTGCTTATTTCTCCGAAAACAGATCGGAACAAAACTTTTTCTCCACGGAACAAAACGACACAAACCTGACACAAAACTTTGCCATCGAGAAAATTTCAAACATCCAAAAAGGTGTCCTAGCCCCGCCTCGAAAAATTGCTTATTTCCCCGAAAATAGGTCGGAACAAAACTTTTTCTCGACGGAACAAAACGACACAAACCTAACAAAACTTTGCCATCGAGAAAATTTCAAAATTCTAAAAAGCTGTTCTAGCCCCACCTCCGAAAATTGCTTATTTCTCCAAAAATAGATCGGAACAAAACTTTTTCTCGACATAACGAAACGACAAACTTAACAAAACTTTGCCATCGAGAAAATTTCAAAATTCCAAAAAGCTGTTCTAGCCCCACCTCCAGTTTCTCACCGCTCATTTCTCCGAAAATAGATCGGAACAAAACCTTTTCTCGACGGAACAAAACGACACAAACCTAACACAATACTTTGCCATCGAGAAAATTTCAAAATTCCAAAAAGCTGTTCTAGCCCCACCTCCAAAAATTGCTTATTTCTCCGAAAATAGATCGGAACAAAACTTTTTCTCGACGGAGCAAAACGACACAAACCTAACAAAACTTTGCCATCGAGAAAATTTCAAAATTCCAAAAAGCTGTTCTAGCCCCACCTCCGAAAATTGCTTATTTCTCCGAAAATAGATCGGAACAAAACTTTTTCTCGACGGAACAAAACGACACAAACCTAACAAAACTTTGCCATCGAGAAAATTTCAAAATTCCAAAAAGCTGTTCTAGCCCCACCTCCGAAAATTGCTTATTTCTCCGAAAATAGGTCGGAACAAAACTTTTTCTCGACGGAACAAAACGACACAAACCTAACACAATACTTTGCCAACGAGAAAATTTCAAAATTCCAAAAAGCTGTTCTAGCCCCACCTCCAAAAATTGCTTATTTCTCCGAAAATAGATCGGAACAAAACTTTTTCTCGACGGAACAAAACGACACAAACCAAACAAAACTTTGCCATCGAGAAAATTTGAAAATTCCAAAAAGCTGTTCTAGCCCCACCTCCGAAAATTGCTTATTTCTCCGAAAATAGATCGGAACAAAACTTTTTCTCGACGGAATAAAACGACACAATCCTAACACAAAACTTTACCATCAAGAAAATTTCAAAATTCCAAAAAGCTGTTCTAGCCCCACCTCCGAAAATTGCTTATTTCTCCGAAAATAGATCGGAACAAAACTTTTTCTCGACGGAACAAAACGACACAAACCTAACACAATACTTTGCCATCGAGAAAATTTCAAAATTCCAAAAAGCTGTTCTAGCACCACCTCCTAAAATTGCTTATTTCTCCGAAAATAGATCGGAACAAAACTTTTTCTCGACGGAACAAAACGACACAAACCTAACAAAACTTTGCCATCGAGAAAATTTCAAAATTCCAAAAAGCTGTTCTAGCCCCACCTCCGAAAATTGCTTATTTCTCCGAAAATAGATCGGAACAAAACTTTTTCTCGACGGAACAAAACGACACAAACCTAACAAAACTTTGCCATCGAGAAAATTTCAAAATTTCAAAAAGCTGTTCTAGCCCCACCTCCGAAAATTGCTTATTTCTCCGAAAATAGATCGAAACAAAGCTTTTTCTCGACGGAACAAAACGACACAAACCTAACAAAACTTTGCCATCGAGAAAATTTCAAAATTCCAAAAAGCTGTTCTAGCCCCACCTCCGAAAATTGCTTATTTCTCCGAAAATAGATCGGAACAAAACCTTTTCTCGACGGAACAAAACGACACAAACCTAACACAAAACTTTACCATCGAGAAAGTTTCAAAATTCCAAAAAGCTGTTCTAGCCCCACCTCCGAAAATTGCTTATTTCTCCGAAAATAGATCGGAACAAAACTTTTTCTCGACGGAACAAAACGACACAAACCTAACACAAAACTTTGCCATCGAGAAAATTTCAAAATTCCGTAACGCTGTTCTAGCCCCACCTCCAAAATTGCTTATTTCTCCGAAAACAGATCGGAACAAAACTTTTTCTCGACGGAACAAAACGACACAAACCTGACACAAAACTTTGCCATCGAGAAAATTTCAAAATTCCAAAAAGCTGTTCTAGCCCCACCTCCGAAAATTGCTTATTTCTCCGAAAATAGATCGGAACAAAACTTTTTCCCGACGGAACAAAACGACACAAACCTCCCACAAAACTTTGCCATCGAGATAATTTCAAAATTCCAAAAAGCTGTTCTAGCCCCACCTCCGAAAATTGCTTATTTCTCCGAAAATAGGTCGGAACAAAACTTTTTCTCGACGGAACAAAACGACACAAACCTAACACAGAACTTTGGCATCGAGAAAATTTCAAAATTCCAAAAAGCTGTTCTAGCCCCACCTCCGAAAATTGCTTATTTCTCCGAAAATAGATCGGAACAAAACTTTTTCTCGACGGAACAAAACGACACAAACCTGACACAAAACTTTGCCATCGAGAAAATTTCAAAATTCCAAAAAGCTGTTCTAGCCCCACCTCCGAAAATTGCTTATTTCTCCGAAAATAGGTCGGAACAAAACTTTTTCTCGACGGAACAAAACGACACAAACCTAACACAGAACTTTGGCATCGAGAAAATTTCAAAATTCCAAAAGGCTGTTCTAGCCTCACCTCCGAAAATTGCTTATTTCCCCGATAATAGCTCGGAACAAAACTTTTTCTCGACGGAACAAAACGACACAAACCTAACACAAAAGTTTGCCATCGAGAAAATTTCTAAATTCCAAAAAGCTGTTCTAGCCCCACCTCCGAAAATTACTCATTTCTCCAAAAATAGATCGGAACAAAACTTTGCCATCGACAAAATTTCAAAATTCCAAAAAGCTGTTCTAGCCCCACCTCCGAAAATTGCTTATTTCTCCGAAAATAGATCGGAACAAAACTTTTTCTCGATGGAACAAAACGACACAAACCTAACAAAACTTTGCCATCGAGAAAATTTCAAAATTCCAAAAAGCTGTTCTAGTCCCACCTCCGAAAATTGCTTATTTCTCCGAAAATAGGTCGGAACAAAACTTTTTCGCGACGGAACAAAACGACACAAGCATAACACAAAACTTTGCCATCGAGAAAATTTCAAAATTCCAAAAAGCTGTTCTAGCCCCACCTCCGAAAATTTCTTATTTCTCCGAAAATAGATCGGAACAAAACTTTTTCTCGACGGAACAAAACGACACAAACATAACACAAAACTTTGCCATCGAGAAAATTTCAAAATTCCAAAAAGCTGTTCTATCCCCACCTCCGAAAATTACTTATTTCTCCGAAAATGGATCGGAACAAAACTTTTTCTCGGCGGAACAAAACGACACAAACCTAACACAAAACTTTGCCATCGAGAAAATTTCAAAATTCCAAAAAGCTGTTCTATCCCCACCTCCGAAAATTGCTTATTTCTCCGAAAATAGACCGGAACAAAACTTTTTCTAGACGGAACAAAACGACACAAACCTAACATAAAACTTTGCCATCGAGAAAATTTCAAAATTCCAAAAAGCTGTTCTAGCCCCACCTCCGAAAATTGCTTATTTCTCCAAAAATAGATCGGAACAAAACCTTTTCTCGACGGATCAAAACGACACAAACCTGACACAAAACTTTGCCATCGACAAAATTTCAATATTCCAAAAAGCTATTCTAGCCCCACCTCCGAAAGTTGATTATTTCTCCGAAAATAGATCGGAACAAAACTTTTTCTCGACGGAACAAAACGACACAAACTTGACACAAAACTTTGTCATCGAGAAAATTTCAAACTTCCAAAAAGTTGTTCTAGCCCCACCTCCGAAAATTGCTTATTTCTCCGAAAATAGATCGGAACAAAACTTTTTCTCGACGGAACAAAACTACACAAACCTGACACAAAACTTTGCCATCGAGAAAATTTCAAAATTCCAAAAAGCTGTTCTAGCCTCACCTCCGAAAATTGCTTATTTCTCCGAAAATAAATCGGAACAAAACTTTTTCTCGACGGAAGAAAACGACACAAAACTTTGGCTTAGAGAAAATGTCAAAAGTCCAAAAGGCTGTTCTAGCCCCGCCTCGAAAATTTGCTTATTTCCCCGAAAATAGGTCGGAACAAAACTTTTTCTGGACGGAACAAAACGACACACACCTACACAAAACTTTTCCATCGAGAAACATTTTTGTTCCGACCTATTTTCGGGGAAATAAGCAATTTTTTGAGGCGGGGCTAGAGCAGCTTTTTAGAATTTTGAATGTTTTTCGGTGCCAAAGATTTGTGTTAGTTAGCCAGGATTTGACAGATATTTTATCAAATTTCGAAGACCAACTGAAAGCACTTAACACTGCTCGACCGTATCGAGACAAATGCGTACAGCACACGGCATACGACACGGCAAACGACCAACAGCGGTTTCTTATTATCTGTACTGAACATTTCGATATACCTCAAAAAATATTCGAAAAATTAATTAATTAAAAAATAGAGCGTAATCCGGACACATTCAGTTTATACATTATTAATTAAAACTTGGAAAAAATAAACCTTGCAAGACATGCATCTCTCTCCGTCTAGCACCCGGCCGGAGCAGAGCGTGTCGCCTCCGTTTGGCTAGCGAGGCGCCGTGATAGTAACCAGGAGTACGAGATGTATCTATTACCGCAATAATGTAAAACAATAATTTTATGACTATACTTGGACACGATTTTTTCTCAATCATACATATGTACATAGTTTATTGATGCAGACATAAGTACATACAATTAGATATAGGCAATGTCGCAAACGTAAGTAGAAATCGCGCATCGGAAAATTGCTTGTATTTCCAAAAATAAAGCGGAACAAAACTTTTTTCTGCGGAACAAAACGACACAAAACTAATACAAAGCTTTGGCATCAAAACATTTTCAAAATTCCAATGTGGTGGGGCTGGCATTTCCCCAGCCCTCCCTAAAAAAACGGCTATATTTCGCGAACGGACGAGGAACAAAACTTTTTCTTTACGGAACAATTCGACACAAAACTAACAAAAACTTTGGTATAAAGAGATATTTCAAAATCCACCATGGAGGGCCGTGTTAAGGCGGGGCGAAGGGGGCGACCGCCCCGGGCGCCAAGTTTCAGGGGCGCCATAATCCTACTCAGAAAAGAGGAAAGAAATTTATAAATCGTGTTTTAAAAAATACATAATGAAGAAATTATTAAAAGGAATTTATAAATTTAAAATAAAATATGAGTAACTATTTTTATCTGTTGCACGGAAATGAAATAAGAAATAAAGAATAATAGCTCAGGACCCACCTGCCAGTTTAAGTTTGCTTTCAATCGAGTGTAATGCTGCTCGATTATTAGAGAGAGAAAAAAACCGGGGTGGCCCACCCCACTACATTGTTGACACATTTATAAACTCTATAAAGTCTAAACGTATAGAGGGTGAAACAGCAACTAAACCAATGTCCGTAAGGTAATAATTATAATACAAGGCACCTATCGATACAAATAACTATAATATACTGTCACGTATCCGTGTGTTTTCCTGTGCGGTTTATTTTTCTATTTCTTGTTTATTTATTCTTCAATCGCAGGCCGGGTGATAATGCAAATATGTATGTTTATAACGTATTTCGGTATAAACCTTATAGCGCCTAAACCGCTCATCCCATTGATCAGTAAATTTTTATACATATTTAAAATTAGTACAGGATGAGATGATGTCAGTTTGGTCAAAATCGGATGGATCCCTAAGAAAACGCTTGTAACAGCCACTTCCGGTTATCAAATTGTAGCCGAAAACAATCCAGTTCGTCCCCTGATAATTCGAAATATGTAAAACAAATTTCAGCCCGATCCGTCGTTCCGTTTGGGCGTAATCGTGTTCACTGATACACATACATACATTTTCCACCCCAAAACGCATATTTCCGCTGAAATGTCGATTTCTTTGCGGCGATTACAATACTTTTCTTCTAGGGTACTCGATGATTTTACCGTTTTGAAGGACAGGAAAATAAAGTTTAGTTTGAGTCATAGAGACATATTTATTCATATTGTTTATTAAAATATATATTATTGTTTTTTCATTACCATGTTCTTGTTATTCAATTTTGTTCGTTTTACCAAGTTTTGTATTTTCTATTGTCATTTATCTTATAGAAAGATGTTTTATTTATTTCGGTAGGATAAACGTATGTAATTCAATATGTATTTAATTTATTTTTTATTCGGACATTTATTTTTATTGATTTACAGCAATTTTTTAATCGGCAATTTAAGTACTTCTGGTTAAAATGGGGTGGGAGGCGCGTTTGCTCTGTTTTTGCCCCGGGCGCAGTTTTGTGTTAACACGACCCTGACACAGAAATCATATTCCTAGAAAGCCAGTACCATACAGTGCGACCTCGATAATCCGGATCTCATTATACCGGATTCTTCAATAATCCGGTAGTATTTCAAATGCATTGTGTACTTTATAATCCCGATTTGATAGTACTCAGTAATCCGGATCTGCTTTTTTACACATCTACTTCATTCAAACTACATATTATACATATAGGAAAACTGAAATTGATAGTGAGGGATTCCCCTAACTTCCTAAATTCGGCCGAGTATAATATCTGGGTTATGAATCAGAATAAAATGAAGCAAAATAAAATTACAAATTATGTTACTGTTAGTTTAATCAGTCAAAACAGTACTGTATATTTATATTACAACATAGTGTGCTGATATATGTAACCATAGTTGTATATTATTGATATATAAATAATTTGATATACGTCGATGTTATGTTGTATTCACGTATTACCTGTACTGACCTGTACTTTAATAAAAGGTGTTAGCAAGACCACGAATCCGATATATTATTTAACATGGTTGCAGAGCGTGGTTAGCTTGCTCACCTTGGTTGATGGTTGATTAGATAACAAGAATTAAAATGAGTGATGTTACGATACCAGTATTTGATGGGGAAGATTATGGAAGCTGGAAGAAACGAATGATGATGTATTTAAAAATGAAAAAGTGTGATGTAGCTTCGAGAGAGAAGAATGACACCGACGGTACTGGCTGGGAGGAAAAAAACTTGAAAGCAGTTAACTACATATACAGTTCAATTACTAATAAACAATTAGAATTTGTTTGTAATGAGGAGTCAGCATACAATATAATTAAGAAGTTTGATGAGATGTATACGGAGAAATCGACAGCATTACAGATAATTTGTAGAAACAAGTTGGAGAAATTAAAGCTGAAAGACTTCACAGATTTGTCAACATTTTTCAATGAATTCGAAAAATTGGTTAATTCGTTGAGAGCTGCTGGCGCCATAATAACAGAAAGGGAGAACATGAATTACATGTTGCGTGCTTTGCCGGATTCATTAAGTAATATCTGAGATTTGGTGGATGTTTTGAAAGAAGAAGATCAAACAGTGGAATATTTGAAGAATAAAATCAAGATGATAAAATTAAAGGATGAAGAATCTGCAAGTAGTTTGGATCAGAGGTCGAATGTTTTCTTAATGAAGAGACAAGTTTGTTTCAATTGCGGTAGACAAGGTCACTTCAAGAGAGACTGTCGCCAATATGTTATATGTTGGTACCAGAGGTTTTTGGAAGCGGGGTGAAAACCAAATACAACAGTTAAGAAACGCCCAAGAAGTATCCACTTCGCAGCGCGGAAGAGGTTACAGCAGAGGTACACAGCATAGCCGAGCAGATCAACAGTATTTTGGTGGTGAAAGAAGTCGATATCAAGGACGTCATCCAGACCAACAGTATTTTGCTTGTGAAAGACGTCGGTATCAAGGACGTCATCAACAGGCTGGAAATATTCGTCAGGGTGATCATGGAGTAAACACTTTTCATGCAGAGGTCCAGAGCATGTTTACATACAAGGATGTAGGGTTATGTTCAGGTGATGAAGTTCAAATTCACTGGTTATTAGATAGTGGATGCACAGATCATATAGTTAATAATGACCAATATTTCTGTGACAGTGTGTTATTGAAAGATCCTATTAATGTTAAAATTGGCGATGGGAAATTTTTAAAAGCCACTAAAATTGGGCACGTAATGTGTTATTTTCAAGTTTTCGATAAAAGAGTTCCAGTTAAAATGTCAAATGTTTTCTATGTTAAAGAGATGGACAAAAATTTATTTGGCTACGCAAAAGTTACTGATCAAAATAAAATTGTATCAAAGGGAAATACCTCAAAAATTTATGATAGAAATAATCGTTTGATTGCTATTGCTTGGAAAGAAGATAGGTTATATAGAATGGCCAGTGTGATTGAAAAGTTTGAAGCAAATGTTCACATTACAAGTAATAAAAATGAAATGACATTAAAAGAAAAATGGCATCGTATTTTGGGTCACGTAAATTTTTCTCATTTAAATATATTGAGTAAAAATCAATTATTAGATGGAATACCTGAACGCTTAGAATCAGAGTATATGAAATGCAAAACGTGTGTTGAGAATAAAATGCATATTGTACCTTTTGACAACAATCGGCACAAAGCTAAAGAAGTGTTGGAAATAGTTCATACTGATTTGAACGGTCCTCATGCAACTACTGGCTTTAATGGCGAAAAGTATTTTCTTACTTTTATAGACGATTACAGTAAAGTTGTTAAAGTATACACGATTAGATCAAAAGATCAAGTTTATAATTGCTTTGTTGAATATATAAATGAAACTGAAAATTTAACGGGAAAAAGAATAAAGAAACTAAGATGTGATAATGGAAAAGAATATATGAATTCAAATATTTTTAATTTAGTGAGAGAGAAAGGTATTTCTATAAATGCATGTCCACCTTATGTTCATCAATTAAATGGTACTGCAGAAAGATATAATAGGTCAATTATGGACATGTCGAGATGTTTATTTGCAGAAGCTAATGTACCTAGAAAGTTTTGGCCAGAGATAGTGTGTGCAGCCGCATATATTAAGAATAGAATTTTGGCAAATACTATTGAAAAGAAAACACCTTATGAAATATTATTTGGAATAAAGCCTAATATTAAACATTTACGTTTATATGGAAGTAGAGTTTTTGTTCGAAGACCAGAACAGTTGAGACGATCTAAGTGGGATCGAAAGGCTGATTTGGGAATTTTACTTGGTTATACGCAAGTTGGATATCGAGTTTTATTAAATAATAAAATAGTTATTGCTAGACATGTTGATATTTTAGAAACAAATGTTAAATGCATTGGTTTAGAAGAGAATGAAAATAATCCAGATGATACTTGCTCTAGTGACTGTCAATCACAAAATAATAATGATGAACATACATCAGAAGAAATTTCAAATGAACAAATAGTTCAACAATCTGAATTGCGGAAATCAAATAGACAAAGAAAAATACCTGACAGATACACATATAGTTACGATTATATTAATGCAAATTATTGTGATGTTGTTTGCCCAAATAATTTTGAGGAGGCAATAAACAGTAATGAGTCTGAGCAGTGGAAAAAGGCTATTGATAGAGAAATGGAATGTTTAAAGAAAAATAAAACTTGGAAATTAGTTAAACAACCAGAAAATAAGAAAAGTTTAGATGTTAAGTGGGTGTATACAAAGAAGGCAGGAAATGTTTATAAAGCAAGGTTAGTTGTACGAGGGTTTCAACAAAAAGAAATTGTAGAAGATATTTATTCACCTGTTGCTAAAATGCAAACTTTGAAAGTTTTATTATCATATTGTTGTAACAAAGATTTAATTATTGAGCAAATGGATGTAGAGACAGCATTTTTAAACGGTAAAGTTTTTTCTGAAATTTATGTAAATCAAGCAAAAGGGTATGAAGATGGCACAAACAGAGTATGTAAGCTAGAAAAGGCACTATATGGTTTGAGAGAAAGTCCGCGTGCTTGGTATGATTGTTTCGATAAACTCTTGAGGAATTTAAACTTTGAAAAAAGTAATTATGATTATTGTTCATATGCAAAGAAAGATGGAGATGATATGATTTATTTAATATTGTTTGTTGATGACTTACTTATATGTTGTAAAGATAAAAGTAAGATCCAGTATATGAAATGTCTATTATCAAGTAAATTCAAAATGTAAGATTTACACGAAGTAACAACTTATCTGGGAATTAATATTGATTATAATTATGTAAAAAATGTTATGACGCTAAGTCAGGAGAATTATATTGAATCGTTATCGGAAAAATATAAAATATCTAATTCGAAATTATATAATACACCAATGGAAGTAAATTTGAAATTAGAATCTAAACAGGAGGTGTCTGACAATGTACAGATTGTACAGTATAGAAATTTAATTGGTGCACTTTTATATATAAGTTCAGCAACAAGACCAGATATAAGCTACAGTGTTAATTATTTAAGTAGATTCCAAAACTGTTACAACGAAACTCACTATAAGTACTTGTTAAGAGTATTGAAATATTTATATTTGACAAAGAGCATTAAACTCACTTATCGTAAAAACAATATATGTGAAATTTTCGATTGCTATGTAGATGCGGATTGGGCCGGTGATAACTTAGAGAGAAAGTCAACGTCAGGTTATGTAATAAGACTATTTAGCAATATCGTTCATTGGAAATCTAGAAAACAGGGTAGTGTAACAAAGTCGTCAACGTTTGCAGAATATGTAGCTTTATCAGAAGCAGTTAGCGAAATAAAATTGTTACGGGATATACTTGAATTTTTTAATATACATTTTCGTCATCCCATTAAGATTTATGAGGACAACTCAGGTGCTTTAAATATAGCAAAATATGGAAATTTTACTAAAAATTCTAAGTATATAGAAGTACATTATCATTTTGTAAATGAATGTTACACGAAGGGAATCATTGATATAGTTAAAGTAGATTCTAACGAGAACTTAGCGGATATTTTTACGAAGTCATTAAATAAAGTTAAATTTGTTAAATTTAGGAACATGTTAAATTTAGAATAAAGTTTGAATATAAATAGGTAAGTTGTAACATAAATGTAAGGAGGTGTGTTAGTTTAATCAGTCAAAACAGTACTGTATATTTATATTACAACATAGTGTATTCACGTATTACCTGTACTGACCTGTACTTTAATAAAAGGTGTTAGCAAGACCACGAATCCGATATATTATTTAACAGTTACAAAATAATATAAATAGTAATAAGGTATACTTCTGATGTAAACAATCTTTATGTAAACACTATTTTTAGTTGTTTAGCATTAAAAGTTTTGTTTTTCAATACAAAAGTTGTCTCGCTTCAGTAATCCGAATTATTTACTAATCCGGATTACCCCTGTTTTAATTAGTCCGGATTATCGAGGTCGCACTGTATAACAAAAGTGCCCACTTTACGACATCGCGCCACAGAAATCATATTCCTAGAATGCCAGTACCATATAACAAAAGTGCCCACTTTACGACATCGCGCAGCTGAGGTGTGAAGCATGCGCGTTACGTGAAGCATTGGCGGCACTTTCAATGTTTATTATTCTAGACTACTTATCAAATATTTATTAGTAAGTAAATATCTATGGTAAATATACATCGTTTTACACCGTTTTACACTGAGTATGAGGCTCCAACCAAGGCTGTGGAGGTTTATACACAGGTTTCTTTAACTACACATATTGTAATTCAAATTATATGACTACCAAGTGGATTTTGTTCGTTAAAAGAATAAACTATGTTAACCTGACATTTGATTAATAACAGTTTTGTCTTTTTCTAAGTTACAGTTAAATAAAATTTGATCTTTATGATCTTTTCCTGTTCTGCGTAGTAAGAAAAAGTAGACAACAGTATATCTGACCCGCTCTATACGCGTCTTAAATAAAATGTCGTACTTGACAAGCAATCCTAACGGGGTTACGTTTGGTTGTTACATTCATAGGTTATGTTGTGTCAAGAAAATAGGAAACAGTCAGTAATAGATACCCACTTTCCTTTCACGTTGTTCACTGGTAATACTTAGTACGCATGCCTTCCTCCACACCAACTGAGTGGTATTGAGTGTTCAATTGTGGGCAAAAATTTTCTGCGCATCCTATTCGTATAGCATTCTAGTAATAAGATGTCTATGCATCGCGCAGGTGAGGTGTGAAGCATGCGCGCTACGTGAAAGCATTGGCGGCACTTTCAATGTTTATTATTCTAGACTACTTATCAAATATTTATTAGTAAGTAAATATCTATGGTAAATACACATCGTTTTACACTGAGTATGAGGCTCCAACCAAGGCTGTGGTGGTTTATACACAGGTTTCTTTAACTACACATATTGTAATTCAAATTATATGACTACCAAGTGGTTTTTGTTTGTTAAAAAAATAAACTATGTTAACCTGACATTTGATTAATAACAGTTTTGTCTTTTTCTAAGTTACAGTTAAATAAAATTTGATCTTTATGATCTTTTCCTGTTCTGCATAGTAAGAAAAAGTAGACAACAGTAGAGTCCGTTCAAACTTAGAAGAACCATTCAATACCACAACAACGCCACGAAATATGCGCATTGAAACGTCATTTGACCTTGAGTAGTTCTAAAATTAGGCGGCTCGTTCCAAAGGGGTTTTAAAACGGAAAAACAACAAAAGTCAATTTTTGTTTTACATTTTGATTGAATAACTATGGGAAACGGCTAAATAGAATGTCTAATTTTTCCAGTGTCAATAGAATTGTAGTTGAAGTGATTTTTGAAATTATGTTTGAGGTTAGAATTTCTGTAAATATTTTTCAGCACAGCCGTTTTGCTAGGTATAAAATATGCATTCAAAGAATTTTAAGTATAAAGGTATTACGTATTATGTCGTGAAAACAAGTGAAGTTTCATGATTAAATTGAATGTATTGAATCGATGAAAGTTTTTAACTTGAAAATACATACTACGTGAAGAATGTTAAGATTAGTGATGGGCGCATATCGATTCTTGAAACAATGGAGATAAATAGATTCTTGAAATAATCGATTCTCGATGTCGCATACAAATGATTCATAATCGATTCTTCACATCGATTATTGCAATCGACTGAAATGTCCGCGTAGTATTAGAAAGCGCTTTGATTTGTCTGTCGTGTTGGTTTGATTGTCGAGAATCCATTCATTCGAATACCACTAACTTGATTCTTGAAATCATTTCATTATAGCTATCAGTAATTAAAATGTATAAAAATAATACAAGAATGTGGTAATGTATACATTTATTTCATAAAAAATAAAGTGATAACAGGCTTTGTAATAATATTTGTCAATAAAGCAAAAAATACAACCTACGAAGTAAAGTAATAAATAATTCCATATACATACAGATAATCATTAACTGCAAAGCAGGAATAAAAGACTGAAATGATATACGAAGGGGTCACCGTAACTCAAATTTTGACCTATCATCGGATCTGCAACGAAGCAAAGAAAGTAGTTGATGTAACGGAAACATAGCTCCTGGATCCTCCTGCAAATCCCCTGGTAGAAGTTGCCATGTGACTAAACCAAAAGTTGGATATGTCAATGATGGGGAGAAGTTGCAATCATCCGTCAAATGTTAAATGACTTCTACGGTATATATGAATTCCCTAGCTTGGGCGTAGACAACTTCCATGTTCCATGTTTTTCATCATGGTAATTAATAAATTCGATTTTTTTTTTCCTAAAAATACATAGAAACTGAATGTAAAAGAATTGACTTGTGTGACGTTTCCTTACCACGCTTGGAATTGCATTACACTCCCTTTATTAATGGCTGTTTTTATAACTTTACACACCTGTGATAGACCTCTTACAACTTTAGCAGACATGTTCTGCATACAATTCGAATTCCGGCTGGCACACAGTCACACCTCACACCACATAAACAATGCAAAATGAACATAACCTCACACATTATCGAAAAAATTAAGTCACACGTTGGGAACCGTTCGAGATTTCATTCCGTTTATTGGTATTTACTAGCATATCAACTCGGAAGCGGAAACTAATGTTTCAATCATTTTCTGTTCGGCTATTAATCTCTATGAATGTAGAATTTCGTACTATTCAATTTCTATTTCAAGACACATTTTAATTGATTTTATGAATGCTTCCCAATCTCCCAAACACTCTACGCCCTTGACTACGCCTTGATTGCTAAACTGGTTTCTGCGCATCCTCACTGGCCGCAACTTCTCTTGTATCTTCTAAGTTTGAACGGACTCTATATGTGACCCGCTCTATACGAGTCTTAGATAAAATGTCTTATTTGACAAGCAATCCTAACGAGGTTACGTTTGGTTGTTACATTCATAGGTTATGTTGTGTCAAGAAAATAGAAAACAGTCAGTAAACAGTCATTGTGGGCAAACATTTTCTGCGCATCCTATCCGTATAGCATTTTAGTAATAAGATTGTAAGTGTCTGTACAGTCCGTTCAAACTTAGAAGAGCACTCAATACCACAACAACGACAATAAAATTATGAATAAAATATGCGCGAGAAATCAGCTGTTGCCCTTGATTCGTCCTAAAATGAGGCGGCTCGTTCCTAAGGGGTTTAAAAACGGAAAAGCAACAAAAGTCATGTTTTCTTGTATACATGGGAATGATGACCTATTGGAAACTGTAAAATATAATGTCCCAGTGTTACTAGTGACAATAAATTGCAGTTCAAATGAATTTTGTAATCATGTTTGAGGTTAGATTTTCTCTAGTAAAATTTTTAAGAACAGTCGTCTCAGTATTTATGAAATATACATTCCAGGAGCTTTAATTAGAAATTCCTGTACGCGTTAAGTATGATTCGTGAAAACACAATTGAAATTTTAAAATGCATATTAAGTAAAGAATGTTAAGATTACTGATGAGGGCTTTATCATGAATCGATTCCTGAAATAATAAAGGAGATAATTAGATTCTTAAAATAATCTATTCTCGATGTTGCATACAAGTTTCATAAAAAAATCTTTGCATCGACTATTACAATCGCTTCAAACCTCTATCCAATATTAGAAAGAGCTTTGATAAAAAATATGAGTCAAATGCATATTTCTTATTAATTCAAGATATCAGGTACCTATTGTAAAGAGTGATATTTGTGATATTTTGTAGATTTTTTGATTTCTAATCGATTTTGAGAATCGGTAAATAAACGAGAACGTTTACAAAATATTTTCAGAACATTCGTTCGAATACCACTAACTCGATTCTTGAAATCATTTCAATATGCCCATCAGTAGTTAAAATGTAATAAAATAATACAAGAATGTGACAATGTATACATTTATTTCTTATAAAATAAAGTGATAACAGGCTTTGTAATAATATTTATGTCAATAACATAAAAGTACAACTTACAAAGTTGTTATTAAATAATTCCATATACAGATACTAATTAACTAAAAAAGCAAAATAAAATACTGAAATGATATACAAAGGGGTTAAATTTTGACCTATTATTGCATCTGCAACAAAGCAAAGAAAGTAGTTGATGTAGCGGAAACATCTGTTCTTGGATCCTTGTGTAAGCCCCCCGGAAGAAGTTGTCATGCGATTAAACCAAAAGTTGGATAAATCGATGACGGAGGAGTTGCAATCATTTGTCAACACCTAAATAATTTCCATGTTATATATGAATTCCCTAGTTTGGGCGTACACAATTGCCCATGTTCTCCATAAGTGTTCACCATGGCAATTAATAAATTCGCTATTTCCTAAAATATATAGAATACAAAATTAATGTAAGAAAAATGAATATTGTGAAATTTTCTTACCTCGCTTTCTCACTATGAATTGTACTTTTATCCTCTTTCTTCATGGCTGTGTATATACCTAACTTTACACACCTGTTCTAGACTTGTTGAAACTTTATCAGAACTGTTTTGCATATAATTCGACCGTCTCATGTAAACAACATACAACATGTGACACAATGTGACATAACCTCAAACACCATCGAGAAGATAGTCACACATGCAGATATTGCAGATTCCATTTATTTAATTATTGTTTATAAGCATTAGCTTCAAATAATGTTTCAATGATTTTGTTTTCGACTATTAACGACTATGAACGTAGAATTTCGCAATATTTGGTTTCGAACTCACGACACATTTTATGTATGCGTTCCAAGCTCCCAAACACGCCCTTGAATGATAAATTAGTCTCTGCGCATCCTAATCCGCTGCAACTTCAGGGTGACCTTCTTAGTTTGAACGGACATTACCCCTCTCCCCTTAACAAAAGTACGCGCGCTCTGAAGAAGCCACTCCTCCAAAAGAAAAGAAAATAAACACTCACGTAGTAAACCCAATCCTCTGTGTGCAACAAACAAAAATTCCCCTAAAGTGAACTAACCCGAATATTTAAATATGGCTCGTGATCGTCAAAACTCAAACAAATTGGTAGGACCCCCACTACTACGTTATGAAAACAAAGAATTATGCACACAGAGTGTTCAGGATCCAACTGGAGAAAGACATAGAAATGTTCACTTACCTTTACAAGAAAAATACTAACACAACACAATAAATAATACAAGTAATCTAAAGGAATTAAGAAAAACAAGAGAATATTATTAGTTATCTTCGATTTATTGAAGGATTTAACTATAGTCGAAGTATGTCGTAACATTCGTTTATTTCATGTTTGTGGTTATTGAACGTTGTTATATTATCTCCAGTTTATATGGTTGATAGTTGCTCCCTTGGTACTTTTAGTTTTTTTGCTTTGAAGTTATGCTGCTTTGGAGTTTCCAAAGCGGGGGATAATGTTTGATTGTTGTGATCAGGTGACTCTGGCTTTTTCGCTTTATGATTTTTCACGGTAGGGCTTTGCTGTAGGTCGACCATCGAACATTTTGCATAAATAGAAAGTCAAATAACGAAACTTAACAAAGGAAAAGCGTTGCTGGTTATTGTCGGGACGGGCCCACTCCGGGTTTCGCAGCTTTTCGGGTACCGCCTCACCGCTCTCTGCACTCCACGACGATGTTCATTTGAACTATTCGTTATTATGAATGAATGACATTCTCAGGTCAATCCAAATCAGCAAAGAATAATAATAATAAAACAATAATAATGAGACTTATAAGTGAAAAACGTAGCAGAGGTACTGACGGTGTCCCACTGTCTTCGCAGCTTAAGGTGCTTACGTTTGCCGCTCCTTTCTCCCTACAACGGTTTTCGTTCGTTGTCTTCGCTATTAATATGTGGACAAAACAACCACAACCAATGAAACAAATCCACAAATAATAATAATATACACCAAAGACAAAGCAAGCAGCCAAGAACCAACAACCCCAGGGTTAAGCAATAGAGCAAACTAGATACCAGTAAAAAAAAACCCACAACCAAGAAATAAACAAATAACAAAGACAAACAATTATTAGCAAACAAGATAACTATAACAAAAAGTGTGGGGGCGCTCTAGGTGTCAAAACCCCCACTAAAACTTTGTAATCACCTAGAACCCATTTATGTATTAGAATCAAACTATAATTTTACTAAATAACAATTTTACAAATAGAGTGAACCATAACCGAGGGTGTCGTGTACCTGCATTCCTTTAGCGACCCTTGGCGTCAAGTGTTTATGTTACTGATCGCCAGACATAAACAGTACACCCAGGTTGGCTAAAAAAAGGTACGCGGAACATGAAACAAATGACAAAATATTCGTGACGCGCAAATATTATTATAACAAATAAGTTTTATAAAATAATTTAGATGGACGCAAATCGCTAAATACACTCCCAGCAGTTTAAATACGCCAAATAGAGTATTGCTAAGCAAAGATTACCCAAAGCAAGGAAATTGTAGATTAAATAACTTTAAATAAAGTTATTGAGGGAAAATCAAAATATAACTATTTAAACAAAATAAGTAAACATATTGCAACACATAAATGGTATTACCTGGAATTTCAGCACACAACACTAAAACTATAACAAAGTATTTAACCCAATCTGCATGCGAGTGGTAAGAAGGTTCAAAACCGAATCCTCATCTCTTTTCCGGGGGTATAACTACCTGCTAGCTATGGTCACAGTCTCCGTAGGACTTCCCCTAACCCCACGCCCATCAATACTTACACCTCGCGCGAAAGATTTAAAATTTGAATTTGAATCGGGTTCTTACAAGATGTCTATGGGCCCTGATGGTGGGGCTGGAGAAATGCATCTCTATATTTGTGAACTGTGGTGCCATGCCATATCACGCATTAGTCCAGGAAGGAAATTATTTTCTTAATGCGTTCAATTTTAATGTCAGTTTTCAACATACCTGCTGAGAATTTCGATTTTTAAACTCGATTCTTTTAATGAGCCTTTTATGATTACGACATAATCGTCGGCCGACCTTGAAATGCAAATTGCTCAATAATTTTTTTTTCGGCCGTTAGGTCGTTTCTGTCGGTCCAGTCACATATTTTTGCAGTTGTTCCTGACGAATATCAAATTTTATATTGAAATAATTAATAAATATGTTGTTTTCAATTCAAGTATTTGAGGTAATTATAATCATAAATATGTAAATCGAAAATAAATTATGCTTAAATTTAAATTTTAATATAAATTGTCCAACAGCATTAAAAAAACAATTTTTTTGAAGAAAATATGTAGTCTGAACAGGTATGCTGACATTTTCAAAATGTTTTGAAAAATATGCTTCAAGAAGAAATATGTACCGGGTCATCATAAATGAGAGTCACCGGGTGCAATACTTTATTCCGGTAGTTTCGCACAAGACTTTAGTCCCAGTTATAGCGCCAAATGCTTGGAGCGTTATTATTGGTCAAACTAGGTCTAACTTCACACTGTTTACCAAAAGTTGGCCCTAGTTGGACCAATAAAAACGCTCCAAGCATTTTAAATTCACTGGCGCTATAACTGGGACTAAAGTTTTGAGCGCAACTTCCGGAACAAAGTATTGCACCCGGTGACTCTCATTTATGATGACCCGGTATAAGCTGCTGCTAAAAATTGACAGAAAATTTAGAGTAAAAGTTTTTCAGACTGGAATGAAACGTGTCAAACCCACAGGAAATACCTGTTACAGTTACTGAGGACATTAATACGATCCAAGGCAATATCATCAAGAATGAAATCTACCAGTGAAAATATCTGCGGTGACCCCCACCCTACTTTCCGACTGCATCGTTGGCACAATGACGTGTCCGATCACTTTTGCAATAGGGTATTCCGGTCATGTCAAAATTTGAGCAGATATTCGGTTTAATCTACCGTACAAGTTATCAGGAGTCATACCGTAAAGCTGTAAGCCTTTTCGTTTAGGTTTTCTATTAGATAATTGCAATTAAAAGTGCATTTTATTTGAATTCACCGACCACCCTCGGTAATACACGAAGATTAACGATCACGAGTAGCGCTGGCAATAGGGGAACAGCTGACCGGTCGTGGCTATTTGAAACACTTGTCAACCAAGGTGTGTGAGTGAACATAACATAAGAAAACTTACAACGTTGCCAAGCCGCCCGTTTTAAGCGATCTTTGTGACGTCACAAAGATCATCTCTAATTCAAACTTCAAATGACGATTTCACTTAATTTAAAGCATTGTTTGAGATTTTATGTGTAAAGTAGCAATCAGTAGCATCCCCACTTTGTGAAAAACAACAATTTGAAAAACACCGGAATACCCTATTATTCAATTTTGTGAAGCCAGAGCCACTCTGGACCCTACCCTACCTAACGTCAGTTTCTATGAAAATGACATTTTTCATACTGACATTTAATGTCATGTCATGTCAGTGGCACTCAGTGGCACTGACGTTTGTCAAAAAAAAATGTCGTTTGACAACACAACTTGATAGCAGTCAGATGAATTCCTCAGATGATGCATCTAACATTTGCCACTTCCGATTATCAGATTGTCACAAAAAACAATCCAGTTCGTCCCCCAATAATTTGTAATAAGTATGCAAAATTTCAGCCCGATACCGATTGTACAATAGTTCTGTTATACCGCTCACATTGTCCATTTGCTCTCGGGGTAGCAACCGCATTTAGCACGTGTTTTATTGCGTAAGTGTCACAAAAAGTTTTAAAGGTACGAGATGTAAACGCGGTTCCACGATCACTTATAATGCGTTTCGGAACACCGAATAAACACATGATCTCACGTAAGACCTTCACGACCGTTGAAACTTTTGTTGTCCTTACAGGTTCGATTGTCACAAATTTCGTAAACGCGTCCACGATAACGATTAAAAACTTGTTCCCTCTATGGCTTGTTTCAAATGGACCCACATGGTCGATGTGCAGGGTGTGAAAAGGAACCTCAGTCTTTTCGATGGGGTGGAGTTTTCCTTGTTTCTTACCAGGGCAATGTTTATAATATGAGCAGTTAAGACAAGCCTGAACGTATTTTGTTACTACTCGTCGCATTTTAGGGAACCAGTAATTTTGCTGTATCCTTCTCAGGGTGTTTTCGATCCCTGGATGACCTGCCTGGTCATGACAAAGTCTACAAATTTGCCAACGTGCTGGTTTGGGAACAACCCACAACTCCTTTCCATCGTCCATCTTTTTGAATACTCTTCCATCTTTCAGTTTGTACTCTTTGAAGTACATCTTTGTTTCCTTGTTGGTTTTTCCCGTCATGAGTATTTGGCGAATGCGTGATAGTTGTTCATCTTGTAGCTGCGCGCTCAATACCCAGTCACCCTCGGTGAGATCTATCTGATTAATTTCGGCGGCTGCATCATGTATTGGATACCGGCTAAGAGCGTCTACATGAGGCATCCTTGGTCCTGGACGATAACGCACTTCAAACGAAAATTCCTGCACGTCAAGCCACCACCTGGCGACTCTAGGAATGAGATCCTTTTTCGTGAAGGTTGTGCGTAGTGCACTACAGTCAGTAACTACTGTAAAACGCAGTCCAAGGAGATACACCCTAAAATGTTTCAAGGAGTGAACGACGGCCATTGTTTCCAATTCATACGAATGGTAGTGGCGTTGGTCTAATGTGGTCTGCTTGCTGTAATAGGCCACAACTCGTTGTCCGTCGTCGTGCATTTGCAGCAAAATTCCACTTAATCCGGTGGAACATGCATCCGTGTGCAGTTCAGTCGGTAGATTTGGGTCGAAAATCGCTAGTACAGGTTTGCTGCTTAGTAGTTCCTTAATGGTTTCGAAGGCATTTTCTTGTTCCATATCCCAGGTCCACGAGATATCCGACCGAGTTAGGCGTGTCAGTGGTTCCGCTACTCTAGCATAATTTTTCAGGAATTTGCGGAAATAACCTGATAAGCCTAAGAACTGTCGAATCTGCTTTACGTTCTCCGGTGGGCTCATGTTCATTACAGCCTCTACCTTTTTAGTGCCCGGTCGAACACCGTCTTGGTTAATTTCTCTGCCGAGGTAATCGATGGTTGATGAGAAGAATACACATTTCGAAATATTTAGAGTCAAGTTGTGTGAACGTAGAGCCTCTAACACTAAGTGTAATCGTCTTAATCCTTCCTCTTCATCAGGACATGGTATTATGATGTCATCGATGTATGGTTGTGCGATCTCGCTTATCGGTCTCAATACTTTGTTCATTAAGCGCTGAAACGTGGAGGTGCATTTGATAGGCCAAAGGGCATTCGCAAAAATTCGTAGTGAGCATCCGGAGTAATAAATGCTGTCTTGGCAATGGAATCTTCGGCCACTGGTACCTGGTAAAATCCACTACTTAAATCGAGTGTAATAAAATATTTTTTTCCACCGAGACGGTCGATCTGATCGTCAATGAGCGGTAGGGGATATTTATCCTTGACAGTTATGGCGTTCAATCGTCGATAATCGATGCATAGTCTGTAACCGGATGCTTTCTTCTTGATTAATAACACAGGATTTGCGTATGGTGAATATGATTCGCGGATTATGCCATGACGCAGTAGTTCTTCTATCATATCCTTCAGGATATTTCTTTCAAAAGCCGCCATTCTATACGGTCGATATACAATGGGGTTGTCAGATGTACAATTGATTCGTATCTCTGCACAGCTCGTTCTTCCTAACTCTGCTAGGGATGTTGATATTCTGTCCCTGAATTCGGCTAGCAAGTCTTCGCATTTTGATTTTACACCCTCGTTCACGTTACCGAAGTTTATCTCATAATTTAGCTCTGAGGTAAAACAATCCAATTGAGCGCACTCTACTACGTCTTCTAATGACCGGATTGACACCTTTGCGCCCACCTTGACCAGCATCACGTCATTTATTTCTTATAAAATAAAGTGATAACAGGCTTTGTAATAATATTTATGTCAATAACATAAAAGTACAACTTACAAAGTTGTTATTAAATAATTCCATATACAGATACTAATTAACTAAAAAAGCAAAATGAAATACTGAAATGATATACAAAGGGGTTAAATTTTGACCTATTATTGCATCTGCAACAAAGCAAAGAAAGTAGTTGATGTAGCGGAAACATCTGTTCTTGGATCCTTGTGTAAGCCCCCCGGAAGAAGTTGTCATGCGACTAAACCAAAAGTTGGATAAATCGATGACGGAGGAGTTGCAATCATTCGTCAACACCTAAATAATTTCCATGTTATATATGAATTCCATAGTTTGGGCGTACACAATTGCCCATGTTCTCCATAAGTGTTCACCATGGCAATTAATAAATTCGCTATTTCCTAAAATATATAGAATACAAAATTAATGTAAGAAAAATGAATATTGTGAAGTTTTCTTACCTCGCTTTCTCACTATGAATTGTACTTTTATCCTCTTTCTTCATGGCTGTGTATATACCTAACTTTACACACCTGTTCTAGACTTGTTGAAACTTTATCAGAACTGTTTTGCATATAATTCGACCGTCTCATGTAAACAACATACAACATGTGACACAATGTGACATAACCTCAAACACCATCGAGAAGATAGTCACACATGCAGATATTGCAGATTCCATTTATTTCATTATTGTTTATTAGCATTAGCTTCAAATAATGTTTCAATGATTTTGTTTTCGACTATTAACGACTATGAACGTAGAATTTCGCAATATTTGGTTTCGAACTCACGACACATTTTATGTATGCGTTCCAAGCTCCCAAACACTCTACGCCCTTGAATGATAAATTAGTCTCTGCGCATCCTAATCCGCTGCAACTTCAGGGTGACCTTCTTAGTTTGAACGGACTCTAAAATTCGACCACATTTTAACTGGTTAACATCTGAGACATTCGGTGGCGCTCTAGTCGATTACCGGCGGGATGTGGCGGGAAATTTGAATTTGTGTGCATTTCTTATATGCTTATTATTTCGTTTTCGTACAAAACAAAGAAGTTTATAAACACAAAATTTAATTGTACATTATTTATTATATTTTAAGTATCAAAAACAAAGAACAGTTTTACTAAATACAACAATAAGCTATAATAACAATACAAAGCTTACAACACTGTTATTCATTGCAAATATTTTTCAATTTTTGGCTATTATTACAAACTTTGGTACATTTATTTTTATTTTGAAGTCGAGCCCCCCAATGATGCCTCATTTTCAAATAAGTCACTAAAAATAATTCAGAAATTTCTTCCGAACATAATTTGTGGACGTGTAGTACATCGAGATCTTGTATCACATGAATGAAATCTTGAGTCAGCGACTTACTTTTTAACATTTCTTTAAAATGTGTATTGTGAATCACCTCCACAACTTTTAAGTATTCAAAAGTATTGCTGGTAGCAAACACTAAGCCCTCTTTAATATATTCCAAAGCATCACTTTGTCAAAAATATGTAAAAAGTTGGTGTTCCCCAACTAATTGTTTTTCTTTGTCCACAAGTTTGGCCTGGCATATATCACAGTTATGTATTTTTAAAAACTTTCTGCAGTAATAACCTGCTACATAATACACTGCATTTTCATCTAAAACAGATATTGTTTCAATTAACTGTGGGATCTTACTAGAGTCCACATTACAATGCTGAGAAGTGGGCACATCAACCATTAGTTTTCTTTTTGTCATACATTTTAACTTAGTTAGCATTAAGTTATAGTCATTTTCACAATTTGAGGAAGCTGATAATTTAGAAATACTTGTGATGTAGACATGTCTTAGTCTATTTTCAAATTGCTGTGCACTTGGATTTTTACAGCAACCATGTTGCTGTCGTATCACAGCAAAAAAGTTTTCAAGTGGATCTTGATTTAGGTGCCGAGTTAGTAAATATGGAATTTTGTAATCGTCTCGAAGTTCTTTTGCCAAATCTAAAACACTCTTTATGGATATTAGCCAACCGTTCAAGCATGGTGGCTTGCGTCTTTTAGCTCCAATGAATGTAGCATTTTCAAACTTTGTATATATTTGCCTCATGTATTCCAAATGAGGAGAATGCTCTAACACTGCATATCGCATTTTTATTTTGTTGACGTTCAACTGACTGCTGTTCAGACAATCGAAAACAGTGTCCATGTCTTTAACAAAGGTCGATGTAGCCTCAGATCCCGAATCCAGAATTTCTAAATGTTTCAAAACTAGCAAGGCAACACTCATTGTATCACTAAAAACCTGTGTAGCGTACTTCACCTTCATACTGTTGAAGATAGTTGCGTTGAGATGTTGGAAGCCAATCTTGGGCAGCAGTCTTAATCGTAATGGATGTGTTGTTTCAACCGCAGCCTTTATATATCGCCAACTCACAATTTTTGTATCCCATAATAGATCGTATTTTGATAAATTATTCCTCATGGACTTTATTAAATGGGGTACGTCATAAATAAAATAATTTTTTTTGCAATTGTGCCAAAAATACGTTCTGGTTTGGTTAATTTGTAGTTCTTTGCATAAACCTTGATTTGCAGGACCCTGGTCGCAAACTATAGCTTTTACAACTAAACCTGCTTCTTCGGCATTGTTAATTGTATCAATCACAATGTTCTTCATTTTTTCTGAAGACTGCTTTGCGCCAAAAAACCAATATCCGAGGACATGCTTCCAACGATGAGTAATGCCTGTTGCCATACATACTAATGCTGTTTTTGCCAATTCATTTGTGCGTGTTTGGCCATCATCCACAACTCCAATGATTTTAACCTTCTTAGAATTATACTGTATTTCTTCCTTTATGCTGATTTCATCAAATAATAAGCATGTTATTTTCTCACCACTTTCTTTGCTGCTTTTTATGTGGTCTTTTATTGATGAGAGTACAGCTGAATTCAACCCTGGTTCTATATCAAGCTTAGATTGCCAGTTTCTAATGCTTCGAGGGGTTGGTAAATGTAACGCCAGAGCCGCATTTCTGTACCCTTTTGGTGACGAATAATACCAGCTTAAGCATAATTGCTTCATGTCATCTGTGTATTTCCTATTATATTTAGTAACAAATGCACATTTCAGTTCATTTTGGAACAATGTGTGTGCATCTTTCGATAAATATTTTTTTGACTCACTGATTAAAAAACACAGCATTTGGCGACGTGAATTCCTTTGCTCTGTATTAGCACAATAGCAAGTAATTTGTTTTCTCCTTCTAAATAGCTTACAACGAAGTTTGTTACGGTGTGTTTTTAATAGTTCCAACTTCTTATTGGTTTTTGAAGAGTAATGTTTTGTCAATGTGGTAAGTCTCTTCACAGGAGTCACTACAGTTGCACTAGCAGGTGTGGGGGAATCTATCAAAGATGAAATACATATAAGATGATAAGAATAACATAGAAGGGAAAACTACCTTCTATTTCTTTTCCCATAATCATGCTAGTAGTATATTGTGCCCCACAGGCACTTCTATCCAGAATAACAGGGTTACTGGTTTGTTCATCAATTTCCATCTCTGTACCTAAAAAATCAGTATTAATACTACTATAATATTATTACTACCAATTGCTAATCATTACTATCCTGTGTATAGTTTTGTTTATATTTTATTTACTTTCCATGATAACTAATTGTTCCTCCTTTATTTTTTATTATTACATGTATTACAGGTTTTTTATTTTTCTTTTTTCATAGAGATAACAATTTATTTATTTGGTATTTGAACAAGGCTGAAAATTTACATGGAGGTAGTTACAAAGCCGCTGACTGGGAAACTGTACTTCTTAGATTAAGTTGAAGTTGAAGATGTATTGTGCGTATGAGTTTTTCAGGAAGTTTGTTTTTTATATGTTAATGTTATACTTATTATGTACCATTAACAATATTGGCTGTTGTAATAGATTTGAAGAAAGTGTTGTAAGGTAATCTTCAATGAGCACAAAATTGAATCACTATAATTCTACTGCGTTTTAGGGAGAATCCTGGTAGACATTAAATTGCAAACAGACACCATTAAAAACATTAAACGCCCATAAGATAATTAAATCTAGTAAGGAAATTATCTTCGACCAAGCCGTAGGTAAAATACCGCCACTGTCGCAAAATGTTATCGTTATGGAAGCTTATTAAAGTTAGTTTAGTTTCAAGACAAAAGCTTAATGTTTTTTTTTTATTTTAAAAATACAATTATTAATAAATTATTTCACTTGCAAATGGAAAGCTTCATAATTGATAGAAGTTTGCTATACAAAAGTTATCAAGTTAAGTTTAAATGATTTGGAAAGCTTTCATGGCACTTAGAAATTTTGACTCCAAATATATTTGTTTTTTTAAATAAACTATTAGGTTTGTTTATGCTATATGTTCAGAGTATAATTGGACAAACATTTTTGTTCATGATATATATTGAAAAAAATTTTCTGTGTATGTGGCATGGAAAAACTATAGCATATTGGTCCAATATAGAAATGTTGTTATGTTGTAAACATGTACAACAACCCAATTTATTTATAAAAAATTGCCCAATATATATCACCTAATCCATTACTGCTGCTGGCCTGCTGCTCTTCTCTGCTGTTCGTAGCAACATCCATATTATCTGCAGAAGGCACAGGAAATAGTAATTACCATAAAAGTGTTTATTAGAGTCTGGGAAGACGATTTGCGTTTCTCGATTTTTCGACCCCCTATATCTCGCAAACCAGCGTACGGATTTCAATAAGTCGAATGGTGTGTAAGAGTGCGTGTCCAGATCTACAAATCGACATATATTTGCCAACCCTCCCCCATGGGAAATAGTAATTACCATAAAAGTGTTTATTAGAGTCTGGGAAGACGATTTGCGTTTCTCGATTCTTGGACCCCCTATATCTCGCAAACCAGCGTACGGATTTAATAAGTCGAATGGTGTGTAAGAGTGCGTGTTGTTTGTACATATTATAGTTAGTCAACCGACACCCCCTGCATAATGCTGCCCTCTATTGGACAAAGGTAAAACTAACTTAACTTGAGCTGAGCTCAGAATTGTTGAACTCGCGATAAAGATGGAACAAATGTTCCGTCCGTGTTGGGTAAAATTGATAGCCTTCAGTCAGCCCACAAGGATAGGCGATCTAACATATGCTTAAACTTTTAAAGAAATAAGACAATATTGTGTTTATAATAGAACTTCAACGCATAAAATATTGTTGTTTGTACATAACTATGGAATCAATGGAAATACTAAATACATATAATAAAAACCGAAATAATGCCGATATTTCCAAGGTTACCCGGTTTTCAAAATTGTTAACTTTGCGCACCTTTTTTCATTAGTAGATTTCATTCTTGATGATATTTTCTTGGATCATATTAATGTCCTCACCAGTAACAGGTATTTCCTATGGGTTTGACAGTTTCATTCCATTCTGGAAAATTTTTACTCTAAATTTCCTGTCAATTTTTAGCAGCAGCTTATACATATTTTTCCTTTAAGCATATTTTTCAAAACATTTTGAAAATGTCAGCATACCTGTTCAGACTATTTTCTTCAAAAAAATTGTTGTTTTTTTAATGCTTTCATTTACATATTTATAATTATAATTACCCCAAATAGTTGAATTGGAAACAACCTATTTATTAATTATTTCAATATTTCAAAAATATGTGACTGGACCGACAGAAACGACCTAACGGCCGAAAAAAAATTATTGAGATATTTGCATTTCAAGGTCAGCCGACGACTATGTTGTAATCATAAAAGGCTCATTACAAATATCGAATTTAAAAATCGAAATTCTCAGCAGGTATGTTGAAAACTGAAAACTCTTTTTTAATTTCATCAAACCGCAAAAGTGTTTCAAACTGACATTAAAAACGAACGCATTAAAAAAATAATTTCCTTCCTGTACTAATACGTGATATGGCACAATATAGTGGACACCGGAGTCGATCTGCCGGCGAATTTATTATCAAAGGAAGCCGTCAAAGGCGGCCGCATTCAAAGTGCCGCAAACACGCCGACACCACTTCTTTGACGGTTGCCCGTCAATAAGAAGGTAGCAATTCAATTTCTAATCATTTTTTAGCCAGTAATTAGCAACTGATTCTTCTGCAATAAGTATGATAGTAGACTCAGTTCGCTGTGGGCTTTCCAACGATGTATCGTTAATTGCAATCGGTTGCAAAAGTTGTAGTTGCTAACCTTTGTTTCTAATGCCAGGGTCACACTAGGCTGTTTTATTAGCCGCTAGTTGCTGGCGCTGCTAGCAGCAACATCATATTTGATACCAATTTGTGGGGTTTTATTGACTACCTGCCTTGAACCTGACTAAATTTTGAAAGCACTGTACACGGGTGTAAATAACATCGGCAAGGCCACGATGACAATAAAATTAGAAATTCTATATTTTAGGAGTATTTAGTTGAAAAGTAAATGACTCTACTACAATTAGTTATTTACAAAAATATTTTAATTATTAATTAAATCATCATTTCAATTATTATTAATTAAATTATATATTTTCATAAGAAAGTCTCTTTCAGGTCTTCAATTGTTTAACAGTATATATCTAAATTGTTAGAAATATGTAGTTACATATTTCTAAATTAATAAATTGTTCAAAAGTTACTGCTTTCATCCGTAATTTATTTTCTACTTTATATTTAATGTTTTATTTATATTAATTTCAAACAAAAGTAATTCCATCAGTTTTCCGTTCAATGTATTAATTGAAATATAATACACAATTATAGAATTGATTATACAATTGATATAATTAAAATCTGATATATTTTACAAAAGATATTAGTATCTATGCATTTCTACTTCAAATAAAACTCAACACGTCACAGAAACTAATAAATATTACATAATATTTGGTTATTAAATTTTGAAGAAATATTTAAATATATTATTTAAAATAAAAATATAAATCACATAGCAAAAAAGTAATGAATAATTGTTGCTTTAAATAATTTATTATAATCGATGGTTGCTATTTTCTACAATACCCACATATTTGTCCTCAAAATAACGGCTAATAAAAATTCAACATGTTTAATTTTACAAGCAACAGCCAAAACCATTCGCCGGCATGCAAAAATAGCGGTTGCTGAGTGGTCACATTATGCTGGTTAACACCCGGTTAATAATCTACAGCAAGCAGCAAATACTAAAACCACCCCACATTTTGACATTTTTGCATTCCAATTAACGTTGCAGCATAACTTCTTGACCGGCGAGTATTCATTATTCATTATGTGATCAGTATTTTTAACAACTGTATCGCTTAAAGCCATGTTTGTAGGGGCTGATTTAGGGGGTGGTTTTGTGTGTCTGGAGCCTCCCCGAAATATTCAAATTAAATTACGGTGTTTGCAATTTGGTTATAGCCGCGGAAAACATAAACGTGTACAACACAATTTATCATTTGGAGCATTTTGGACCCCCCCAAAAAAAATTCTGGATCCGCCCTGCCTGTTTGTATATTGGGAGAATATTTCAGGTGCATTTCCCCAGCCCCACCATGGTGGATTTTGAAATATCTCTTTATACCAAAGTTTTGTGTTAGTTTTATGTCGAATTGTTCCGTAAAGAAAAAGTTTTGTTCCTCTTCCGTTCGCGAGATATAGGCATTTTTTGAGGGGGGGCTGGGGAAATGCCAGCCCCACCACATTGGAATTTTGAAAATTTTTGGATGCCAAAGTTTTGTGTTAGTTTTGTGTCGTTTTGTTCCATTGAGAAACAGTTTTGTTCCGACCTATTTCCTGAGATATAAGCAATTTTCCGACGGGGCCAGAACAGCTTTTTTGGAATTTTGACATTTTCTCGATGCCACAGTATTGTATTAGTTTTGTGCCGAATTGTTCCGCAGAAAAAAAGTTTTGTTCCGCTTTATTTTTGGAAATTTTCACAAGCAATTTTCCGATGAGCGATTTCTACTTACATTTGCGAGATTGCCTATATCTAAATATATGTACTTATGTCTGTGTGCGTATCAATAAACTATGTACATATGTGACAAAAAATCGTGTCCAAGTATAGTCATAAAATTATTGTTTTACATTATTGCGGTGATAGGTACATCTCGTACTCCTGGTTACTATCACGACGCCTCGCTAGCCAAACGGAGGCGACACGCTCGGCTCCGGCCGGGCGCTAGACGGAAAGAGTTGCATGTTTTGCAAGGTTTATTTTTTCTACGTTATAAGCTGTAAAAGTTAAACAAGCGCTGGTGGTCTGGCTGAGTGGTCACACCATGCTGTTAGCAGTCTGTAGCAAATAATACGCTAGTAAAACATCGTAGTATGACCAGGGCATAAAAGTCTTTCCACACGTAATTGAAAATCTAAATATATCAAGAAATACACCGCATTTTGTCTGTTTCATCAGCATAAAAACATCATTGGCGCCAAAATCACTTGAAACTTGAATCACTTACAAGGAATTTTTTATTACCTCAGGTAATTTACAGGTAAATAATTTACCTTTGATCATTACAGTACAGTCGCACAAATCTCTATACTCTCAGTATCTATTTGTATCAAGTAATATAGAGAAAAAATAAAAATGGATGTAGTAAATTAAAAAATAATTACCAAATATGTACTGACAGGAAAATAAGTGAGAAATAAGTAATTCCGGGTAATACAGATGTTAAAAAAAGTTACAAATAGGAAAAAATAGGAAATAGGAAATGTACGAACAAGTTCGCCTAACCACCTGTTCGCTCAAAACCTTGTGTTTTGTTATTTCTTACATCTCGTTGGTCAAACCGAATGGTAGAGTACAAGAAATTCAAAAGGCGCCATCTGTGATCGAGAAACGTAACTATAAGCAAAGAACCTGCCTGAGATTAACTCCCTTCGACAGCATCGCCCCCTGGATTTCTTCTCCCTTAACTAACCTTCTGTTGACTAACTATAAATACATAAACAACGGTATCGGTTAACAAATTTTGTCGGTAATACAGGGCGTGCGTGCGACCTTTTCTACAGGGTTAATATGCTACACGACAAGAAATATATTTGTAATGATTTACCAAACATGTCTTACACTTTATATATTAAAATGATCAGAAGAGAAGAATAAAAGGCGACATGTAGATATCAAATTTCCCGCCTGGCTTGCAGTAGTTTCGACGCCAGCGGATGAGGCTGTTTGGCGAAAAATTTAACCCTAAGAAGGCGTTCTATTTTCATGGTAGTTGCTATAAGAAGAGGTTTGGATTGGATTTCTGCTCTAATGGCTTCAAATAATAAAACTTTGACGTTTTTTAAACGGTAAGCATTAAAATTACAGAGAGTTTAATAGTTTCCTGTTGTGAAATCTGTTAGGTTTATGTTTAATTTTAATTTGGTAGTTGCATTGAGATCAATAAACAACCATTTTGCAGTTTTACTTGAAACTACAAATCGATTATCATCATCTGCGATACAGTAGATTTAGTTTAACCTATTATTCTGTTGTTTAGATTGACAGTGGCAAGCAGGTGGTCACTGACACGAGTAAGCCATGAAATCAACCGATCTGTTATCTTATATAGTAAGATTATATATGAAGAGTGTCATAGGAAAAGATTGAAAGGCCTAAAATAACCGACTCCAATTGTCTCACACGTGCCACATGCAGCATTATGTAAGTATGTCCTGGATGTCGATGGTTTTAATATATAACCTTAAATAGTGGTTAGGTGTCGAATTATCAACGGATTGAAAGAAACTTATCTAACTTAATGTAACTGGGGAACTAGTCGTTCACCTGGCGATATACCTCTTCTCCGCAGCCCTATATTTTTAATGTTTTGTTCAATTCACTTCCATCCGTTGGTAATTGAATGTCAGGTTACGGGCACACAATGTACGGCAACGGAGAGCACAGCGGAGTGTAAAGCGTGGCGTAAATCTGGTAGTGGCCATACATGTACAGGTTTGCAAAGCATTTTGTGGACTATTGGTAGATGAAAATTGAAAATACGCCTAAATATCCTGTAATATTTCTGTAAGTGCGCTATCAACCCCGTGCTCCTATACGTCTGTATGGCTACTCGCATATGCAACCATTAGTTTATAAGCTTTCAACTCAGCTTTACTCACTGCTCCGTTGTATGCGTTATGTGTGGCTGTAGTCTAAGTATTGGATTAAGTTATAACTTACTATGTCTACGATTTATTTTATATGAGAAAATTTAATGAAACGGGTGCACAAAGACTCTTAAGTAGTGATCAACTCTAAGACTCATTATATTTGTCAATCGGAAATGTAGGTGATTTTCTTACGGAAATGTTAAAATGTTACAATTCCATTGCATTTTAACAAAAAAAAAAAAAAAACAATAGTCAGGGATGTGAATAGAATACTGACATGCAACATTTTCAACTGGGGCAACCATTTTATGCAAAATTATGTGATCTTTCAAAAAACAATAATAAATCTATCGTCAACTGCAGTTATAAGGCCTTTGGAACCTTAGATAAATGGTTCTAGGGCTTTAAACCATTGTTTTTGTTCTATTCCCGTTCAACAAAAGTAATGTTTTCCGTTTCGGTTTTTGGTTCACTTGTAGCTAAAAGTATGGACTGACTTTTTAAATAGATTTATGCATATTAATTTTATTTCTTTTTGCAAAAACCACAGATTAATATAAGATTAGGGATTAACAATGTAATCAATAGAAGTATAAAATACATATATTGTTATGATGTAGGTTATTTATTTAAAATAGCAATATGAAGTATTTTGTAAAATATTGAACAATTATATACAGTATCCGGCACTAACTTGAACAAAAAGGGAATATTTTTATTATCAATTTTTCAGTAAATTTTATTTCAGTAAAAAGTTCCTTGTCCTAAACCTAAAATGCAAACATAAAGGTATAATTATTGCGTATACCGGCTATTCCAAAATTAAGAATTTTTTTTTAGAGTAAAGTATGTAAATACTTACTAAAATGAAATTTAGTATTAAAAAATTACTATGCAACACATCCTAACATTTCATTTTGATAACTGATAACAAAAAAAAAAAAAAAAACAAAGAACAACAAGCAACAAAAATAGAAATTTATTGTGAAAATTAGAAAGACATTGTTAAAACAAATGTTAAAACACATTTCTTTTAATGGATGAACAACTGGAAAAAATACTAAAAGTAATAAAAACAGAAATGTTTAATTAACAACAGATCACAATACAATATTTGACCTCTCTCATTTTCAGTGCATAATATTGTATGTTTGTTCATCTCTTTGTGCATTATTCTGAGCATTTCATGAGTTATGTCTTGAATGCAATTTTTGATGACATTTGTGAAATGTTGAATGTCTCTAAGAGACACCGCACACTACAGATCAAGCTATTGTACGATAGTTTGGTCGAATTGGACACGGTCTACGTAACTATACATAACTATCGGCCGATTTCAAATCGTTTTAGTGTGCGTACCTGCATTTGCCCCAATGGTAATTAAAAGACCGACCAAACTATCGGCCGATCAAAAATCTGTAGTGTGCGGTGTCTCTAAAAGGCCGATGTTGCTATAAAGTCCATTGTGATTAAAAAATATTACAAAAGTGATTTGGCCTTTACGCCTTAGTAATTTTCCCGTTATATGCAAGCAGATAATTATACCTTCGTGTTTGCATTTTAGGTTTAGGACAGTACAGAAACTTTTTACTGAAGTAAAATTTGATAATAACAATTTGTGCATTTTTTGCACTCTGTGTGTATATATTAGTACCTACTCAATGTATGCCAGCATAGGAGTAATAATAAGTGCCGAATGCAACATAATTATTGCAAACCACAATAAACCGATATGTATTCTTTTTAGATCACTTCCAGCTTGTGTTTGGACAATTTTTTTTTCGATTTTTGGTGCAGTTCCGGTTTGAAATTCTGAATGGTACAAATCATTTGATATAGCAGAATTATTTATAAAATAAACACATTATAATCGGAATTTCTTTTTTATTCCTGACTATGTCAGGCATACACAAACTTGTGCAAATTTATTTCCTTATAATTTATTGTATATTGGGTTGCTAACTTGTACACATACAGACCAAACGCTTTTCGCTGAGCTGAATATAAGAAAATGTATGCATAATGGAAACATAAGTTATGAAATAAATAAGTAATAAAATAAAAATCTCATATTGTTCATCTAGTTATTTTTGATTTTTGTCAAAAAGAACTGGGCTTCTTACATTCAAGCTCACAACGGGAAAAAAATTTATCAATAATGTTGCATGTAAATACCTTAGATACAAAACTTGATATTTGCAAAGATATAGTGAATTAGGTCAAAATGTTGGAATTACTTAGGAGCACGTCATTTTTTGGATTAGATTAGATTTATTTTATGTTAGATACTGCTGTACTGTCTGAATGTCTGAAATAGTTTATGAGTGCGCAGTTTTGGAGACACTGGGTATGTTAGGGTTGTCGTTTATTTATTAATGTTGCTTCTAGAATATAGGTTGTGTAGTAATTGATTACATTAATTTTAACGGGTTATGTCACTCATTACGGTCAAAAAATATCTTCTGCTGATAAATATTTATACATACTTATAGAATTATTTATTTTCACCAGGCCAACACCAAACACCAAATACTTGCGTTTTCCTACAAATTCATCCGATTTTGACCAAACTGATACCAGCCCATCCTCCAGTGACTTTAAACATGTGACCAATTTACAATCAATGGGATTTAGATGCCATAAGCATTTATAGAAGCAGTTTGACAGAATCCACAGCCTTCATTGCTGTGGTTGCAAATTGTCAGATTTTGATAAATGTCTGTTGTCTGACTGGCATTAGGAAGGTTCAGAGTGGAACTCAGTTTACGAAATTGAATACAGTATAACTTCGATAATCCGGACATATATTGTTCCTGGCCATGTCTGAACTATTGAGGTATCCAGATTACTGTAGGTTTTTTTCGTTTGCTGGGAAGGGTGATTTTTTATTATGAACATGAAAACAACTTGGAATATTTGAATATATGTGACCCCAGACGCGAAAAGGGACCTGTCGTGACGTTATCTTACACGCCATTTAAAGTCTCTTCCGATGGGTACCGTTATGGCGCACGTTATTTTCGCACGATAGGTCTCTTTTCGCATCCGAGGTCACATAACCAAAAACAAAAAATTAAAAACTAAATTCTGAACATAAATGGACAAAATAAGCAAAAGATTTCAGTTATTTTTTAAAAATGTATCAATTTTTGTTTATATCCTTTAGAATACACCTACATTAGTAAATTTTTCTCTGGGCCTTTTGAGAAGCAGGATATTTTCCATCGGAAAATTGTTTTCTGCAGACCATCTGATGCCTAAAGAAAACGCGTTGGCATCATCGACATTAGAGCTTTCTAGGGCCTGTTAACACCTGTTAAATATGTCTTAATCTCAGGCTTAACATATTTTTCGAAACATTCAGTAAGCAATATTCTACTCATCCGTCCTTTATCAGACGCCTTGTACACAACTGGTATTGAGCTCATTCTACATTTAAAAGCTTCTAGATTTGCCGCTTTTGCATTAATATTAAGTGGTAATTTATGTGGTCCGGTTGCTTTACATTAAGGCATGAATGTTAAACAATCCTTTGATATTTTCTACCTGATTATATTTTGTCTGAACAAGGCAGGTAAAATTTCTAAAATGTCCGGTTGACAAGAGCGTTCGTATTACTGGAGTGTCCGTACTGGAGAGTGTCCGATCTATCGAAGTTGTACTGTAATTGCAAATTTACTTTAGACACTCCAGTGTGTCAACGATTAAGTTGGAAAGTTGGGTGGGGCCCTCCTCGGATATGCAAATACACGAAATTTCGTTATCTCTAACATTTTTTTTCTGCTAATTGTTAATTTAAAATCCACGTACATACTTACCTAAAAGGCAGAGATAGTATCGCGTCGATGTTGACTCAATAAGCAATTGCCTCATTTTAAGATTTCTATGGCTTTTTCCCTTTATGATTAAAGATAACACACAATTACTAACAATGCTCTTTCTGTATTCTGTATTTGGAATATTTAGTTGTATCAGTCTGTTCGTATCCTTAAAGTGACAAAAGTAAGAAAGTAACCTGAAGTTTAATGTATCAAATAATTTATTTAAATCGTTATGTCATATTGAAAAATTACATGTGAATTAAGAACACATGAACTATTTTGCATTAAAATGATTTCACAAATAATCACCGTAACAACATATTTGACTTGATCTATGATATGATATCATTTATAGGGAAATAACATTTATGGAATGATAAAACGATGTCGCTCAGTTTAATCAACATCCATCGGATTCATTCGAGAGCAACCAGTCGGCTGAATCCTTCCTGATGAGCCATGGTCAACGGTGTCTGACCATTCTTGGTTCTCTGGTTATGTTAAGTACCCTTTCCAATAATATTTTTATTATTTATTGTGTTGCTTTCTTAGCAGCAGAATGCATAGCTGTCCACCCCTTGTGGTCACATACTTTAGTTTCAGCACTTTGTGCCAGTAACCACTTAATAACCAAATTCTATTCACCACAAGCAGTAGCGAGCGGTGCATCTCCTTTCTTGATTCCACACAACACAACACAAGTGTTATTCCATACTCCATCACAAGCAATAGCGAGCTGTGTATTTCCTTTCTTATTTCTTGTATATACGCAAGGCCCCTTGTCGATAACATTTCGATAATTTCTGATTTTTGTTATTGAACTGCAAAATGCATTGCTATCCATCCATTGTCGTTTGGTATGTTAAGGTCAGCCTCATGTGCCGGTAACCACACAACACAACTGTTATTCCATACTCCACCACAAGCAATAGCAAGCAGTGTATCTCCTTTCTTTGTTCTTGCATATACGCAAGACCCCTTGTCGATAACTATTCGATAATTTCTGATTTTTGTCACTGAACTGCAAAATGCATTGCTATCCATCCATTGTCAGTTGCTCCGTTAAGGTCAGTATCATGTGGTGGTAACCACACAACACAAGTGTTATTCCAACCTCCACCACAAGCAATAGCAAGCAGTGTATCTCCTTTCTTTGTTCTTGCATATACGCAAGGCCCCTTGTCGATAACATTTCGATAATTTCTGTTTTTTGTCGCTGAGCTGCAGAATACATAGCTATCCATCTATTGTCGTTTGGTATCGTTAAGGTCAGCCTCATGTGCCGGTAACCACACAACACAAGTGTTATTCCATGCTCCACCACATGCAATAGCAAGCGGTGTATCTCCTTTCTTTGTTCTTGCATATACGTCAAAGCCCCTTGTCGACAACATTTTTATGATTTCTGGTTTTTTTAGCTGACCAGCAAAATGCATAACTGTCCAACCATCGTCGTTCGATGCTTTGTGGTCACATCGTGTGCCAGTAACCACACAACAATATATGAATTCCCGTATGCGCAAGCAAAGCAAGAGGGTGTATCTTCTTTCTTAGTTCTTACATTTACGTTATGTCCCTGTGACGACAACATTTCGATAAGTTGTAATCTCCTTCCCGAGCAGCAAAATGCATAGCTTTCCATCCATTGTCGTTTGATACTTTAAGGTCAGCACCATGTGCCAGTAACCATTCAACAATACATCAGTTCTCTTTTTCACAAGCAATGGTGAGCGGTATATCTCCTTTCTTGTTTCTTACATTGACGTCAAGTCTCATTGCCGACAATATTTTGATGATTTGTAATACACCTCTCTTAGGAGCAAAACATACTGTGCAGCCATCGTTTTCTGATACTTTGGGACCATGCGCCAGTATGTACTTGATTATATTTATTCCAGCTTCAATATATCCAAATGTGGAGTCTCCAATCTAAATATCTTGGAGGGCTTTGCCCTCATATATAATTTGTTTAGAAGATCCCTTCTCTTCTTTATAGGTTCTGCAGATATATGTATCGTTGAGTCCTATTGCGTTCATATGTTTTCTTAGTTGCCAATGTCCGGTTAATAGACCTACCACTGTCCTGTTTATCTCTTTTATGAAGGAGATATTGTTGCATACATTCTTGTTGTAATATCTCCCGTCTGAGGAGTTGTTGCTATAAATTACACACTTCCAATCTGTTTAATTTGATATATTGTTTTGTTTTTCGGTTATTTCGAGTAAAATATCCCGAGGGAGCGCCTCCCTGAACAGAATGTCTTCCTGAATCTGTTAAATAATATGTTGAGGTAAGAAAAAATAATAGATAAAATTATTTGGGTAGTCAACCGCAAATGTTAATGACTAATAACGGAAATAACTATACAAATAAGTTTAGTGTCCGTTAACTGTCCGTCCACTTCTTCTGCTTCGTTATTAACAGCATCTGAATGGTCTTTTCTTGGTTTAATGCCTGAATCATACATACACTGTTTTAGTATTTATTATATCTTTTTTTCTTCATTTATTTCATTGCTTCATTGCTTTTTAACTTGACAGTACTAATAATTGAGTCCATATTAGTGGTGGTGTAGCAAACGTAAAATGTGGCCAGGTTTAAATTTAAAGTCTTAATGGTGCAATTGAACCTAAGTAATTTTTAGGTCATCCCAGATCGATATACTCACAGGATTGTTAACAGATTAAGATAAAAATATTTCAAAAAGATCTTTCAGATATTATGTTTTCATATTCTTTTTATTTGCGACCGTTTTTTTTTTCAAGCAGAATATTTTGATTTGTTGTGTTGTACGAGTCAGCTTTCTTCATATGTGCTGGAATTCATATCATATGAATTCCAAGACATATGAATCATATGCACTGTACTTATGCCTTTCTTTAATAAATAATTCTCATTAATTGATTAGTTTTTTTTAAAGAAATTAAATAATAACTTATTTATAATCATTTTACAATACATATATGATATCTATGTATAATTATAATATTTGATATAATGTGTAGAATAATTAGTTAACACGTTGAGTGCCGTGTGAGGCAGTGTATGCCTCACAATCAATTCTGTTGACCACATTACGGCACTCTACGTGTTAACATAGTTATAATTTAATGTCAATTTTGGTATATTAGATATATAGTTTTGCAACTAACATTTGGTCTCTCATTAGATATCCAATTTTTAAAAATTCTATTTTTTTAAAGATGTATTTTTTAAGAAAAAAAGAAACAAGTTCTCACAAAACATTATTTATTTTGATTTAAAGGAAATTTATAACACAATCGGCTCAAAACATTTAACATTATTTTTTTTTGTTATTGAAAATCAGCATTTTCTATTGCTTTGGAGATTCACATTTAGTCAACTTTTGTATGCATTTTTCCCTTTTCCACCAAATAAACAAACTTTTTTAGTAGCTTTTGTAGGAAATAACATTTCAAATAAGAATTTAAAAAAAGAAATTGTTTTGTGTTATCGTATCTTGTTATAATTTATTGAAAACATATTTGGAAGTCCTATTTTCAATTAACCTAAATTTAAATTGATTATTAAAACTTTATGACAGTATTTTGTAGTTTAATTATTATGGGAGAATTAAACGAGAAATAATTTAGAATTATCTCCGGCATTGGTCACAGCAAGTTTTTGTTCGCAAAAGAAGGTAAAATATTCGAGTCAATTACATTGAGCGAGTTTACAAACTGCTAGTTGGTGAATTAAACTCGCCCAGTGTCATCATGTTCACAATGTTACTATCTGCTTGTGAACATGATTACACTGGGCGAGTTTAATTCGCCAACTAGCCTTACCCTCCTCATACCTGGAAAGATGATCCAAACGAGCTCCAATTGTGCCAATTGTGTCGTATCAAAGAGAGCTAATGTATGAAATATGCTATAATTTTTATTTTATTTTTCAGGTGCAAAAAAGAAAACATGAAGTACTTCATTGTTTGGAATATTCAGGGTTCATATCAGATGACAGAATCATAGCTACCCCACCTTTAAGAACACACCATTCCTGCGTAATCAGTGACATATGACATCGTGTCAAACTTGCTGCATACCAGAAGGAATAGGGACCAGAAACTACACCACCATGCCATATGATAATTGGTTCTGCAGACAGTTCTATTCTATCAAGCCACATGCAAACTTCCATAGGCAACAAATTGGTTGAGGGTACCCTTTATGGCTCTGCTGATCAAAGTGCCTATAGTCTTAAAATCACGCAAAAATAAATTCTAGAAGATTTAAGAGTTTTAGACATCTTCATACTATGGTGCCCTACTGTGGTCCTTATCCTGGGATCATATGCAAACAATTTCACAAGAGAAACTACTCAAGTGCACAGAATGTCGAGAGCAGAAATATATCTTTCTGAAGCCAGAACTGCTGATATTCCAGGATTAAGGAGATCAAAAGTATGAAAACAGTTTTTTTTCCTAAAAATAGCCTCTTTATACCGGGTGGTCATTTTAACTTGAGACTCCTAAATATCTCGAGAAATATGCATGGTACGACAAGCGTGTCTTCCATAAACTTGTAGGATGCAAAGGGGAAATGAGATGGCGATATCAGTTTCATTGCAGATGGCGCTGCAATCGGTGAAAATGAGGTTAACTTCATTTTTTAAATGGGAATACCCAACTTTTTTTTATCAAATTATGATTTTACACTAAATAAGAACAATCTTTTGTCTAAAATTTATTTGTGTACGATGTATCTATCAAAAGTTATTACAGTAAATGCTTAAAGTGATGCCCTTCAACTTCAATACATTTATTGACGCGGTTTTTAAATTCTTCACGACAATTGATGAGTATTTCTGCATCAATTTTTGTGCAAGCATTTGAATTTTGCTCACGCATGTCTGTGGGAGTTGTCGGCGCTTGTTCATAAACTTTGTGTTTGAGGACACCCCACAACAATAAATCTACCATACCACGTCTACCGATCCACCGAGCATTGCAATTGCGATCTAATACCTCCCGTGCTAAAAGTTAGTAGTATGCTGGACAACCGTCGTGCTGAAACCACATGTTCAATTGCTGTTCAAGATTTAAGGTGAATTTATAGAGCCGTAATCGTAACTTAAATTGACCTTGCACGCTTCTTCGACTGTGTTTATAGTGACCGTAACGTTTCTACGTTAAGTTCAGGCAAGCGCAATGTTGAACGCACGGTTGCGGACACGGTTAAGTGTTACGGTTACGGCACTATAAATCAGGCTTAGGTCTTCAAGCAGTGTCGATAATTTGTCTTGCAGGAAGTTCTGGTAGATGGCGAGGGCATGCCATGCAGTGATAGCGGTTGTAATTACCGCAGCCGTCACAAATTCCATTGTCAATAACTTTTGATAGATGCATTGTACGAAAAAAATGTTCAGACAAAAGATTGTTCTTATTTAGCGTAAAATCATAATTTGATAAAAATGTTGGGTATTCCCATTTAAAAAATGAAGACCTCATTTTCACCGATTGCAGCGCCATCTGTAATGAAACTGATATCGCCATCTCATTTCCCGCTTTGCGTCCTACAAGTTTAAGACACTTTTGTCGTCCCATGCATATTTCTCGAGATATTTAGGAGTCTCAAGTTAAAAAACGACCACCCGGTATATCTTAACAATAACTATTTTTATCTTGTATTTGAAGTTTTTATTGCAAGTTTTCATGAACAACAGTTAAAAACAAAAACATTTATTTGTCGGTGGCAAGTCCTCATTAAAGTGCTATGAATCTGAATCCGTATGCAGAAAAATTCAATTTTTATTACCTTCCTTGTATCCCGAGAAGTTAACCGAACGAGCTTCAATTGTGTCTGTATGAGCAAGCTAATGTATGAGATATGCTATAATCTATATTTTCTTTTTCAGGTGCAAAAAAAACATGAACAGCATGGAATATGACAACATATACAGTATAATTTTACAAATAGTTACAATTATTTGCTGGATACCAGAAGGAATTGAGACCAAAAACCATACCACCGTGCCATATGATAATTGGTTCTGCATACCGTTCTATTCTATCAAGCCACATGCAAACACTCATAATCAACATACTGTTTGAGTTACCCTAATACGGCTCTACTGATCAAAGTGCCTACTGTCGTGAAGATTTTGCAGAAAAATCAAATTTGATGTAAAAAGATTTAAACGTTAACAAAATCTGCATAGTGTGATGCCCTTTTACAAGATTCTCTATGACAATGCTGATTGAAATGCCTACATCTAACAACAACAAAAAAGGAAATGCACCATTTTTAGAACCTATGTGACTTACTGTGGGACCACATGCAAACAATTTCACAAGAGAAACTACTCAAGTGCACAGAATGTGACTCAGCTGGTACATCGGCTACGGCTATGCTGTTTAAAGAGTAGAGAGCAGAGACATATTTTGCTGAAGCCAGAACTGCAGATATCCCAGAATTAAGGAGATCAAAAGTAAGAAAACAGTTTTTTTTTTCTAAAAATAACAGATTTATACACATCCTTTACCACATCTTTAGTTACTGTGGCAACACATTTCTTAATTCTCTTGCGTTTTTTTGCTAATATGTCTAAATAACCATACCATTAATTGCTGTCGCAAATCGATCAAAAAAAAAAAAAAAAATAAATCAATAAATAAATTGATAAAAATAACATAAAACATAAAAAAGGCATAAATATTATCATTTGATAAAACGTGCATAGCGAGTTGCATTGATCCCATCTGCTGCTTGAATGGCAAAGCTCGGCAATATTTTAAATAGCGTTGGAATTAACTTTTTCCTTTCCGCAGCCCCAGTAAAAAAATCAATTTGGATTAGGTCCGGAGACCGGGCTGGCCACGAAATTGCACCCTGATGCCCAATCCACCTTCCAGTGTATTCTCTGTCAACAAAAAAAAACTACCTCTAAAACTACCCCTTTACTGGGGCTGCAGAAAGGGAAATGTTTATTTCAACGCTATATTCGAAATATCGCCGAGCTGCGCCACTCAAGCAGCAGAAGAGATCAATGCAGCTCGCTACGCACGTTTTGAATGCTTGCTCCTGGCGAAACGCTACAAGTGTAGAGCTCCTTTCTCTCTCCTACGCGTGCATTTGGAACAGCCTATCACCGGTTTGATGTTGACGCTATGAGCAAAACGCCCATGCGTCCGATTTCGTGGCCGAGGCATTAAAATGATACAGGCGCTTCCGATGAGCCTGTATTCGCGCTGAGGCAAATAATTCAAACATTTGAATTTGTAAAATAAAAGCACCTTTTTGAGTCTCATACTTTTCGTTTTATTTTTCAAATTATTTCCCCATTTGATTAATTAGGCTAGGTTGAGTTTTTTGCAATCTTAATTTCAAATAAAAATTCTCAATTTTTTTTTTTTCGAGTAGGAAAGTAGCCAGTGTTGTACCTTTTTGAACTCTTAATTAAATGGCTCATTTTTTAAAATAAGTTGCCGAAGGTAACACAGTATACTTTTTCTGTAATAAAGAGTCAAAGTTAAGTGACAGATTTTTTTCTAACCACAACTAAAACAATCTACCTTATTTTTATCAATGTCACATTTTTTAAGATCGTTGTTTAAGATCATATTAGCAAAAACCCGGAAGAGAATTAGGAAGTTTGTTGCCACAAAATGCCTTTATCACTCAACTAAGTGATAGAGATTTTTTTTTTAATATTTTTGCCAGAACGTACATAAACCACCCTCTCTCCTAGCGGCCGCTTGACGTTGTATTTCGAGACACCTATATTTCTTAACAATAACTATTTTTATCTTGTATTTGAAGTTTTTATTGAAAATTTTCGTGAAAGACAATTAAAAACAATAATATTGTTTTTGTCTGTGGCAAGTTCTCATTGAAGTGCTATGAATCTGAATTCGTATACAGAATTTTTTTTTATAATTTTGTAATAGGTACTAATTCAGTTTTCATTTTATAAATGTAATGCCTTTCAACAAATTGGTACTAAAGTAGCCAAGTTCATAATAAAATCATTCCTAATTACAAATTTATTTGAAAACACAACAGCGTGTTTGGTACTTCTCTATGGGTACGGGGAAGACACTGAATGACATTCCGATTTACGTTATCGAGTGTTTCTGTGAGTTCGACAGAGAAACACTCTATGAAAGTTGTCTGAGCCATACCTTCCTCGTACCTGGAAAGATTATCTGTACAAGCTCCAATTGTGTCTGTATCAAAGCAAGCTAATGTATGAGATATGCTATAATATTTATTTTCTTTTTCAGGTGCAAAAGAAACATGAAGGGATTCATTGTTATGAATATTCTGGTTCATATCAGACGACAGAATCACCAAACCTACTGTACAGCTACTCCACCTTTAAGAACACATGATCAGAGAACATAAGGACACGAGTAGGCAAGACAAAGTGTCTAATCTGCACGAAAACTACTAATTGAATGCACTCTATGAGACTAGGCTACCATTCATTACACACCATTCCTGTGTAATCACGGGCATATGACAACGTATACAGTATAACATTACAAATAGTTGCAATTACTTGCTGCATACCAGAAGCAATAGGGGTCACTGTGCTACAGGATAATTGGTTCTGCTGTTCTATTCTATCAAGCCACATGCAAACTCTTTAGGCAACAAACTGGTGTACCCTATGTGTCTTTACTGATGAAAGTGCCTATAGTTTTAAACATCACACAAAAAACTTCTACAAGTTTGAAGAAGATTTAGAGATTTAAAATTACACATGTATACAATTTCAGAAGATTCTTTATGACAATACTGATTGAAATGCCTACAGTGTGAACGACATAAATCTTGGACATAGGTTTACATCCATCTGCAGCTAATTCTAAGAATTTCTCTTGTCTCTCATGAAATCTTCTGGCATGGATGGTGAACTAATATTGAACAGATAACCATTCAATATTGTTGTTCATATCTGGAAAATACTGTTTCAGGGCTCACTTGTAGACTCTTTAACACTAGATTTACCAGCTATTTAAGAATACTTATCTCTACCAAACCCAGTCAGAATGACTGCTACTTAGAAGTGCTTAGTGGGGTTTCAGCGTTTGAAGTACTTTCCTGCGTGTACACTTTCCGCATACATTCTTTTTGCATTTATTGCCATTTGTGTAAAGAAATGGTGCCATTTGAACTTGGTACATTAGCATTTTGTGGGTTTTGTCTTGAAGTGTGATATACTCAGAAGCAAGTTCTTTAGCCAGACACTTTTCTTGATATATTTTCATCTGTCCTGTTTTTATACAATATCCAGCAATTTATTCCTGCTAAACCTAAAACATTGAAAAAAGGAAAGCAACTTGATTTCACAGTATATTTTTGTGTCATTTTGTCAGTGATATTGATGCCAAAAAATGTTATAAAAAGACACAAATTCTAGTAATCTCTTGTTAGTTTTATCAATTTGTATGTGTTTGTACTTCTTATTCGCTTTACTCTTATAAACTGTAAGTGTACGTCTATTTGAGTCGTCCAGCAACATTGAGAAACAAATCTTGCCACCTTTTTTCTGTTTGCAAATTATCGGCAGTTCTCTCTTATTTGCATGTTTTGTTCCAACCAACAAAGTATTTTTGGTTAGTAGTTTTAACCAGGGATAGGAAATACCCAGGTATTTATTTCCAAGGGCAAATACCACAGGTAATTATCCGGGTATCTACCCAAATTGGGTATTTACAAAATTCTCAACAGTAACAATAAACAATTATTTCAAAAATATCCTATAAACTTAATAAAATAGTAATTAAAAAAACATTATCCTTAAGATCACAATACAAAATAAGCATCCATCAGTAAAAATAAACATTTATTATAAAACAAAATACACTGTTTGGCGATAAAATTAGTCACATCTTACTCTTAATAATGTCGATATAAACGTATAAGCTTGAACAGTCGGCTTTGGTGTCTATTTCATCTAATATGTCAACACATGGTATGTCTGGATCATTCTCGTCGCCTACTTGTTCTGGTTGATATATGTTTGATATATCAATTTGCAAATGATATATCTCTAAAGGGTACTGGAATTCTCCAGAATGGAGAAAAATCCCCAGACCTGGCAACGCTGCATACATCATACAACATACGTTCCACACGTATATTATTCATATCGCCCACTTTTCTATTTCCGCTAATGGTAAAATTTTCCAACCGCCCTCCGGTTCTACAGAAATTGTGATTTATATGTAGAGAAGTAACTTTACTTTAAGTCAGCCAGTACAGTCTTTTAAAACGTCCTTTACTGAAAGTTCCACGCGATGACATAAACAATGCCAGAGAAAAAGGTGTGGTATTTTCTCGCAAAGCTTTGCAGCGACGCCAGCTTTCTTTCCTGTCATCACACTTGCACCATCACTTGCAAACGCAATCCAATTTTTCCGTGCGAATGAGTTTGATATGCCCCAACGTTCTAAGCAGGACCAAAGGGCTTTCTCAATAGTTTCTGCATCTTGTCCATCGAGCTCAATCAAATCTAAGAACGCTATAATGGGAGCCTCCGCATCAAATGATGAAATGTATATGTTACAGTAAAAGCGTAAACTGTAGTAAGTGTATACACTTACTAGTCCGTGTATACATTTACTGACGATTTTAGTAAAAGTAGCATCAACTCATTAGAAAAATGAATACTATTCCTATTAGATGTATACACATACTAGCTGATGTATACATATGCTACCACTGAGTAGTAAAAGTATCAAGAAAATATAAAAATGGAATTTAATGAATAATAAGAGTATAGTTAACCGATGATATTACCACGATTATTTGAACTTTCATGTAAAATTTGTAAACTCTTTCTTATGGAACCCAATATTATACCTATATTCTGACTTTTTATATTTCCCATACATTATAAATATTCAAAATGCAGTTAAAGCAGTTAAATGGTACGATTCACTTATTGTATATTAATCAAACAATCGTTAGAAGGAAAAAATAACACCACTAAGTAACCTTTTTATGGGTATTTAATAAATAAAAATAAAACATGTTATATTTAAATATAAAAGAAACAAATAATATTCTGAAATAAGAATAGATAACATTAGGTAGGTAGTAGGTACATGTTTGAAATTTCAGCACATACATAAATACCTAATAATTTAAACTAAAACTAATGAATGCAATATCAAAAAACAATGTGAATTTAAGAGGTCAAAGACATACCCAATAAATTTACTATTTTATTTATTACAACAAGGTAAGCTATGGTGGCACTTTGTTTTGCATAAAACTTTGTTTTTGACACATGCACTTTTTTGTATTGCACTTTGTTTTGCACTGGCATTTTAAAAACCCTTGACCTGTTCCTGTTGATTGTTCATTTGCTACTGATCTGAGCGGCAATTCTTTTGTTGGAATATTGTCAATTGGGATTAATGGTTCATTTTTTGTCCCTAATTGATAATACCCATCCTCAGTTCTCTTCATGACGCAAGTCAATATTGAACGTGGATCTCCCCTGCCTCTATCTACGTCCGGTACTTGTTAAAGTACCGGTGTTAACGAACTGTCATACCTATTTCGGCTTGAGGATGAGATGCATCAGAAATAGTTTTCATGCGTTTTGCTTGATCTTCTAAATTTTCCTTAGCTTCCTTTCTACTGTTTTCAGTTTTCATTTCTAGGCAGCAAAGATCACAAACATCATTGTCATTAAGGAGATTAATGGATGCGTCACATATTTTACAAAATTTAGCAAATTCCACATCATTTTCTTTATCACCTTCCAGTATGTCTTTCTGTTCTAATACTCCATCGATTAGCAAAATATCTTCTTGCAGTGCCTGTTCCACTAAAACCTTTTCTGCCACGTTACGAGATGAATTTTGTTCTATTGCGCTCTCTTGCAATACTTTTTCCAGGTCCTCCTCAGTATTTATTTCTTGAATAACATCACGAGGCAATGAAGATGATGCGAGTCCAACTTTTGCCGGCTGGCCAAACATTGCCTGAGTGTTATTTTACAAGATAGATATTTTAACATAACTCGGAAGCAATTAAAGATAGAGCCTGGTCTTATGCAAATTTGCGTGTAGTTTTTCACGCTGATTTGAATGGTGTAGGTGGATTTTCTGTATCTTAAACGGTTCGAAAGTTAAGACGTTTTATATACAAGATAGATATTTTAACATAACTATTCTTCATGAATTGAACGAAACCCAACCCTTTGCTCCAGTTATTACATTGTTCTTGTTGCATCCATGAGTTTAATATATTTTCAATATCTTGATTTGCCCGCTCTACACTTCCTTGTGATTGGCTGTGCCGGGGTTTACCATGAATGATTTTTAATTCAGGCCACAGTTTTTTCAAATCTTCTATGATATGGTTTACAAATTCTCTTCCATTGTCAGACTGCAATATGGATGGCGCACCAAACAACAAGAAAATATGAAGAAGTTGTTCGGCAACTTCGACCGCTTGTTTACTTTTAAGGGCTCTTAATATCACAAACTTTGTCAAATGATCTTGATAGACCATAATAAACTTAAATTCCCCATCAGCCTGAGACTGAAAATCTATCAAATCTACCTGGCATCTTGCATTGAAGTGGGAAAAGATCATCGGTTTCACAACTAACCCATTTTTTTCGCACTTTCTTTTTTGCATACAAGGCTGGCATAAATTCAAAAATGCTTGTACATCTTGGACGGTAATGTTTTTATATCGCTGTTGCAATTCATTCCTCATCCTATCACGGCCTCCGTGGCCAATAGATGCATGCGTTTCATATAAGATTTCAAATAATTCTTCTAGAATAACATAATATAGCACTTGATCCATTACTACCGGGGCTATCAGTCTATCCTTCGTGTTGACAGTAATGACATCGTAGTGCTTTAACAGCCAATAATGGCGGTTATCCTTGTGGGTTCCAGTTTTGGCAACTTTTACTTCGTCAATTAATTTTAAATATTTTGGCAGAGACATATGGGAGCTGTTGGGTTTCTGTATTTTGCTGTTAATTAATCCATAGAACTTCTCCTTCATGATGGCTTTTTCATCCATTTCAAATTTTTAATAATCTGAAATTATTACAAAATCAAAAATAATGACAACAATTAAACGATAGGTGGTTTTATTTGGTCATTTTTTTGTCAGACGTTATGTGATCTGGAAACAATTTATATTTTATATAATTTTAAATTTAATCAACTATATAATTATTGATAAAAAAATATATACTTATTTTATTGTTTTGGATCTCAATTGAATAACATATTTATAAACAACTTATAAATAATAGACTACACTGAATAACAACAAAAAATCGGTATCTGGGTATATTTATTATCAAATAAACGTTGATATATAAAAAAACCTGACTGCATAAATATGTCTATTTTTTGGGAAAACTAGTGCTAAAAATGACCAAAACGCGATGTCTTTTTGTAGCTTTTGTTGCTGATTGTTTAATAAAAATATTCACAGCTGACTTTCACACCATGTTTGGACCAACAATAGTCAGTAACAAGTAAACATACACATTATGGTCTGTTTATACAGGCTGCTATCGTAACGTATCAATGATGTTTATCATTACATTCTCGTCGGGCTGTAGGAATCGTTGTACAGAGGTTGGACATACGAAAATTAATCAATTAAATACATGTAACTTTTTTCAGTTATATTTTTGTTACAAATTAGATAGGATACTGCTGTATAAATAGACCAAAAAGCAAGCTTTTACCAATAGCACTGACCAGTAGCAAATATTCCTTGTAATATTCAACACCTGTTTCGGTTATGACATGAATGTTTTGTTTTTGTGAATTTAAGGTTATGTCATGAGCAGTTGAACTTGACGGCAGCCAATCACATCGTTGAACGCGCGGCGAATCCCACATAACCTTATTGTGAACAGTTCTACTAGTAGAAGTGTTCATTAGATTCCTCGCGTTTTATTTTGTGCACGCTTCTACTACAACAGCTTAGAAAATGTATGCATTAGCTAGTAGAAGTGTCCATTTTTAGAGTTGTGAATACTTTTACTATACAAATCAGTATGTGTATACACAAACTAGTAAGTGTATACATCTACGGAGTTGATGCTTTTACTGTAACATATACGATAAGAGTGCAAGCAGAACTTAGTGTTGTTGATTCATCCACCATTATAGTGAATTTTGAGTCTGATTGTACAAGGAGTGAAATAAGTCCTACAGAGTATACTGTATTAAAAAGTCGAACATTGGAGTCTATTTCTTTTTCAGATACATGTTCGAACATCTTATCCAAAACTTTTTCATCGCCTTTCTGCAGAATATTTGTCGACATTGTGTGATTTGCTTTCTGAGTGCTGTGTGATTTTAGACTAGTAAGTGTATACATCTACGGAGTTGATGCTTTTACTGTAACATATACAATAAGAGTGCAAGCAGAACTTAGTGTTGTTGATTCATCCACCATTGTAGTGAATTTTGAGTCTGATTGTACAAGGAGTGAAATAAGTCGTACAGAGTACACTGTATTAAAAAGTCGAACATTGGAGTCTATTTCTTTTTCAGATACATGTTCGAACATCTTATCTTTTTCTCATCAAAACTTTTTCATCGCCTTTCTGCAGAAGTGCTGTGTGATTTTAGTTCTCAATGGAGCCAGTTGGTGTTTCCTATTACTTCCAGCAGCCATGATTTGAAAGTCCACCCACTCAGGCGCTATTCGAACTTTACCATCGGAAATTGATTTTTCAAATCGGATGATGGATTTTGCCTTGATACACACGCTACATCCTAGTTTTCCATCTTTGCAAGCCAACCATGGTTTTTTTTTGTCTGAAACTCGGTCGCCTGCTCACTAGTCCACAAGGAAGGCCAAACTTCTGATGTTGATAAAACATCGTGATCGCAACGAGCAACAAGACTACAATCCTTCTGTGAGGATACGGATGGACCAGCACTAACAGCATCGGCATTACTAGCGTCAGATTTACTTTTCTTAGCTGGAGTGGAGAAAAAACTGAAGAGTGTGCCCCGTTTATTACAATTCGAACTCATTTTCGTGTAACTGCAATCGCCACCGATTCCTAACAACTAATTAATATCACTGCCGCGGCGACATCGCGCGCATAACAACCCCACCACTGCCACTGCTCTAGAATACATTGGCTAGACAGTGTGGCCAGAACGTAGGAATTTGTCCCTACGCGCATGCAAAATGCGACCTTATTCGCCTCTTACATACGACGCGGCTACACTGGCTAGACACTACGTTATGTCGGCTTGATTGAGAGTATACGCAATATGTCTAAAAAATGCTTTGGAGTATACGACGTATATGGAGTATACCCTATGGGAACACCACTGCTTTAAGTTAAAGCCAAAAATAATAATTTCGCACCAAGTACTTACTACTTGTTTTATTACATATATAAAAACTACATTACTAAAATGAATTAGTGGGAGCCTTGAGGTTGATGTTGGCAAACTAAATATTGTATATCCGGTTCAATTTTTGTGAGGAACAAACAAAGGTCTTCTCTTTCGGAAATATTCAGCCGGTTTATTTCTTTGGTCATATGATTAACAGCACTAAATCCTAATTCCACAAAATATGAGGTGGAGAAAGGTATCAATAAACTGAATACCATTTTCCATAAATTTGGATACACAGTGAAACTTCTCTAAGTCGAATCTCCAAGGGGCACAAAGACAAATTCGAATTAGGGAAAATTCGAGTTACAGAAAAATACGCATTTTTTTAAAATTTTATTACATAATACAGAAGAATACAAACAGATATAAAACGGAATATTTACTCTTGATAGTCTAAACATGTCTATATGTATATTTATGTAATAAATAAGTACATATGTGTAAAACGTGAAATGAAAAACTAAAAGTTATTTGAAAAAAACAGTTATTTCTTTACGTTAAGTTGGATACTTTTTCTTTCCAGATAAAATCTTCCACTATATCTAAGGAACATTGTATTGTACATGGGCGGGTTGGCTGCCAAGTGGTGTAAGTCCAATATTTAAGTTTTTCGTTAGAACAAAGTTTAAGTTTGAACGTCAATGTAAATTTACAGTTTTGTATTTCTTAATTAAATTATGCGACAATCCAAAGTTGAGGATGTTAACTTTATTAAGAATTATTCAGAACAAATAAAATGTAAATCAAATAAAATGTCTAAATGTAATAAATGTTGCTGATCTGTCATATTGTCACCAAGGGCTTCTTCATTGTTAGAGTCGTTCTCTTGTTCATTTTGTAAGACCATAAAAAAGCGATGATGACAAGGTGGTATAAACTGCAACAAGTCCATCATATCTTTTTGTTTCGCTTCTGTGACAGTTCTTCCTACAGGATAAGCCGTAGTAAGTATATGCCTAGCTAGGCCAAACGACGGTCGTCCAGCATTGGTACCGGACGCTCGTCCTTTCCTCAGGTCGAGCGAGGTCGAGAGAAAGTCAACTAGATCATCCAGTGTTTCTTTATAGAGAATAGACAGCCCGCTTTGGTTTGAGTACTTAATATGGCGCATTTTCAGCCAGTTGATTTCATGTCCTGCTATGTTCTTTTTCCTCTTTGTTACGTATTGCTGAAGGGCTTGAATTGCGACAAAGTCTACACTTTGCATTTCATAAACCTGAAACTTGTTCGTTCGTCGGGCCTCTTTCATCACATTGTACCAATCATTCGGAACATAAATTATTCTGTGTTTACTAGCAGTTTCAACACACCCGAAATCACCATCATTCGGGAGGTATGAATGCCCTGAAACTAAAAACTTCTGTTCAATGGTTTCAATGCCATTGTCACTGGACTGCACGTAACGTAGAAGTGCGAGGGCGATATTCAAGTTTCGGTTCTGCCCAGTGCACGAGTCGGAATAAATCACAATGTGTGATCACTAGTGAGCCCCTTGGTGCAATAGTTTCATCCCAACAGTAGAAGTACCCTATTTTTTTCTTCATATCGTGAATGCCAAAATTGTATACGTATTGATTTCTCTTGTAGTAAGCATCACTGACTGTGAGAATTGGGAATGGAAGGGCTTTCTGGAGATCCATCGACATGACGTAGATTTCAAGAGCAGGGTTTGCAGAATCACGCCTCATAGATTGACGGGCCCTCTCTGCCGTTGTTAGATGAAGTTCGTGGTTCGTTTCCATCACGGTTTTAACCTCCATTGTAAGAGTTTGGTCCATTTTCTTAATTTTATAAGTATCACAAGTTTTACAAGTATTTTTTCTCGGTTTCTGGAAGTGTAGATTAGATTTTGTCTTGAAAATGTGTCGATAAAAACTTTCCTTCACGACCTCCTTACCAGGTTCAAGGCATTCCATTTTGTACAAATTGTACATCTTCCGTATGTTCAGAAGGGGACTTAAGTACTTCCTGTTAACATTATCACTTCAGGTGTAGTGAGACTCATCAAAAGGAAAACTCTTGATGTGCTGCTCTACGAAACATACTTTTTCTTGATTTATAGTTCGTGGATTGGGCTTACGCCCTCTCAGGTCTTCTCCAGGAGCATTACCTTCTCTATATTTTTTTTAAAGCTTGGCTCAGCCTCCCGTCGCTCACAGAAAATGTGTCCTAGAAATACTTTTTACACGTTTCTACGGTGCCTGAGCTTACATCTAAACAAAATTTATTGATAAGATTATGAGCAGGGCGAGTGCAATCTCTAGCACGATGTCGTTGAACAGTAACAGCCTGAACTAGCCCACAGAGATTTTGTTTTCCAAAGTCACCAGTTTTCCAAAAGGCTTCAAACAGTTTCTTTCGATCCAGTTCTGTAACCTTCTGAAAACATCCCTTACGGCACATGCAATTTATATTTCGAAAAATCTTCTGCTGTATGAGCCTGCCTGAACGATCCTTGTATGACGCACCACTGTTTCGCAATCTTTTTGCAATCTGACGTTGATCGCCTTGATCGTTTCGTCGCTTTTTCGTTCTTGGTACCGCATCAATAACATCCATTTCCTATCAGTGTTGAAGTCTGAAGGAAAATTTATTAACTAATATAAGTAAAATAAAGAATACACATCCATAATCTTTCAAAACACCAAACACAATACTTACAAACTATCAAAATTCAGAGTTGTTAAAAACTATACAGGGAGATTGCAAAAGAGACGCGCACTGTCAACAATACTGAACTATACAAGGAATCGTCGTTTTTAAGTTTTTGACAAGGTGGACAGTGTGGACGTGTATGGTGGACTTACACCGCTTGGAAACCAAACCGCGTGACTGTTTCGCTTAAGGTGGGGTTCAAATTAATCGCAAGTAGACTAAAAGGTAGTCGACAATATTCCTAAGAATCCGTCCGTAGACTGAGGAGAACTAAGTAGGGTATTTTTTTTTATTATTAGGAATGCTTCAAATATATGCATAAAGGCTATCTTGAATGCAAATATCTTAATATTCAGTTGTAACAGATTATTAAAATACGACAAATTCGATGATTTTTACCAGCTAATTACGTCGCTGTTCTTGCGAATGAAGACAAGATGGTTGTCTTATGCAATACATCGAGACGCACTGATTCAATTCCGATTTAATGTTCGATTGAAAAGGGCCTAGAAGTTGAGATTTCAAGGAAAATAAAAACGCTTGTTTTCGGGCTGCCACCTGCTGAACTGTACGAGTAAACACGTTGATTAGTTCAGCTATTCTCCGTTCCTTGCCAGAGCGTTGTATCGGTTCGGTTAATTTAAGTAGATACTATTGTTGGGAATAATCGAGCTACAATAATTGAATTAGTCGATTATTGAAATATCTCGAGATAATGGATTATGTATATTAGTACTAGTAATTTCGCTAGTACTACTAATTTCGTTAGTACTACTAATTTCTTCAGTACTACTAATATTGTTAGTATGGGTTGTCCCACGATTGGTGACAATTACTGATCGATTTCAGCTGTTATTTTGCGTATACGTTGCAAGCCATCCTGGCGCGCTACACAGCTGATCGGTATACGATCGGTATACTTGACAGAACTATACTGGTGGGGGGTCAAGCATTTGTGCCAACACAAGGAAATTTATGTGTTTGCCTGGAATAACTATACTAGAGTCTAGTCGCCAGATAGGAAGATCGGAAGTAACCGATGGGCGCAGCAACGTTGCCAGATCGGTTCACTCACTCACCTACGTTCTACATAATTACCTCATTGTGTAGACCCTGGATCCTGCAATGCACTTAATAAAACGGGAAAGATTGGAGTTTTAGAATACAGCAAAATTATAAATATTACACTTTATTGCACTTAGTTTTGAACAACAAGTAACTAAACTGTATCATCATGAAACTGACATAAAAGCTGCACAGCTAACTGGTTCTTTTCCTGAGACGACGGTAATTCCCATTTCTTGGTATTGGTTGCGACTTTAGGTTTTTTGTTCTTAGTGGATATAAATCTCCTTTGCGGCTCAATTTTTCTCTTACCTATCTGGGCACTAAAACTGGAGGTGGCAAAGTTGAGTTGTGGTGAACTTTCAGAATTCATTACGGTCAATGTTGGCTGAAGAGATGTTAGAGCTTTATCAATTACTTTGCATTGGTCTATATTATTGGTCGTATTCAAAATTTTCTGAAACGTTAGAGACAGTTTGTCCTTATATTGGTTAACATCAGATACTGGTCTGATATATGACGAGATAGAACAAGAGAGCTCCTTCAAAATAGATTTTTCTTCAGTACGATGATTTTCACATTCTTCATCAATTACTAATGAATTTGTATTTTCCGTTTCTTTGGCATTGGTTGGCAGATTCGTCTTCTGTAAGTGTGTGCATAGAAGATGAACGTGCTTACACATGTTCCATCGTACTGCAGAGTCCGGACAGGAACAAATGTAGGCATGAATACACGCATTACAGTCCACGCACTTAAGATTACAATTGCATGATTTATTTAAAATCTGAATTGTATAAAAATCGTCTCCTTTTGAAGAATTTACCGTCCACGCTTTTCCCTCCTCGACTTCGAAAATATTCGACGCGTTTTCCATGGAGTCAATTTCTTTATGCCTTCTTCGCAACTCGGAGAGTTTTTTAGTAATTTTTCCTACAACAACAGAATAAACTAAATTCATGTTAACAAGAATAATAAATAAATAACTTTACCTTTGTTTAATATAATAAGATTCTCAAATAATTTGTCCCTCACCATTTTCATAATAGCGGAAATGGCCTTGTCCAGACGGCGTACCTTTTGGCCCTTTAGATATATGTACTTGAGAGTCTTATGCATTCTCTCCAAATGCATGTTTGTATTCAAACCAGCATGTTGTCTGTAGCAGTAGGCCCAAGTTTTCCTATGTTTGACATAATATTCTTTGAAATAATTAACAAAATTGTGCAGATCTGGATCAGTATAAAGATCGGCCAGACATTCTGGCAACATTCTCTCAATGGCCGTCTTATCTGGTTCTTCGAGTAGTGTCCTAAGAACTTTATAGGTATACTTTTGTTTTTCCGTCCCATGTATTTTGGCATTTAAGTTTTTTTTCCATGCCTTTACCACATGCCAGGCACAAAATAACCTTTGTGGAACTGGCCCCATTACTTCACACCAAGCATTATAAAAGGTGTCGTCCATATCCGACATAAAAACTGTGGGCGACATTTCTTTATCTAGGCGGTTTTTAAGAACTTTAAAAATAACTTTCATGACACAACTATCAGTCCTATTACTGAATGCAAACATACACGGGAAACCTTGTCTTAAATCATCCAACCATCAATGTAATTAGTTGAAAATCGTAGGCATTTAGCCCGTGCGTTCCGTCAATGCATAAACAGTCATTGCCGTATTTTTTAAAAGACTCTAATTGACCATCATTCATGATAACTAGTAGGAAATCATTGACCAAAAGTTCCTTATACTCTTCATCCAGATCCCCTTGTCGTTTAAAATATTTCACAATGGAATAGGTACCATTTTCACGCGATTGCGCAATCCAAGACTCAACACTAGTACAGTCATTTGAATCCGCCACTCTTTATTCAAATTGTACAGCTGTTCAATATTGAATAAATCTTTTCTTGTCAACAAGTGTATACGTCCATAATTATTCTCATCAAAATTATCTCTTACGCCATTTATTATTTCATCGAATGGAATTTTCTGGCTAATTTTGGAAGCTAGAATACTTCGGTCTGATTTGTTAAGTGGGATCTTTCCTAAGTCCATAGTATGACCGGCATGGGCCCTTAAGAATCGTACATGAACTTTTCCGGACGTTTTAAACACCGTCGCATCAATTTTTGATGGACAATATCCACCAATTTTATTACTGCCCTTAAGTTTGAGATGGCGAATGTTTTTTCCTTCTGTTTTATAGAAACCATCTCTATGACACTTATAGTAATATATAGTCCTCTCACTGGTTTTTATTGAATCAAACCGTACATACTTCGAAACGCAATCTTTCTCTATCTGATCTTTCCATGTTTCAAATTCCGTAAAACTCACAAACTCCATGTTTTCGCTAGATATGTCAATATCATGCTCAAGATTATAGTGTTTCAGAAGATTAGGTTTAGAATCGTTGTAATTTTTGCACAAGATACATTCTAGTTTTATGGGACATCTGTTTCTATTTTCGCTGATGATATTATTATTATTATTATTATTGCACTTAGACACATGCCGAATTAAGTTAGACTTATTAACATAATCTTTCGAGCAATGGTAACATATATATTTTTCTTGATATGTCGTATTACGATGAATATTGGAAATGTGTCGTTTTAGATTACTTTTCACTGTGAAACTTTTTCCGCAAATCTTACAGGCATAGCCACCTGGCTTTTCGTTGCTCTCCATCATTTCTGAAATATGTACCTAAGTTAAGCAAAAATTCTGGTAGTCAATCTCACCAGTGCAGTGCTGCAAATTATTCATCGATTTGTGGTGTTATTTTCCGCATACCCTACATTTCATTCCTATATATTGCCGTGTGTTAGAATGCAATAGAATGATTTTGATATATCTGCTGTATAAAGGCGGAAACACATATACAGGGACTGTCGCAACGCGACGCGACGCAGACCAACGCGACGAGGACCCCACCGTGCATATATGCATGACGCGACGTGTCGCTAGACCACTCGATTGAACGCGGTAAATTCCTTCCAATTATAACTGGAAGGAAATGGGTTGCTCTCAGTGATATTGGAACATTTGGGGTGAGAACATCATGAACAGTTCCGATGAATTTGAGGAGGAAATGGAAGAAGCAGCGGCAGCAGTATGTATGCTTTCAAAAAGAAGAGTATGGGTGCATGAAATAAATGTTGATCGGGAGCGTGTTGGAGAGTACCATACCCTAATGCACTTATTAGAGAAAGATGAAAATAATGAAAGATTCCATATGTATTTTCGGATGAAGCGGGAACAATTTCAATATCTCCACGATCTAATTAAAGACAAAATTAGAAAAACGGACACGACATTCCGTAAGGCAATTGGCACAAAAGAACGATTGGCCGTCTGCTTAAGGTAGGTACAAAATTAAATATAGTAGAATACTTAATTTATACATATTTGTATTTATACAAAAGTGTAAAAAATAAACATAGTAAAAACAAAATAAATGCGATACTTATCGCTTTTTAAATCAGAAAAAAGTAGTGGCATTTAAGATACATTTTTAAATTGGGGACCATATAGATCATAGTCTTCAGTCTGTTGGAACGGAAAGTTGCGTATATATGGAATATTTGGTAAATTTCCTTGTTGTGATGTAGGCATGAAACCAGATAATGTAGCGGGTGGTGGAGAATTGATAACAGCCGGTGATGTTGAACTCATGTCAGGTGAAGGAGATTCTAGAGTGGAATTTGCAGGTATTTGTCGAAATAACCGCTCACTTCCTTCCATATGGCGAATTTCGGCTTCCGAAATAATCTGGCACATTTGCATGCGGATTTTGGCCTGCTCTACCACAGGAAGTCGCTTTACAGTTTTCGCCATGCTTAGGTAAAACATGTCGACCTCATCCCAAGCATTTTCTTTGCGAGTGTCTGCGCTGCGCATTCTTCGTTCATTCGCATTTTGTTTCATAATCTTCACCATCTCCTGAGCCGGTGTTAACGGTTTTCTATATCCTGTGTTAGATTTATCACAAGATGTTGTGGTTCGAACTTGTTGTGGTTCGTTCTGTTGTTCTCTAACCTGCAGAGGGCGAGGAGGACAGTCTTCTACCAATTCTTCGTGTAGTGGTGGTTCTTCAGCGCAATCTCCTTCGTCTCCGTCGTCCTCTGAATTTGGCCTGGTGTTTTCCTTTATATTACTTTCTGTTTGTCTCATTTGTAGGAAGGGCACTAGAAAAGACATTTCTTTCTCATATTTCCAAACGGACATTTTTGTTGCGGCTTGGCCGCTTTTACTTCTTCTTCTTTTTTTCGCAGATGCATAAGAGTTTCTCAGTTTATTCCATGATGATTTGACCAACTCCACTGAAAATATAAGGAGAGATTAACTTTACTTTTGTTCCAGATTTCTGGCGACGGGAAATTCATTTCGCTCGATCGGGTTCAGCTACAAAATGGGTTTCAGTACTGTACGTGAAATAGTACAAGATGTGTGCGGAGCTATAAAAGAAATATTAGGTCCTATAGCGATGCCACCACCAACTAAAGAGTCATGGATACAAATTGCCGCAGGGTACAAAAAAATGTGGAATTTCCCGAATTGCTTAGGTGCGCTTGACGGCAAACATGTCAACATAAGGTGTCCTATCAACAGCGGTTCTGACTTCTACAATTATAAGCATAACTATTCAATTGTTCTTCTTGCACTTGTGGACGCTAACTACAAATTTATTGCGGTTGATATTGGGTCTTACGGCAGAAATAGTGATGGTGGAATATTTTCTAACTCCAATTTGGGTAAATCACTAGCCAACGAAACTTTGAATGTGCCCAAAGACGCATCGTTAGTGGAAGGCGGAGAAAAGCTTCCATTTGTCGTAGTAGGAGATGAAGCATTCCCATTGAAACCATATCTTTTGCGCCCTTATAGCCGACACAATATTGCTGGGAATGAAACAAACAAGATATACAACTATAGGCTTTCTAGAGCTCGTAGAGTGGTAGAGAATGCTTTTGGCATTTTAAGTGCTCGATGGCGAATTTTTCTACGACATCTTGAAGTCCAACCTGATATGGCAGATATTATTATTGAAGCCGGCTGTTGTTTACATAACATGTTGTGTACCGGTGCTGACTTTGAACCAGAAAAAGAATATTTAAATACAGCGGATCCATGTTTTACAAACGTGCCACTAATGAGGCAAAACCATACACAACTTGCCATGAACATTAGAGACAAATTCAGAGATTATTTTGTGTCTGATGCAGGAAGTGTTCCATGGCAAATAGAAAGAGTGCGCAGAGGAAGATAAATTGACATATTTACACACGCTGATTTCATGTATTATGTATAATCTAATATAATATAATGTATTTTCTTTTAATAAATATAAAACAAATAGGTACCTGTTGTATTAATTTGCCGTGCGATTTCCTCCCAAGCTTCTTGCCGCATACTGTTGTCCCTAAAAAATTGCGACTTTACGTCGTACAAACAGGGATGGTCGCGTACTAATTCTATTAATTGTATTTCCATATTTTAAAAATAAAAATCGCCAAGCCGCAACAAACGTGCCTTACGTACCGTGCACACCGCACTGACCTGTCGCAACTCGACCCAATGCAACGCCACGAAAATCTGGCTAGAACGGATCGAGAGGCGTTGCGTCGGTCCGCACTGCGTGGCGACACACCGCGTCAGGCAAGTATGTTAGAGATGCATACGTTCATACGGAGAATTGGCTGTCTGATCCTCGTTGCGTTGGTCTGCGTCGCGTCGCGTTGCGACAGTCCCTGTATATGTGTTTCCGCCTTAAATTTAATGCGCCAAGCGAAAAAGAACGTCTTTTCCTAGAATGACATTTCTAACCTCTAATACTGCACGTAAATATTAAACGTGCTGTTAAAATGTTTCCTGTTTTTAGATCGCATTTATAGCTTTTTTAGTATATTTTCTGATTTTTAAAGCACATATAGAGCCCTAACAGTTATTTAATTAGTAAAGATAATAGTAATATTAATTTAATCTCTATAATATCCGCCTCCGTAGGCAACGTATTTACAGTGCTGTATTCGGTTGCATATTCACAACAATCAAGCTGCGCGATATGTCTAAATCTTGATTCATACACACTTATAAGCGATAAGTAATTTGCAGCCCTCCTGAGAACGACATTATTAAAAATAGTATATTATTCTATGATCAAGTAATGTAAGCAATTTCTCGCGAGAACGAAGTTGCAGCACGAGCCGTAGGCGCGAGTGTTGCAAAACGTTTGAGTGAGAAATTGCCACTACTTCCGAATGGAATACTATACTTTTTCTACGAGCATGCAACGAAATTTTATAACTTAATTTTTGTGCATATAGGGACAGCTGTATGCTGGTTTACAGGATTTTGACAGATTAAAATTGTTGCATTCATCAATAGGAGTAGAAAAAAGAAGTGGACTGACCTGTACTACGGCAAAAAAGGTAGCATCAAATCAAAATGTGATCCCATGCAATACGTCACTGACAGAAACACATCAATTTTGTATGTCTGCACGACAGCCGCTGGTGTCTATTCGTACCGTAAATACAAAACACGAACACGCCCGTTTTACTTCGGAAAGTTTCGGGCAATCTTCCTATCTGGCGACTAGACTCTAGTGAATAACTATCCCAGTACAAATAAAAGCTTATAGAACGCGAGCCGGTATAACTACCAGTATAAGTTGCAGTATAAGATAAAACAGGAATAGCTATTCCGATATTATCCGTGCGACTGTAGAATCGGCCCTTAAAGAGATAAATATCTGTATAAAAATTGTCTAAACCTTTTGTTCGCAAATAAATATTCGAGTTATGGAATAATTTGAATTAGAGAAGTTCGAGTTAGAGAAGTTTCACTGTACATATTATCTACTATATCGCTACCTATCCCGACAATAAATGCAAAGTGAAGCCAACATGAGTGAGACAGAAATACTAGTTACTATCTCTATTGCCAGAAAGGTCGCTTATACGCATGCGTCAAACACAAATTTGAATGTCTCCCGCGAAATCATTCAAATTTAAAAATGGATCATACATATTAATCATACATACAGTGTCGGCCAGTTCCAGCCGCCCCGACAGTTTTGTGCGAGTGCGAGAGAGAACGTTTGAAACACATCCCCACCAATTCAGGCACCGCGCTAGCACGGCCTTGTGGTTGGTTCGTGTCGCTTGGTGGGGGCATGCAGTGACCGCCGTTATATTGCTTTCTTGCTCTCTCTTATGGGGTATACGGCGTCTGGAATTGGCCGACACTGTATATTGAAAATTTACTCGCCACGTTTTTGCAGTGCATTAGAAAGAGGAATAGGTATAAAAACACAAGAGTTTAAAAATAATATTTATTAATTTTTAAACAAAATTAATCGATGATACTTAGACCTAATATAGTCATTCTTTGTGGAATATAATTTACATTCATGAAATGTGCGGATATTTAAATATTTCTCAATAATTACCTTTATAAGGTGGACAATATGGTTGTCTAAACAGTCTTGAGTTTCCATATGTTCGATAAGCTCGGTATAATTAAAAACAACTGCAGAAGATCTCGGCGTAATAATATTGAACATTATATGTTTGCTTCTTGGGTTAAATATTTTATGTATGTTCTCTCTGAAAACTTTTTCCGCAGTTTTACAGATGGTAACCAGGTCTTTTGATGAAAAAATAAGCTTTCCCTCATCCTTTACTTCGATTAACTTGCAGTTATGATAGTCGCTTACTAAATATTTTTTGCTAATATTGCATATATTTAAAGCCAACAGTGATTTTACAACAAATCCGCTGATGTATTCGATCACATTCTCAACATAAGCATTTAATGTCCACATTGTGGTTAGATACTCGTGATCGAATATATTAGTGGAAATGTTTTGACAATCATCAATTATTGGAAATACATATTTAGATCGTCTAGAAGACGCATGCAAGATATTCAATCCACCTGCCAAACAGTTTGAATTGTCAAATAATTTAATTTCATTCTTAATTAACAATCGCTTATAAGCAGTTTCAAACTGGTTGGCATTTGGATTGTTATTGAAACCCCCACGACTTCTAATTGCGCTGAAAAAGGTTTCGATAAAGTCTTGACTAAATTTAAATGTTAAAACATATTTCATGTCATTTTTTACGTCTAAAAAATATTCAAAAATATTGGTTAAATTAATTATTAAACCTAAAAACCCCGTTTTTCTAGAACTATGTATAATTTTAACCCCGTGTAGATCTTTTAGGCTTTTAATATAGTTTATAAATTTATTAGCCTCCTCTTTCAAACACTGAAATGTTGTTTCGTCTAATGGTCTGTTAAACATCATTCTTTTGGCAAACTTATTTCTACAGTTAAGAAGATCAAAAATATTATTAAACATATCGCAAAATTGAGAGGTGCCTTCGCAGTCCCCAAATATTTTTGACCAATAATTGGTGTTTTTTAAAAATAATAGCGCATTAGAGACACTTTTACTGAGAGTTTGTGTTGCCAATTTAACATTCATTCTGTTGTTGTCAAACTGTATATGCTTATTTGATATTTTGGTTGCTAAATGCAAACCCTCTTTTAATTGACACCGAAGAAAATACAATACTCACACAAAGCGACAACACCAATGGCGAACAAAGCAGCAGCGCCGCGGTTAACTTTACGACCTGCGTGACTAGCTCAAGACCACGTGCCCACTAGGTGTGTGAACTTGGCCTCCCCAATTTCGATATTCGCAATTCTTTTTGTGCAGTTCGTTTGTAACTCGTTTGCAAATGTTTGCACCTTTTTTGTTTCGTTTGCACCCTCACCGTTTTCGAGATAAAATTAAGACAAATTTGGAGGGGCCAAGTTCACACTAGCCCCTCCTTTCTCGAAATATTAAATTCCATTTCTACAGATCCTTTGCAACTCGTTTGCAAATGTTTGCACCCTTTTTTATTTCGTTTGCACCCCTACCGTTTTGGAGATAAAATTAAAACAAATTTGGTGGGGCCAACTTCACACTAGCCCCCCCTTTTTCCAATTCTTAAATTCCATTTCTACAGATCGTTTGCAGCTCGTTTGCAAATGTTTGCACCTTTTTTTGTTTCGTTTGCACCCCCACCATTTTCAAGATATAATTATAACAATCTTGTGAACTGTGAATCTGGCCCCCCCCTTTTTCAAAATTCCAGTATTTTTTTTACACATCGTTTGCAATTCATTTGCAAATGTTTGCACCCCTTTTTGTTTCGTTTACATCCCCGCGGTTTTTGAGAGAAAACATAATTTTGTCAATTGTGACCATTCACACGCATTACTAATGTCTAATTGAAATCGCGTCAATAGCAATATTGCCAATATTCCCAGCACAAATCAAAACATTGCTACTGTTTAGCGAGAAGATATTTAAAAGTATTATTATTCTCTGTCTATACACATATATATGTATATCTGTGCATACACCATTCTTTGCATAATCTACAGCACATTTAATAAATGGTACATCTACATACTCATTCAAATAAGTCTTGTAGGTAGGCGAGAAGAGAACATATGCGGCACAAATTATTTATTTTTTTTTATTCAATGATAGAATTTTCTTTCCCTGTATATTTACTCCAGACAGTAAATTTCCATTTTGGATAATAACTTTCTTCCTTTTTAATGACGACATTTTGTGAATGATTTCGATGTCCGGGCAGGGTTGAAGATACCTTCTTCTCTTTTGCTTAGTGCTTATATTTTTGCTCGTTTGCTTATTAACCAATCCTTTCAAATTGTCCTTTAAGCCAGCAACCATACCAGAGTCATTGTCACTGCCTTCAAAGCTGCTGCCATCAAAGATACTTGCTGTTGAACTGCAGCGGAGCCTATCTTCAATGAACCTTGAATCGATCTAAAATGCTTCATAAAAAACTTGTCTAATCTTATCGGATGATCTTTGTTCAATGTGTGAGTTTTTAGGTCATTGAAATAGCACTCCACTGCAGCAGAAAGTGCTACTTGGTTTGGCGATTCAACTAAGTTGCAAGCTATTCTGGTCCAGGCTGGAAAATTACAAGATATGCGTACTAAATTGCTGACTATTTCAGGTAGATAGTATGGATTAATTAAAGATCCTAGTTTTGACTTTAAAGCTGTTTCCTCGGCGGTTACTTTTATTTCTCGAATTTTCTTTCTTAATAAACCTTCATTGATGGTTCGAACTTCCTCCTTATCTGAATCGTCACATCCAATGGGATCGGGTTCATTTAATGTCTTAAATATCTTTATCCTGGTCATAAGTTCTTGCTGTCGATTACGGCATTCTGTGTCGTTGTTGTCTTGGTTGTCATAGCATTCACTGAGAGCAACCACGCACACAGAATAAAGAAGATTCATAAAATCGTCTATATTTGTACAATTGGTCATTGTCCCTACAATACTTTTATAAAAATCCTTTATTCTGTATGTTTTGCCAATTAAATATTTCCATCTAGACACCATTTTCATAATGTGCGCAATGTCTATTCTAACTAAGCAGGAAGGTAAAGGCCGCCCCTTGTTTGTTACGCAATCGTAGCATCTCTCTACGCAACATACAAAAGTTGTGCCATTAAAAGCCAGACAGACTGCATTTAAAAGTGCCAATGAGTAGTCTGTCACAACTTTAAATGGCAGCGGTGCACCTGACTTCAACCATTCAGTCAGGAAATAGGTAATAAAATTGGTGTCGTGCTTGTCTGACAGCGCTTCGCAGATAGGTATTACACAATTTCCTGTGTTTATGACCGCTTGGTACAAGAATATGTGTCCAGATAATCCATTTGGCCTTACTAATCTTTTTGTAAGGAAGCCAGTGGCGTCGATTATTAATGGTAATTTCTGTTTTACTAATTGTTTATAGAGATCCAGCTGGTATGGAGACCAATAAAAGCAATAAAATTTGTCCAATCAGATTTCCTTTACACTACCACAAAATTCAACATCATATTTCAGTCTCAAAAGGTTATCAATGGGACTACATAATTTACTATCTATTCCTAAAAGTCTATCCCTATCATGCTGTTTTACCTTCCTAAGGACATTGCTGCTGTATAAGTGTGCTGACTCCGGATCACCATAAGTCATCATTACATTTGCTGCCTCTCGTCGCCAAGCACATGCTTTGGTATATCTAAGTTGCTCTGTTACGTTTCTCCTTTCAAGATTTTTAACGGTCTCTTGGTTTTGTGAGGTGTTTTTCTGCAGCCCTTCACTGTAACTTCGATGATGAGTCCATTTTCTTCTGTTGGAATGTTGTATGAGCAACTGCGTAGTTTGCCTCCACAGTCCTTACAGCATCCATTAATTATTAAATATGGCCCAGAATTTAATGTATAAACCTTTGCCCGCTTAAAAATAAAACAACAAGGCAATTTATAGATTAGCCAAAGTTGCTTATTAATGATATCTGTCCATCCAGGTTGTAGCACGGAGTAGGTACGGATACCACCAAATCTGTCTTTGCTGGTGTACTGCGCATCATGTGGTTGTAACTTTGTCCAGATTTCGCAATTTAAATGAATGTTTCCTTTAAAATTAAGTAATTTTAAAAATAGATCGAAGATCAAAGAAATTTACAGTAGGAACTTTTTTCCAAATATAGTCTTACTTATTACTTGGACTAAATCTGAAAACACAGAATAAGTGATTGATTTTTTTATAAAGGTCTGAATTCTCAAATTCAAATGCACACACATGCACCTTTTTATATCCTGCTGATAGTGAAATAATAATCAAAAAACTTTCTTTAGTACCTACCAAATCCGGTGCAATTATAACTTCATTATTTCCATTATTTTACATGTTTTTGGAATAATAATCAAAGAACTGGAAAACTGAAACATTGTTACTCCGCTAACAAAAGTGATATACATACTGTACTTTGTAATACTAGTTAGGTATAACATTTTAATTTAAAATTGCAACTACTTTCTTGTTACTCTCATTATGTATAGGGGAGAATGGGGGAATTGGAGCCTACTAAGGACGTGGTCGAAAATTATATAAAAAGCATTTGAATTATTTATTTATTTGACTGGTATTCGGTCTCTTAGTTATTTAGGTACATATTCAAGGAAGTTTTCAATTTAAGAAGTAATCACAAAATATAAAAAACAAGGATTTTCCAAAACCTCTGGCTCTCATTACCCGACATGTCGGGTAATAGGAGCCCAAAACTTATCGTATGTCCAATGTGAGCTATCTTCCTTATTTAGACAAACTTTAAAAAAATAGTTTAAATCAAAAAACAAATCAAATCAAAATAAACTTTATTCATTAAACCAAAAGTTTAAATTCTTGCTATAAAATAATAAAAACAAAATATTTATGAAGACAAACAAAAAACACAAACAAAATCTTTGGCATCGTCACAGCCGGAGCATTCGGAATGAGCCCAATTGCCACAGTTTCTACAACGATACCATAGTTCATTGTTCTTTCCAACGTCTGAACAAAATATGCACTGATTTTGTTCATCTGAATATTCAGAATCATCGTCACAGATAGAATCCTCATTCATAGACTCTTCAGTGGAGGTTTTCTCATCTCGGAATAAGTTTTTAGTAGCTTTCCTTAATTTCTTTTTATTTTGGTTGATCTTGGTGTGGGTATTTTATCTTTTATTTCCTTGGGTTCTTTTTGTTTTAACCGTCTTTTTCTCCTTTTCTCTTCGTTTTTTCTTTTTTTCCTCCAAAACATCCTTCATAGGAGAACTAGTGAGAATTTCTGAATGTTGTTTGTTTCTGGTAGTTTTTCTAAGTTTTGAGACAGTTTGCGGCCGTGAGCTCAATTCATTAAGGATACGAACGAAGCTGGTGGATGCCTGTTGAGAGTTTTCTTGCCTTTGTAGTGGTTGAGAAGTAACAGTAGCTGTCGGTTGTGTAATTTCATGATTAGGTTCAGCAGCATTAGCAGGTCTGGTAGAAGTTTAATTTTGGTTCTTCATGTACAATAAAATCTTCATCAGAAAATACTGATGGATTAATAGGAAATATTCCTGTTGTTCTAAATCCAGATATGCCTTTGTCCAAAGATGCAACTTTTCTGTAAGCCTTGTTAAACAATCCAGCAATTTCGTAGGGAGTGATTTTGACTAAATTTCGCGACTTTAGATACAAGTCACATTCTCTGCGGTATGCTGCCTTAAGTGGTCCAAAGAACGTCACATCTAAGGGTTGTAAACGATGGGAAGAATGCGGTGGAATGCTTAACATAGTAATGTGATTTTTCTTAGCCATTTCATATGCTTCGATGGTGCAATGACTGTTGTGGTTATCCATTATTAACAGGATTGGTTTATCAGGTTTTATAAAATTAATAAAATGTTGTAACCATTCTAGGAATAAAGATTCATTTGTCCATCCGTTATGCGAACATTTATATATTGCTCCAGGAGGTCCATCGCGTTCAAGCTGGGGTGAGTGCCTACCCCAGCTTGAACGCCGGAAATATGAACAGTGGAAATATGAACAGTGGGGGTACAAAATGTCCGGCAGCGCTCATTGCACAAATTGCTGTCACATTTTTTCCTCTCTCCCACGCAGGGTTGCCAACTTGTCGCGAGCGTGTTACCGTACCAGATGCATTAAATTATCGTACCGGCCTGTAAATTACCGTACCAGGAGCATTAACATTATCGTACCGAATTATCGTACCAATGGAGAGGGAGAAATGGGAAATGAAGTTTTAAACACAAAACATAAACGTTTATTAACATAAAAAACTGAAAATAAAAAAGAACTCTACAAACAAAATTTAATGTTTTTTTTTTCAAAGTCCATCTACTCAATGTCTAAAATAAATTCATCGTCTTCGTCAGATGACACAGATGACAACATAGTAGTACTAGTACCAGCAGGGGTAGACGATGTAGACGGCAACGTAGTGATAGTAGAGCTTATTTTTTTTTTTGATATAGTTGGCTGGTAGTCATGCGACTTAACATGTCTTGATTTGCATGAAAATTTGTGCAATCTCCAGAAATTCTTACACACTGTTTACTTAATAGGACACCGTTCAAAGTTGTCGTAATCAGTTTATTCCGGGATTTTGTTTTAATAGCATTTGATTCTGAAAAAATCCGCTCACAAGCTGCATTGGAATGTGGTAATGAGAGAATATTTAAAACAAAACGTGCTAGATTCGAAAATACAACAGTGCCATTTTCATTTTTAAATTTTAACAATTTCCCCCAGAACATGTCGATATCATCTTCCAAATTAATTGCATCTGAAGGGAAACTGTAATTCTGTAGAAGTCGCCATTCATCATCAATTGACTGGAGAGCTGCAGTTTCATGAAATCTATTTAAATTGACAAGCAATGGAAACAATGAAGGATACTTAATTCGTATTTCATTCGAAATTGAGTTTTTTGGGGCAAAAATATATAACTGAGACAGAATAATGTCATCAAAATTAAACCTTTTCTTAATTTCCTTACATAAAACTTTATAGAAATCCCTACAGCGTTCATAAAAATACTGCAAAGCATTTTTATTACTCTGAATGTCTGCTTTTCTAAGTTCGTTCATGACATCGATGCCAAGATATATATTTGCATTTGGCAAAGAATAGGAACTGTTTTCGGGATCTATATCGGACAAAGGTGTTGACCTAACATATTTATTATCTAAAAAGTACTGCAGCAGCTCTGTGTATTTTTCTACAATGGCACTGTGTAAGTGAATTACTAATACCTTTTCTGATTGGAAAAACTTGTTGAGTCCATTAATTTTAGGAAGAACAAAATTAAGAAAAATTAAATATAATTTGACAAAGGGATCATTTAAACTTTTGTGGACTTGTTCTGTGGCCAAGAGATGCTGATCTAAATATTTTTCATTAAAAAATAATTGGAGGGCTGACCACTGTTCTAACAGTCGTGAAACTACCTGCCCCAAAGATAGCCATCGGGTCTGAGAAGGGTGAAGAAGCTTGTGTACTTCCACTGCAGCAAAGTGTTGAAATTGTCGGAATTCCTGTTGTCTTTTACTACTTGCCTGAAATAATGTATCTTAGTAAATACAGAAATTAGACAATAAAATAATGTAGGCACCTTAAAGAAATGTTTCTGGCTAAATCTTCACACGTCCGAGGCAGTGTCTTACACGCTTGACTGGAGCAAATGTGCAGCGAATGACAAATGCATTTAAAGATGACTATACCAGGGCATGCATCCTTAAAGCGGGAAGCAACTGAGTTATGTTCACCCATCATTAAATTACAGCCATCTGAGGCGAAACCAACTACATTTTCCAAGGGAATTTGTTTTTTCACAAATGTGTCGATAATCAAATTATATAAATGATTAGCTGTGCCCTGGGTTTCTATGTCACATTCTTCTGTATATGTCGGAATAATTTTCCACAATAATGTTATAACTTTTTCATATTCTTCCGAATAAAAGCGAACTACAATGCATGCCGTTTTTATTACCGAGAGATCTGTTGATTCGTCCACTAAAATACTAAATTTTGAAGATTTTAACTTTTTAATTAACTCGGATTTATGACTCTTTGCAATAACATTTGTTATAATATTTCTTGCTTTGGTACGTTTTACCGATAACTGCTTGGCAATTTTTGAATCCCGGAAGACTTTGGAGAACACAGTAGAAAGGTGATCCATGATTCGGAAGGAAATATTGTGTTCTGCCAAAACTGCACATAATTCGATTTCCGCTGTTTTAACTTCATCCTGGCTTGTCGAAGTATGTGATTTTGGAACCAAAAATGTGTCCATAATTGAGATTTTTGTGGTCATTCTCATTTTTTCGGTTGGATTTATGTTGCTCCGAATTGGCATGTTTTTTTATGCACGTTAACTCTGATACAAATTTTTTTTTGCACCAAACACACTGTGCTTTGAAAGAGTCGTTGTCCACAGAATAGAGCCATCCTTTAAATTCTGGTAAATCTACCCAAGCTGGACGAAATTTCTGTACTCAAAAGAAGTTGCATGTTTTTTACTGTTTTTTAATTTATAGAAGTTCATTACCTGCTTTCTGTGGGCACGTTTCTTAGAGGCTGAGGCACTAGTTGTTTCGCTTTCACTCTCACTAGTCTCACTAGACATTTCAATGCTTCAATACAGCTAGTTTATAATATACCTAATAAATGTACAGGTTATACGGGGGTATACATGCACGCACCAAGTGACAAGAATAGCTGCCTGCTGCAGTGCTGCATAAGTGTAACTGCCGGAATGCTAGTGCCACTACTACGAGATAGAGGGCGCACGGGCAAAAGTCATATTATCGTATTATTGTGGTAGGATAATGTGTCTGGATCGTATATCGTACAATTAACAAGATTACCGTACCAGTACGATAATTATCGTACAGTTGGCAACCCTGCTCCCACGATGTAACAGCACCAACACGTTTTTTGCCTTTAGCAGCTATGATCTTTTCTGGCTCATGAACTGTGGTAAACCCACTTTCGTCCATATTATATATATTGTGCGGTAGGAATTTCCATGTTGCCATTACAGTTTTGAGGTTTTCAAAAAAACGGTCTACCTCAGTCTTGTTGAAGCCAACTACTCTATTAATACTAGTAGCTTCTGGTTTTCTGATACTTAACTCAGGATGTCGGCGCATAAAACCCGTTAACCAATCTTTGCCAGCTATTTTATTTTTTGTGTCAAACCTCTTCTATCCCAAATGTCTCAGCTAAAGAATAGCATATTTTACGAAGTTGACTTCGCGTCAGGCCATAAAACAAGTTCGACATTCATAAAAGATGGTTAACAAGAATCACTTCTTGTTCGGTGGTAAATACTGGTTTTCTACCAAGCGTAGGAGGACGATTATAGTTTTCATCTTTGGCCATAGCTGCTCTGTACCGCTTTTTTAAAGTACTATATGGTATATTTGTAGCATGTGACACTTTATATACGGATTTTCCTTCATCTTGTATAGTTTTTATCGCGATTTCTAAGGAACGTGTATTCCAACTAGCTTTAGATGTTGTGCGTTTTCTGTTTCGGGGCATCTAAAACAATTAAAATAAATATTCATTTAAGTAATATACATCATAAAGTTAATTTGACCTAAAGGGGTAATAGGAGCCACGTTGGCTCCCATTACCCGATTGTCATATTTTAAGAATGTAAGCAATAACCTAAAAACTACTTAACTTAGTTAGATTCCTAAACTCAAACACAAAAATTAAACTATTTCTCTCCTACACGGACACATTAAACATTAAAATAAATAATATTTAATACTTACTGTGACGCTAAAAAGATTTTAAAAAGTTATAGCCGCCAAGAACAAAACAAACAATCACTTTTATTTGTGTCCGTTCATGTCACAGAGACAACAAACAAAACATCGCGGTCCGTAGCCGAACCCTGCCGAGGGTTTCCGATTGGTTACCAGTCGCTTCAAGATCTTTAACGTACTAGAAATGTTTGGCTCCCATTACCCGCCAGCTCCCATTACCCCACGCTCCCCTAATTATGTAAATTTAAATGAATCCAATGTGTACAGTACTAGAATTTTCAATTCCTTGTCAAAGTTGTATCTGGTCTATATTAGATCCACCTTTTTTTTCTTGATCAGAAAGATTATAAAACTATTGGTAAAAAGAGTAATGTTTAAAAAAAAACAGGCAACTATGTGTGTGCATATATTGTTAAAGTTTAAGTAGACTCTATATTTAAGTTTAAAAAAAAAAAAGACTTTTGAAGTTTTTTTGTTATGAGTGTATCCAGTTCATATAAGAAGGGAGCACTCAAAAATGATAGGGGGTGTTTAGTAGATTTAATTAACATAATTCTTGCATGGAACAAGGTATGTAGTTGCTAAGAGCATTACTATGGCGACGCCGGCAGAGGGTGGCGACATACCGGGGCACACTCTTTATACTCATAATTGAATTGTGTATTGCACCTTTGCACATATTGGGCTCATATATTGTTTTTACTTACCGGTGAAACTATTTTCTTCAGCATCCTTGTCACTGCTCTCTTCACCACTATCATCATTATCAGTTGCACTAGGCTCCAGTGGCGGCTCGTGGGGTAAAATATTGGGTAGGCCAGCAACGATGGAGAGGAAATGATATATTGCATATACAGTAGAGCGTCGATAATCCGGACGTCAACATTTTGATAATCCGAACAGGGTCCAGACTTGCGGTCACAATTAATGCGGATTATCGACGCTCTACTGTACATTACTTAATGTTACAGAATAATACATGTTTTACAATAATGTTGAGTACAAACATACATTATCGATTATTCTATATTTATAAAGTATGTGTGTCTCTTCAATAATTTATCGAGAATCTCTTTTTCTATTGACAGCAGTGCAAGTGGAGACAGTCGATCTTGTGACATTGTGTTTCTCAAATATGTCTTTATACTCTTTAAGCAAGAGAATGTCCTTTCTACCGAGGGGCTTGTTGCTGGAATTGTAGATATGAGGCAAAACAATTTGTAGCACTGGGGAAGTATTTCTTTAGTTTCATTGTCAGACATTTTTTTAACTAACGCTATCAGGTCTTTTCCATAAAAATTGTCTTTATGAAATGGAAAAAAAATTATTTCCAATTCAGCTTTCAGGGCGGTTTTATCAAATGATGTTTTATAGTTTTCCATTAGCGAATCTAATGAACTTTGTGGAAATTGCTATATCTTATGAATTGGCTTGGGTCGCCTTGTTGCAAAAATTGGAGTTTGTCGTACTCAGAAAAACGCTGCTCTAACTGAGTAGTAATGTTATCTAAAATTTCAAAATATAACCTTCTATATTTAGAAGTAACTACTTCAGAAATGTCGCTGGTCTTCTGTGTCTGTACTACTTCAGTTCTGTTTAGTGTTTGTTCAGCATTTGTGTCTGTCGAAGCGTCATTCATATATTTTTTAAATGCTGTGTCTTTTCGCCAGTCCTTTAAAACTGCAACGCAGTGGGATACTGAACTGACACAAAATTGCACATCACTACTTTTCTTTTGCAATATATTATATAAGATTTCTGTTTGTTGAAATATGTCATTAAAAACCAGCAAATAAAATACAAATTCAAATTCCTGGAGTTTACGTTTGTAGCCATCTGCTTGTCTAATTGATTTGGAATTAGATTCTGGACAGTTCATAATTTCTTCAAAGACATCAATCAATTTCGTTCGTTCTGTCACGACAGCAGCAATAATTTTTGCATTAGAATTCCACCCATAGATGAAATATCTTATATCTTATATAGATATCCCACTCTGACGCCTTCTCTTTCACTCTAATTTTAGTTCGCCTAAACCCGCTGGCGGCGCTGCCGATTAGCGGAATATTCCCGCCCGTACGGTTTACTTCTAAATTTTCTTGCATAAAATGATATTATTCACTTAACAATAAAACAAAAAACTAATTTAATATTGTATTTGCACAAATTTATACTGAAATCAATAATAAATAAAATTTACATATTAAAATAAAAATTAAAATGTACATATTGAAATAAAAAATAACACTAAAGTAAACTAAAATTAAACTTAAAAATAAAAACAAAAGTAAACTTACATTAAATGTTTCAGTTCTCTTATTTTTTGTTTTTTTGTACGCAGTTTGCGGTATTTGTCGGCTGCTTTTCGTTTAATAATATCATTGACACCTCTAGCGTCGCTTCCTTTTAAAATATTATTGATATTTTTCACCCACATATGGATGTAAAATCCGACAAACATATCAATAAATATATAAAATAAAAAAATAAATAAAATAAAAAAAAATAGGATAAAATAAATAAATAAAAAAATGTTTTGTACACTTAAAATTAAAATCACTAACAATATTTTTTTTACTAATGGCATATGTGCCACTTTAGGCAAAGTGGAATGGGCCACATCACCACAATATCCATATAATTTTACAAACGTTGTTTTCGGTTTTAATAATGCATTGTGCTTATAAGCACGAATTTCAATAAGTGTGTTGTGATGCAAATCCTGCGTTGTTAGAAGTTCCGCCTTGCAATCTTTGCATTGCAAATTTTTTAAAATTTTTCTAGCCATGCTGCCAGCAATATAGGCATGCGTATTAACTGCTATGGCACCTTTCTCAGTCAATGTTACTTCAATCTCTGGAAGTTCTCCGTGTACCTTGTCCACACTAGAACTGTTATCTCGGACAAGTTCTTTGATGCTCCCCAGTGCAGCTTCGGTGTCATCCTCCTGACAATTTGCACCAGGAGAATGTTGTGAACTGTAGTTATTTATTATTAATGTTCTGTAGCTTTGTTTGAATGCAGTGCATGTCGGGTTGGTGTTTCGAGCTCCTTGAAGGCGAATGCATCCAAAGAAATTTTCGAGAGGATCCTGATTGATACTTCGAGGCAGTAAAAACTGGTATCCAACATTTTTCATCTTCTTCCAAAGCTCTTGAAAGCCATGTAATGTGTGGATCCAGTTTTTAACGGTAGGAGGGACAAACTCCCTTCCATTTCCTTTAAACCTCATGCTTCTTAGAACTGTGATGGCTTCGTCCCAAAACTGATGGTGAGGTGAGGTATTTGTGATGGCTGTCCTGAGAATTTTTCCACTCTGGGCATTGATTACATTCCCGTTGGCAGAATCAAATAACTTGACGGCGAAAAGACAAAATTTTGATGTTCCAACTGGATTTGTTTCTGGAAAAGACCCTGGTGCTGAAAATAAAAAAATATTTCAATGAATTATGTTTATGTTATACAAAATAGCATGTAGTTCTTTTTATTGTGGCAGGTCTTGAATATTTCAAAGTGAAATAAATTTGATTGACTGTTTTATAGCATTTTGTAATATAGTTATGAATTTCATAGGTATAATAAGATATTTACCTATCTTAGAGAGCAATTGTATCATTGACGATACACGCCTCGATAACACCTAGACACTACATGTATAAACCATGGTTAAAAAGTTACAAACACGATGTTAACACGATCAAAACCAAAACCACTAGAAAATAGAACGAATTGAATATGGAACTGAGGTTATAAACAATCAACAGGTAAAAAAAGGACGCGTGGTCGGTCGGTATAACAGAGCACTATGATGATACTAGCGCCGCTAGCGGGTTTAGGCGAACTACAATAGCATCAACGCATGCGTATACACTGATAACGCACCGTGATTCCACCTAACCTCACTATTTGTGGGGATACGCTTCCCGAGAATTTTATTCAAAAAATAGGACCGCTTTGATGATAAATGAAAAAAAGAAGGAATGCCTTGAAGTGTAGAAAAAATTTTTTTGACACTTGTTATATTCGAACAGCTTTGTTGTAAAACCAAGTTCAGGCGGTGAGCAAAACAATGAGTAAATAGTGCTTGTGGTGCAGATTCTTTCACAAGTGTTTGTAGTCCTTTAAGTTGTCCTGCCATAGCACTTGCACCGTCGTAGGTTTGCGCAATTAGTTTGTGTTTTAAATCAAAATTACCGAGAATGTCAAATAACAAGTTACGTAACCCGACAGCACTTCGGTTTTCAGCCAAGTCAAAAAATCCTAAAAAAAATCTTGCACTAACCCTTTCCCATCCACGAGTCTGACGACAATCGAGCATTGCGATTTCTCTGTGATATCAGTTGTTTCATCCACAAGACAGGCAAAAAATGGTGCTTCGTTTACGGCGTTTTCAATAAAACAACTAACTTCCTCTTTTATGCAATCTCTATATAAGTTCATTTTGAATGGTTTTAGAAACTCCTCGAAAATAGATTTTTTGTTGTGAGTGTTCTTTCAATTCTTTATTGCAGTTTAACATTAATTCCCACAATGCTCTAAAATTTCCAGGGTTCAATGAATCTTTTGTTTCGTCGTGACCACGAAATGGAAGTTCTTGTTTCGCCAAAGTACAAGTAAAGTCGATCAAATTTTTGATAATTTTCCTATTTATTTCAACCTCTGCATTATATCTAATTTTTGACATTTTTGCGTGTTTATTTGCCATTTCATACACAGAAAGTGTTTGTCGCTTTAGTTCTTTGTATGAGAGAAAATTGTTTAAATGTTCCTTGCTCTGGGCATGCTTCTTTAAAGATGCCGACATATTTTTTAAATCAGCGTAACCCTCACAATTCCATACACTTTTTTTATTTGATAGTAACAAACATGGCCAGCAAAACAATCTATTTTTATTTGAACTGCCACATAACCATTTGTGTACTTCATACCAGGAAACATTGAAAGTGCGCATTTTTTGTTTGTCTCGTTGTTCTATACATAATTTTGGAGTGGGCTGATTACTCATAATAATGTTGCGTCTTTCAACTTCTGTTCTTCTTGATAATGACACTTCCAACAAAGAAACAATAATGTCACGGGAATCTGCAGAAGCATTTACACTACCACTATCAGAGGTCGTACAAAGGACAACCGAACTCATCGTTACTGTGTCTTTACTCTGGCAGGAAAGCGACACGCACTACAGAGAACCATATACAACTATGCGATTGCGAACTTTAGGCACGGGCCTACTGCTCGGGTATTATCGCCAATACTGCCCTACTAAGCGTAAAGGGGGTAACTGCATATTTCAACATTCTGAGATATGCAAAGTTTTCTGTTTATATAAACGCCATTGTCAATTTTAGCAAAAACGTTTTGAGTAAGCACGCGATAATATATTCTTGTAACTCTCTTTCTTTAGAAATAAGTGATCAATCGGTTTTAACTGTTTTTGGTAACAAGACCACTTTACCTCTTTTTTGTTTATTCAAACGGATAACGTTACTAATCTAAAAAGCCAACAGCTGAGAACAAAATTACGAGCTATTCATGGATGTAATTTATTAAAAAAGAACATTTAATAGAAAACTTAAACTTTAGTGAACTCTAAACATTATTCTCCTCCTCACTGTTCCTTGTAATAGGAATTTCTTTCCAAAAATGTAGTCTATTTTTGGGCATAATTGAATTATCAGCTTCTATTAGCTTGGCTATAATATTATCACCTCTTTCTGCCGTTATGCCTCGAGGTGTTTGCTTTATGTTTGGAACTGGTATACCAGATTTGCAAATTTTAGCCGTTAAAAAATTTAGTGGTAGCTGGGGTCCATCAAAACTGGTAGTAGTAGATTTGAGCTGGAGCTAGACCATGTGGCACATGTGGTATTGTCATTTTTTCAAAATTCAAAATAAATCGCGCCATCTATCGGCGAGTGGTAAAATTGTCCGTCGTGGCTGGGCGACATGATCCGGTGCGCCATCTATCGGCGAGTGGCAAAGTTGTGCACCGTGACCGAGCGATGCCATTCGGTGTGCCATCTATCGGCGCGTGGCCGGGCGGCGCTATTCGGTGTGCGCGAAGGTGCGCGCGCGGTGCCGCGCTTCGCGACACGTTAAACATTTAAATTTTAAAGCTTCTGACGTCTGCACGTTTCGGTGGAGCGCCATCTGTGCGCGCTACTCGGTGGAAGCGAGTCGTACGGTGCTAAGTTGTGCGCGCTGCGCCGAGCTATGCAACACGTTAAACATTCAAATTTAAAGCGTTCCCAAACCGACGCGGTTGCGATCACGATAGCGATGGCGGTGGTGATCGGACTCTGCTGCAGTAAATAAATGAGCGAGCACATACCAGGAGCGGTCATCGCTATCGTGATTGCAACCGCACCGGTTTGGAGGACGCTTTAAATTTGAATGTTTAACGTGTTGCATAACCCGGTGGAGCGCGCGCTGCGCCGGGCGACGCAACACGTCAAACATTCAAATTTAAAACCTCTAACGTTTGCGCGTTTCGGTGTACCCGTTGAAGCGCTATTTGCTATTTGTCTTTTATTTCTCATATTAAATTGATTAGAAAAGAAACACCATAATTTTATTATTTATTATTTATTTTTTAAATTCGTACATTGAATACATATACGTGTACTACGTGGTCCTCATCACCCACGTAGTACTCAATGTTCGCCGTTAGCGCTACCATCCCCTCTTCTGGCCAAGGGGAGGGCGGCGCATATGGTGACGGGTGCATCACCATCGTTGGAATCTAAAAAAGAAAAAAACAAAATTTATAAATAATGTCATAAATACTTCAATAATTTATAATTGAAAGTTATAAATAAAACATGATTTAGGTTATTATTAAACTAACATATTTTTATCAGGTTATTACATTCATTTAATACACCACGTCTTGGAAGTTTGTAAACCTATCTTTTGCTAGTTTAGCTTTTTTTTCCATATAAGGACATACACCGTAACAAGTGTTATAATTCGTGAACACTCCTGTAAAATTAGTTGAAATAAACTTAGCAGGTTAAAACTTAAAGCTCACGATATATTATGTTTAGTTTTTTGTAAAAACAAAGTTATAGGTATATAGAAATATGTATTAAATAGAAATATTATCAATAAAATATGTACTTACACGTAAATGATGCGGAAGCATCAATTCAATTTGAATTTGCACTAAACAAAAAAATTATAAAAACTTCTCATATTTGAAAAATCAATTAAACACTTACATGCTATCAAAGCATCCACCGGATTGGAATCCATTTTACAAAATGAATGTTCCATAAGATGTCCTCTATATATAGAGAAATTCATCTGTGTTAGCATTTTTTATTCCATCTGAAGAACCGGCCCGTTCGAAAAGATTATCACGGAATTTATATGTTCACTTGTCACCGCATAAAATTTATTACTACAATTAATTGTAATTTCTAAAGCTTTATTTATAGTGTTTAAAATGCAAATTTCTCATTGAGAAAGATTGCTAAAATTATACGTTCTGACTACAACTGTTTAAATAAAACACATAGTTTGAAGTGAAGAATATTTTTAATATCCCTCTTTTACATTATATACGAAGATTTCAATGAAATCTTCGTAGGGGATGTAGCATATATCTTCCTTTAGAAAAATTTTATCATCTAACCAGCCCACAGGTGGTGGATGAGGACTCAGTTGGAAGAAGTACGGAAGACACTACAAAAAATAACCATATAAAAAATAGGGAAGACATAAATCGATTTCAGACCGATACATAAAGATGTGTTATAATATTATTTAAAATGTATTCTTACTCTTATATCCTGAGGAAGATATTCTTCCACTTCAAATGACACTAAACAGAAAAAAACTATTAGTACTTTTACAATTTGAAAAAAAATCACAACTCACAATTATCAATAAATGATGACATCGTTGTTACCTGTTAGAACTTCTACAATCTTAGAACTGATAAATACACCAGGAGTTCTACTGTATTTATATAGCTCAAGACATTTCTCAAATCATATTTTTTAATTTAACACATATAACTGATAGAAAGTACCAATTTTTACAATACATTACATGGTGTATATTATGTAATTGATACAAGGTGCAATGCGTTGCTTTCACAAGCAATACATGCTAATAATGTAATTCACATGATTCGATATATATTTCAACTTTTTTTAAAAATTGTTTATCCTCATTTTTTTATCAATTAAAATTCTCCGAATAAGAAACGTTCAAGAATTCAACATTTTCATGTGAAAAGAAAACGTATTTTAATGAGCTTGCAAAAAATCGCTAGGGAAATGAACTGTAATAACTTTTTCTATCCATCTCTTTCTTATTAAAGATAATTATTAATTATAATTAAGTCATTTTTTATAAACGCATGAAGTATTTAATGAGGTTGTAAGAAACGTTAAGGGAAATGAACTGACTGTAATAACATTTTTGTTGCTATTTAAAATTCTTCGAATTGGAAACACAAAGACAAAGGTTTTTTCTATGCAATATAAATATTGGGGTCACAGTTTAATGTTAAAAGACGTATTTTCATGAGCTTGCTAAAATTGCTGCAAAAATCAACTATAATAAGTTTTTTCTATCATTCTCCTTTTGATAGTAGACACAGATACATGTACACATCTATTTACAACTACAACGCGAAACTACTAAAAATGTGAGTATTTGTACAATATAAGCAATATATCTTAACAAACTATTTTATTTATTTTAGGAAACGCATTGTTGTAATTTTTGTTATTTTATCATCACTATCCATGATGATACCATCCCTAATGACGTAAGTTAATCAAAATCTTTTATTCGTTACATAATTTTAATACAATTTTAATTTTTAGAGCTCCAGCTCAAGCAGTAAAATCACAATATCCAGCCATGATGATACCATCTCAGATGACGTAAGTAAATCAAATTCTTTTTTTCGTTACGTAATTTTAATCCAATTTCAATTTTTAGAACACCAGCTCAAGCAGTGAAACCAACTAGCAACGTGGACAACTGCAAAACGCTTTTATTAGCAAATCGCATGTCAATATATGCCCATGATGACGCTAGATTCACACACGCACAAAAACAGCAAAGGATAATTCAAGAATGTGAAGCGGAATTACACTATTACAGGGTAAATTTTGAATTGTGCGATTTGAATTTCACTCGAACTGAAGATATTGTTGAAAATTTAACTATATCTTTAGCTTATTCTGACAGTAGACTGCTGGAAGAGAAAGTTCTGCATTTGTTAGAAATCGATAACTTAAATATTGAAATCAAAGAAATTAATCAAACTTTAAGTCAGACTATTAGATTAATAAATAATTTTCGGGAAAATCAAACGGTATTGTTGTCTAATCTCACCACTTGTCATTCAGAAGTTAATAATTTAAAAATAAATGTTGAAAGTTTACAACACAAGTCAAAAGAATTTAATTTGAAAATTGAAACAGCAAACAAGAATACCCTTGATCACATACAAATGCAGAACAGTCACCTACAGATTAAAAATGAATGGGTTAAGTCGTCGTTCGAAGAGGTAAGAAGCAATGTCTCGACATCGTGGTAAGGGAATTAAATTTCGACGTGTCGTACGAAATCGCGGTAAGGACATTAAATTTCAAACTGTCGTAGCAAGGAGAAAGCGAAGAAGGCTTATACCGACCCCCAAGGTTGGTGGACTTTTACCTCTTATACCAATTTTCGCGGGTTTGAGCGCTTTAGGAGCTCTAGCCACGGGAGCATCCTCCATCGCTAAGGCTGTCGGCGGTCGCAAAGAGGCCGCGCAACAACTGAAGGAGCGCGAACGTCATAATAAAGCCATGGAATCTATCGCTTCGGGGAAGGGTCTGCATTTGAAACCATACAAGCAGGGTCGGGGTTTAAGAAAAAAAAAAGAACCAAGCGTTAACAAACACTGAGTTAGAACGGTTAGCGCGAGGAATTCCACACTTTCGAGGTGTGTTCATGCGCGACTCTCTACCGAAACGAATCAACGAGAACAAGGAACGAGGTATAATTAACTTGGATGGAATGGAAGGACCTGGTAGTCACTGGGTTGCATACAAAAAAGCTGGAAAGGTGGTCGTTTACTACGACAGTTTTGGAAACCTACGACCTAGTAACGAAATAGTGCGGTACTTTAATAGTGGGGGGAATGTGACTATAAAATATAACCACAGAGCGTATCAATCGTACAGTAGCAGCAATTGCGGACAGCTGTGCTTAAAATTCCTGCGGAGCGACAGAACGGCTTCATTTGAAGTCTAACAACCACTAATCAACAAACTATAATCATTATGGTGGCATACACCTTTACCTTCACCGGTAAATCATCCATATTGCAAGCGCATTTTAACCCTCCGATTTCGTTGCGTACAGACTGCGAATTGGGTTTGGTAAATTTTGAAACATATAACGCCATTCCAAACGTTGATAGAGATAACAACGCGTTAGAGATCGGTGGTCAGTTAATCGAAATACCGATCGGTTCTTATGAGCTAACCGACATCAATCGGGAAATTGGAACGCAGCTCAGACGGAAGAAGAAAAACGTACGCTTCTACATTCGCGGTAACAATAACACCCTGAAATGTATAATGGATTGTAGTGAAAATGTTAACTTCAAAGTAAAAAATTCAATAGGACCGCTGCTAGGTTTCGGTAACACGAAAGAGTTAACTGTGGTTGATTTACCGGCTGAGTCCGAGCGTGTGGTTGATATTCTTAGAATTAATACCATTAAAATCGAGTGTAATATAATTCACGGTGCCTATGTGAACGGTACCACAGCCCACACGATTCACAACTTCTTTCCTCAAGTACCGCCTGGCTATAAAATAGTTGAAACACCGCAAAACGTTCTGTACATGCCGCTAAATACTAGGACCATTGACAATATTTTCCTTAAAATAGTAGATCAAGACGACAAATTGATCAATTTTCGAGAGGAAGTGGTGACGGTAAGACTGCATCTACGCGAGCGGAATAATGGGTCTTAATTTTTTTACCTCATCTAACTTTATAAAGACCAAAACTACTACGAGTCCGTTTAATTCTGCTACAACTCTTGGTGCGTTAACACCTGAAAATCGACGTTTCCTGCAAGCACTAGGATTGAAACTGCGACAACAACCATTACGACATGGATATTTTAAACGTTACCGACAAGATTGAGTTTGACAGTTCTATTATTAGAGCAGAAGTCCACAACCACTTACCCTACACGACTAATGCGTTTGAACTGAATGATGAAATTCGATTGCCCATTCAGCAACAGGATATCTTCACTCTGGTAGGAGCCAGCTGCCTTGTTCTGGAAGGTAAAATCTTGAAGGAGGATGGTAAGGTGTCAACGACCTCAAAAATAATCAACAACGGATTTGCGCACCTATTCGAGGAGATTCGGTACGAAATCGGTGGAAAGGTTGTTGATCGCGTGAGAAACACAGGCGTGACGACTACTCTCAAGTCTATGGTATCATTTAATAAGAACGAAATGGACGGTGCTGCCTCCATGGCCGGTTTCAAGTTTAACGTGTACGACGGCTTCGACGTGACAACGGGCTTCTTCAACGTGTGCATACCGCTAAGATATTTACTAGGTTTTGCTGAAGACTACAAGAAGATTCTGCTGGACGTTCACCAAGAACTGGTGCTGATCAGGAGCAATTCAGATGTCAATGCTATGTACGACAACAATCCCGATGAGAAATTAAAGATAACTCTAAGCAAGGTAGTATGGCGAGTACCGCACATAACAGTCGCTGATGTGGAGCGAATACGTCTTTTAAATTATATTTCAAGCGGTCGCGAATTGAGTCTAGCTTTTAGAAGTTGGGACTTGTACGAGTATCCGCTATTGCCCAAGACAAGACAACATACGTGGGCGATAAAGTCTAGTTCGCAGTTGGAGAGACCCCGCTACGCCATTCTAGCGTTCCAGACTGATAAAAAAAAATAACATAGATAAAAATATGAGTCTGTTCGATCACTGTAACTTAACGAACGTGAAGCTGTTTCTCAATAGCGAGCAATTTCCATATGAATCGATCAACGCCAACTTCAAACATAAACAGTTTATACTTCTATACGAGATGTACGCCAAGTTTCAAGCCTCTTATTACGGTCAGAAAAGCGAACCCCTGCTATCCCCCGAAAAATTTATCCAGGAACATACCATCGTGGTGATCGACTGTTCGCGACAGAACGAAATCTTGAACGCCGGCGCGGTCGACATTCGCTTAGAATTCGAGACTAGCGAGGACATACCCGACAAAACCTCCCTCTACTGCCTCCTGCTGCACGACCGTGTTTTAAGGTACACTCCTTTAACGGGTTTGGTTAGATCGATGTGAGACATCATGCACAACACTTGGATAGTAGACGTGCAAGGCTTCCAGCTAGGTGATGGTGAATTCATTTGCAAAGAATTAGCCTTGATACATGTTCAGTCCGGACATGGACAACTACACACATTTTTCAAATTACCTGTAAAATTTGAACATTTAAAAGATGGAATGCAGAGGCAGGTATGCTACCTCACTTCGCAGATACACGGTCTCAGCTGGGGTCTGCAAAATGATAACGTTCACTACATTGGTCAGCGACGACAACAGGAACAACAACCACGACGTCGTCAACGACAACGGCGAGAAGAAGAACCCTATGCCAACTTGTGCGCACTGTTACGAACGGTCGGAATCGATGAGGGATCGCAAATAATCGTTAAGGGGCTGCAGAAGAAGCGGTGGTTGGAGGTATTGCTACCCAACATTCGCGGTATCGTCAATGTGGAAGACATGGGTTGTCCCGCTTTGTCAACGTTAAAGCAGCAGCATGTTGATGAAGAAAAGGTTAAAGGTTACCATTGTCGTAAGCATGCCAACATCAACCATGATCTGTTGTGTGCCCTACAAAACGCTTACCTTATTCGAGACTGGTTGGAAACATCCCCTTGGTATTGGTCACCGCAACCACAGCCACCACCGATCAGGGAAAATTATTTTAATAATGAAATGTAAATTTTATTATTATAACTTTGTATGAATACACCATTTTTTATATTTTTCGGTTTTTTTCTTTCAAAGCTAACATAAATAAAAGAAACAAAAGTTCTTTAAAAAAAGAATTTATTTATAGGTATTTACAAATTTAAGGTAGTGTGAGAATGTATAATTCTTAAGGTGTCAATATAGTCCTGGGGAGTGTTAGATGGCCAAACGCCCGTGTCCGGCCCTGAAAGCCATCCGACGTGGTCTCCTCGAATACCTCTCTGTACGTTATCTGTAAGCCATTTCCAAATGTCCTTATGCGATTGACGGGTCGTCGGCTCGAAGCGAAATTCCCAGGAGTTCTTAGCGCCTAAATCGAGCAACTTCAACAGAAAACTCTTGTCGGCGTAGTATAGAGCATCACACATATTTTTTTCGAAATAATAACGTACATTTCTATAGTTATAAATAATGTTATTGGTTAAAAGTGGTAGCGTTGTCGCTGGTACGTCTTCTTCACTGCTACCACACACTAGCGTAAAAAGTAAACACTTTCTGTAGAGTTCATCTGACTGGTGAATGCACTTAATCTGTTTCGCAATTGATGCTATATAGTTCACATCTATTTCGTTACAATTATTATTGTCTTGTAACATTAACTCCAGCACACATTTCACAAATTTATCAGTTGCTAGTTTCGAGTCGAAAAGTGCTACAACAATGTCGGTCGTTGTGTCGCTCAGGCGTTCATACGTTAGCAGCTCTTCAGGCACTTGTATTTTATTTAGCACAAATTTCACTCCGTCTACGTCGTTAGCGTTGATAAATTTTCGTAAATGATCGGTGTAGGTTACCTTCACATGGTTGAAAATATCGAGGTCTACTTGAAAGTACATCTTAACGTATCGACTACTGCAGACTGACTAAAACAACTACTCTGCTATATTGTTATCGTTAAGTGAATAATGACCCCAAGCTAACGTTCGTATGGAATCGTCACAAACTGACCGTTTATCGTCGTGTGGTGATAGAGCTAATTTATTTTGATTTTGTGTAAATATGTCATGTTTTATTGATCGAAAGCAATTCTGTTGTTTATATAAAACGGAATCTTCAAATAAACATTTCTTATAATCTGCAAAGGTAATTTCATTTTGTACAACGTACCGTTTGATACCTTTTGCCTTCTTCACTTCCTTTCCTCCCTCAACTCGGAACGCGTACATTTTGCTTCGCAGAGCTATGAAATCGCTGATGAAATTTCCACCCATTTCATCTTTCAGTAGGCCTAAAACTGCCTTATTTGTTAAAGGCATATTGAACGCGTTATCAATACTGTAATTTGATGTATCGAACTTATCTAGGTGTAATTTCATATCGGCGTAAATGTTCTCCGTTTGAGTTAACAGCATGAAACTGTCCGTGTCCGTGTAGCATAGGCGCACCCTGTCTCCGTATTCCCTTTTCAAATAGTTATAGTAATAATCATACATTAATAATTTTGAAAGTTCAAGGACGCAAAAGCCTAAGTATATTGGTTTATTGTAAACTATTTTTAATTTCTGCATTTGTATAGCAACAAAATTATCCGTGAACACACTAATCGACTTAAAGTTAAGCATTGAGATGTAATGCGCGGCTCCTCTTGTCTTACCGCGATTTTCCCAATGTGTCATTAATTTTACATCAACTCTTTTTAGAACATTTTCAATTGTCTTACCAAAGCAAGCGTTGTTTAGTAATTTGAAGAAGTCCTTTTCAAACTTGTTTTCAGCCTGCTGACGTAACCTTGTGTTTAAATCAATGTATTTTTTCATCCAATCACTTTGCTTAAATTCTAATACTCTACGAATATTAGTTACTTTCAAACCGTTAGCTATAATTTGTTTTAGGTTTCGGTAATGCAAGACATACTTTTGCTTGTTGAATAGGGTAAGAAGTAATTTTTTATTATTAAATTTAGACGAGGGTGGTACCATATTTTCCGGTAAGAAGGGTAGATCGTTATGCAGGTCATGCAGTTCTTGAGGATATTCGACGTCGACTTCTAAAATATAACCAATTTCTGCGGTGTCGCTTACACTTTCCACTTTTAACGCATCAATTTCATCCCTTTCCAACCATCGAAAATGTGAGATTGGCATGTAATTTGTCATTCCCCACCCGTAGAGATTATTAGCATCTAAATACGTTATGTAGGTACTGGGTGAGTTGTCATCATAGGACGATAAATAAGGATTGTTAGCAGTCGCGTATCTATGGGAGCATTGTGAAATACCACCGCGAACACCATTTTTGATAAACTGACACATATCCATGTCCGTTAATAACTCTAACCGTATGTCAGTATACTTTAACATTGCATCCCACGACAAACCGGGAGACGTATAAAAATGAGCAGGATCCAAACCATATGTATTTATACAAACTTTACGAAATTTTTCGAAAATGTCCGTAAGTAACAGGACGTCAACTTTTAAATACAAATCAGAGTATTGTGATAATGTCTGACAACTGAATACGTTCCACACGGTTTCAGCATGTTTGTACTCATCCTCCGTTATTTCAGAATTGGTTAGCGAGTTAAAAAAGCGTTCACGACATGGTAGACCGGTTTCGTTCAATCGCTCAAATGAATCCATGTACTGGTACGGAAAGATACCTTTTCTTTTCACCCATTGAAACTGTTCCGGATCCGAGAAAGCTTGCTTTATTTGAATAAAATCTTCCGGTTTTAAATTTCTGGCTAACTCATCCAGTGATGAGGCCATAAAACGAAAAGAATCCACGAATCTGAGTTTAAAATATACATTAGACGTAACATCTTTGTTGATATATTCATCAACCAGAATTTTTTTTGTGAAACTAATATAGCGTTCCTTATTTTGAGGAATTACCTCAATTCTTTCACCATCAAGTGCTAACTGCTTAATAAAAAGGGGACAGTCGTAATTGGAAAGATTGTGAAAAAAAAATAGGAATGAATTTTTTAATTTTATAATTTAGGTTGCAGTTACTATGCGTAGGACCCCGATAAAAGCCGTTTAGGTGATCGTGGTCAATAATTTTTTTATTAAGTTCATCATCATCGTTAATAAACTTTTCGCAAATGTGACAAATTGAAGTCTCATTAAAATGCGTTCGCTCAGCTGGTGTTAACCGTTTCAGGGGAACAATTTTTTTAAAGTGTTCGTTGTACAACTGTCTAGTCATTTCTGAAAGTTTATTAACAAAGACTTGAACACAGTCCGGACCTGTATACGATTCGAACTTATTATATTTTGGGTCAAAGGAGCATACAAGCTGAAACGCGAAACTATAGGGAATATGTATGTGTGTATTGTTGGTATAGGAACGGCTAGGATCCGGTGCACAAGAGTGAATTGGTTGTAGTCGAGATTCAAAATCAGCATAAACGACAAAGGGTACTGTTAATTTCCGTTCAAAGTTTGTAAAATATAAAATATTTTCTGGAACCATAGCCCCCATTTTATTTTTCTTTAATTCGGTAGAGGGTAATATTGTGCAAATTTTGTTACAGTCGAACCGACAGTGATCATCCAGATGTGTTTTAGTGGGGAAAAACGTTAAACATCCGTCACACAGATGTATAGCTCGATTACTTTTCGATCGTTGCTTTGAAATAAGTGCTGACAAGTTCTTTATTAGAACGTAATGCGATGTCGTATCGTTCTCGAGCAACAACAAATTAACATGAACATTTTGTTTTAATTTAGTGAAATAAATTGGTCCCACCACCTTATTCGTTCTAGTTTGCGAATCGTACTCCAAACAATATATGTTTATGCTTAAATTATTTAACTGTTCAATTAAAGGAATATCTTTTAATTTTACAGGAAAAGTTATACCTTCAAAATTGAGCACATCTAAGTAGTGAGGGTAGGAAGAAATACGGTCTGAGTGATCATTTGTAGGAAACAAAGCGGCACACAGACAGTACCCTAAGCAACCATCATCGGCATTTTTTATATTTACACATGCTTTTTTATTTTTAATGTCTTTAGGTAATTCTATATACGAAGAAGAGCCGAGAGGAGAGAATTTGTTTATATTAACTTCCAAATGAGCGACTGATGTTAGTGACCAACCGCTATCTTTTTCGGCGAACTGCTCTACCTTGTTTAAAAGTTTCTCTTCAAATGTCGCATACATTTCACTCAAATTTGTACCACTGTCTACAATTACGAAACGAGTGTTAAAAGATTTCAAGTCTGCAGTTATGATTGTATCATCAGCCTGTGGTTTTATGAAATAAGCAAATAATTCAAATTGTAACTTAAACGCTTGCATCTCGCTAATAGTACTTTCAAGTAACCTACATATTTTCAATTTAACATTGTTCAAGAAGGTATGTGCATCAGCAGATTCTGTATTTTGAATTTTATAACTTTTCACGCGATTCTTAAAAGCGTTCGACATTTCTATAATTCCATCATCTCTCAAAACGTTTAAATCTGCTGCTCGGTGACTTTCAGAGCGCAAATGTCCTCTAAATTTAGTAGCGTTAGAAAAATGTACCTTGCAAATATGGCAGTGGTATTGGTTGTCGTTCGAATTGCTTGCAGATTGTTCTCCAGTTTTCTTCTTTTTTCTTTCCATGTTGTGAACATTTATCATATGTTATCGTAGAGCATCAGCACGTTCAAACACATTACCACACTCAGCACAAACGAATCCATCTCCGGCTGTTTCATCTTCATTCCTTTTTCTTTTTTTCATACTATTAGTGTTGTGAATAAGACGCATATGACGCTGAAGACTGTCGAAACGTGAAAGGAGATGGCCACAAGCAGAGCAAAGGAACCCACCACACGAATGTCTATTTAAACTAGCCTTATGTGTAAAACTTTTGCCACAAACGGAACAATTAAAACTCATTGCTATAAATGCCTGGGCTTGAATTATTTTGATCTTCCGTCTAAGACATAAAAAGTATGATAATAGCGTATTACAAAAAAGATAACAGTTATCTTACCCAACAGATGTGAAGATCTTGTTCACTCTCGTATACGTGTATGATGTATGATTCCCATATTTCTATATATTTCAATTCATAATTGGGTTCAACATGTTTTGTAAACATAATTGGTTTGTTAGGTAGTAAGTCATATAACTCCTCTAACACATGCTCAAAAATTATTTGATCATTCATTATGACGAACTGTAACAATTCTGCAATGGCCAGATCAATTTTCAGGCTATTTATATACGGTGTATACCAATAAATTACTACCTACATTTTTAGACCTTGTTTTGTAAAGCGTATGATTTTTAGCGTTCCAATTACTAGACATGCATTCACCGCTCTCCATTAAGTTATAAAATCGCTCGACCCTGTTTTCTAAGGATTGTGATTTTTAGCTACAATTACTTTCTAATTCAGTGCTATGGATTCAATTTCTATTTGCATTTTTAGACCCTGTTTTCCAAGGCGTATCATTTTTATCTGCAGAAAATGCGTGCTCATATAAATTACGGATTGAAATTACGAGACTTGAGTAACAAACATGTCTGTTCAAAAAGTGTTCAATCCAGATAAGCTACTAGACTTAACAGTAGAAACAATTTGTTCTAGTGTTACAGAAATAAAAAGAATATACGAGTTATTTGCGGCTACATATTATAAAAAAGGTCTTCCAAAGGAAATGATTAATCTGCTACTGATAAAGTGGATGAACGTTAAATGGAAACTACTCACGCGTTCTGCTGACGAACACCTTCTCTCTTTAATGTGCAGTGAACAAATAACTTTTAGAGTTAATTTTTGTTTTACACCAAAATTAATGCAATTACTTCTAGTCATGGGAACCCATAGAGATGATCAAGTAAGAGATAGATTTAGACAATCTATTTTTAGACAAAATTTTCAGTCGGAGACTTTCTACGTATGTCTTTTTCAATATTGTATTAAAACACCGATTGGTAATATGTGTAGTGATTGTTTTATGCTGTGTAATGTCTGGAGAGGTTTGATTGATTACAAGAAACCATGGTTAAAAGTGTGGGACACACATCACTTCAGAATAGAATATACCGATCACAATGATTTTTTTGATAATTTTGTATTAAATAAAGAATTTTGGTGTAATGGGTGTTTGACTAAACCTTTATTTAAAGTGTCAAACAGCGAAAACTGTACCAGATTTATTCATTATGGAGTTAGTTTAGATTATTTATTTCGTGTTGATGACTGGGCATTCCAATAAATTCTAATACATAAATCCCCACTACAAACAAAGATATATAAAAGACACTCAGATTTGTAATACATTAGTTCATATATTACGTATCAACCGTTAAGATGTCAGAACAACAAGTGCAACAGGATAGTCAAAATCTGGAAAATTGTGATCATTCCACGAGCTCAGAAGAAACAATCTCTTCTTCTAACAAACGCAAGAATGAAGAAGCAGAACCACTACAAAACAAGAAATTCCGCAAGGATGAAGATGATTTCAGCGAAATGAATAAAATAGGATTATGTCTTTCACTTCCTCTTAAAAAGCTGAGTGAAATGACAGAAAATCAGAGCTACAAGGTAACTGGAATAAAACAATTTAATCATCTATCATGGCCCAGCGTGATGGTTGAACTGGACAATGAATTTTGTGTCTTTCTACCAAAACGTATGGCTGAAAAAATAACACCAACATTTATGGAGGAATTGACAAGAAGTGAATATATCATGATTTTCATGGGTCAGCTCGATGTAAAAAAACCTCAAAAGGCTAATCTCGTAAAATTTGAAAAATGTTGAACACTGTTTCTTATTTATTTTCATGTTTTGGTGTTGGAATATAGAATAAAAACTTTTAAAAAAGGATTTTTAATGTTTTTATGTTTCAAAAACCTCCAGAAGATATGCAACCTAAACAACTTCCCTTAATAACTGAAATTTTGGGCTTGAAACTGTGAAAAAAAAAAGTAATTTTAGAAGAAAAATAAACTGGGAATGTGAAAACGTAGTAATAAATAAACTATTTACTTTCAGTAAAATAATATTTGTAATGTGTATTGAGTTGTCTACCTACTAGGATTATAGTTAAATTTGCAATGTGTATTGAGTTGTCTACCTACTAGGATTATAGTTAACAACAAACATGACCCCTGTGCAAAAAATTACATAGAAAAACCACCTAACACCATAAAAAACTCCATTAAACCTCAACAATGTATTAAAACAATAAAAAATACATAGTCGATTATTTTTCATAGAGCGAAGAAATGTATTCATATTTAATCTATTCAAACAATGGCTTTTCTTCTTTGTGTTGATTTCTAAAACAAAATTAAATAGTAAAATTTGTACTAATAAGTTACGTAGAAACTTACCTGGTTATAGTTTTTCACAGAGCGAAGAAACGGAAATTAGCAGGCAAATGTGTTCATAATTAACCTATTCACACAACGGCTTTTCTTCTTTATGTTGATTTCTAAAATAAAATTAAATAGTAAAATTTGTACCAATAAGTTACGTAGAAACTTACCTGGTTATAGTTTTTCACAGAGCGAAGAAAATAGAATAAAAACTTTTAAAAAAGGATTTTTAATGTTTTTATGCTTCAAAAACCTCTATAAGATATACAACCTAAACAACTTCCCTTAATAACTGAAATTTTGGGCTTGAAACTGTGGAAAAAAGTAATTTTAGAAGAAAAATGAACTGGAAATGTGAAAACATAGTAATAAATGAACTATTTACTTTCAGTGAAATAATATTTGTAATGTGTATTGAGTTGTCTACCTACTAGGATTATAGTTAAATTTGTAATATGTATTGAGTTGTCTACCTGCAAGGATTATAGTTAACAACAAACATGATCCCTGTGCAAAAATTACATCCTAACACCATAAAAAAAACTCCATTAAACCTCAACAATGTATTAAAACAATAAAAAAATACATAGTTGATTATTTTTCATAGAGCGAAGAAATGTATTCATATTTAATCTATTCAAACAATGGCTTTTCTTCTTTGTGTTGATTTCTAAAACAAAATTAAATAGTAAAATTTATACTAATAAGTTACGTAGAAACTTACCTGGTTATAGTTTTTCACAGAGCGAAGAAACGGAAATTAGCAGGCAAATGTGTTCATAATTAACCTATTCAAACAACGGCTTTTCTTCTTTATGTTGATTTCTAAAATAAAATTAAATAGTAAAATTTGTACCAATAAGTTACGTAGAAACTTACCTGGTTATAGTTTTTCACAGAGCGAAGAAACGGATAAGAGCGGGAAATGTGTTCATAATTAACCTATTCAAACAACGACTTTTCTTCTTTGTGTTGATTTCTAAAATAAAAAGGAAAATATGTGTGTAATATGTATGTGTAAATTGTGATATACACACGTAGTTATGGTTTTTCACAGAGCGAAGAAACGGAATAGAACGGTACCCATATTTTACCCTAAATAAGTCAAACAACGGTTTTGTTTTGAGTGACCCTTCCTAAAAAACAAAATTAATTAAGAAAATATGTACCAATGTGCTATTATGTACACAGACACGTACCTTGTTTTGTACCATATGACCTGTTTTTGATATGAACGCTTCATATGTTTACCTCCATTTTACAACCTAATGGGAACATGTTACCAAATGACAACATACCAACCACGTAAACATGAAATACATCAAATGTACCAACACAAATAGAACCAACACTGCTTACACAACCCCCACGATCAGTTATAGAAAGACAAAAGTAATTTTTACATAGATAATGAAAAAAAAAAATTAAATACTACTAGCTTCATCTTTTTCTCAATAGCCTGTGCAGTCAACTACCTTTCTTACATGGTTACATACTGACTGCAACTTTCGCTATACACCAACAGATGGTACACCTATGTTTAGACAGAATTAAAAATAGAGAAAGTATACATACGTCTCTGTCTCTCCTCATCTCTGTTTAATTAGCTATTGTAGCACTGATCATATCAAAACATCATAAAAATTTGCTGTGCTTGTAGGTACTTTTGTTGAAAATAATACATGTATTATAGGTATGATAAATTTGTTATAAGTGTAGTTTTCAACTCTTACTAAGTCTACTGAGAAAGGAGCTATATATATTACGTTTTCTGTCGGATTGAGCGAGTTGGCGACAATTATTCTCGGTCATATAGACCGCGCTCACAGCAAGCATGCTTATAAAAAAACCATGCATTCCATTACCTAAAGGTAAATGACCGTTCACTATCTCGGTGAACGCTTTGGAATTAAACACGTACATATTTTTAAATAATTATTGTTTATTCTACGTAAATATAGAAACATAGAATTTTTAATACTTAGTATGTAACAGTATTAGGTATAAAAAACAACCTTCTGTGAAACGGAATTACATCAGATTTTTTTAGGTAAATTTATAATCATGCGATTCTATTGAAAAAATGAATTATAATAAAGTAATTACAAACCTAACTAGTATAAATTAAAGAAAAATTTTAAACAACCGCGGTAACATTTACAATGCTACTTTTGGTGTAGTCATCGAAATGTTACTTTTTTTCTTACCACATTTATCAATAATTTTTTTGGAACAAATTTTATTAAATTTAACGTTTCTTTTCTTCAAATGACAACACAGAATTTTCAAACTTTTCCTTAGTTTTTTATTTTCAATTTGTAGATCACCAGCCTTTCTAACCCATTCATTTTTAATCTGTAGGTGACTGTTCTGCATTTGTATGTGATCAAGGGTATTCTTGTTTGCTGTTTCAATTTTCAAATTAAATTCTTTTGACTTGTGTTGTAAACTTTCAACATTTATTTTTAAATTATTAACTTCTGAATGACAAGTGGTGAGATTAGACAACAATACCGTTTGATTTTCCCGAAATTTATTTATTAATCTAATAGTCTGACTTAAAGTTTGATTAATTTCTTTGATTTCAATATTTAAGTTATCGATTTCTAACAAATGCAGAACTTTCTCTTCCAGCAGTCTACTGTCAGAATAAGCTAATGATATAGTTAAATTTTCAACAATATCTTCAGTTCGAGTGAAATTCAAATCGCACAATTCAAAATTTACCCTGTAATAGTGTAATTCCGCTTCACATTCTTGAATTATCCTTTGCTGTTTTTGTGCGTGTGTGAATCTAGCGTCATCATGGGCATATATTGACATGCGATTTGCTAATAAAAGCGTTTTGCAGTTGTCCACGTTGCTAGTTGGTTTCACTGCTTGAGCTGGTGTTCTAAAAATTGAAATTGGATTAAAATTACGTAACGAAAAAAAGAATTTGATTTACTTACGTCATCTGAGATGGTATCATCATGGCTGGATATTGTGATTTTACTGCTTGAGCTGGAGCTCTAAAAATTAAAATTGTATTAAAATTATGTAACGAATAAAAGATTTTGATTAACTTACGTCATTAGGGATGGTATCATCATGGATAGTGATGATAAAATAACAAAAATTACAACAATGGGTTTCCTAAAATAAATAAAATAGTTTGTTAAGATATATTGCTTATATTGTACAAATACTTACATTTTTAGTAGTTTCGCGTTGTAGTTGTAAATAGATGTGTACATGTATCTGTGTCTACTATCAAAAGGAGAATGATAGAAAAAACTTATTATAGTTGATTTTTGCAGCAATTTTAGCAAGCTCATGAAAATACGTCTTTTAACATTAAACTGTGACCCCAATATTTATATTGCATAGAAAAAACCTTTGTCTTTGTGTTTCCAATTCGAAGAATTTTAAATAGCAACAAAAATGTTATTACAGTCAGTTCATTTCCCTTAACGTTTCTTACAACCTCATTAAATACTTCATGCGTTTATAAAAAATGACTTAATTATAATTAATAATTATCTTTAATAAGAAAGAGATGGATAGAAAAAGTTATTACAGTTCATTTCCCTAGCGATTTTTTGCAAGCTCATTAAAATACGTTTTCTTTTCACATGAAAATGTTGAATTCTTGAACGTTTCTTATTCGGAGAATTTTAATTGATAAAAAAATGAGGATAAACAATTTTTAAAAAAAGTTGAAATATATATCGAATCATGTGAATTACATTATTAGCATGTATTGCTTGTGAAAGCAACGCATTGCACCTTGTATCAATTACATAATATACACCATGTAATGTATTGTAAAAATTGGTACTTTCTATCAGTTATATGTGTTAAATTAAAAAATATGATTTGAGAAATGTCTTGAGCTATATAAATACAGTAGAACTCCTGGTGTATTTATCAGTTCTAAGATTGTAGAAGTTCTAACAGGTAACAACGATGTCATCATTTATTGATAATTGTGAGTTGTGATTTTTTTCAAATTGTAAAAGTACTAATAGTTTTTTTCTGTTTAGTGTCATTTGAAGTGGAAGAATATCTTCCTCAGGATATAAGAGTAAGAATACATTTTAAATAATATTATAACACATCTTTATGTATCGGTCTGAAATCGATTTATGTCTTCCCTATTTTTTATATGGTTATTTTTTGTAGTGTCTTCCGTACTTCTTCCAACTGAGTCCTCATCCACCACCTGTGGGCTGGTTAGATGATAAAATTTTTCTAAAGGAAGATATATGCTACATCCCCTACGAAGATTTCATTGAAATCTTCGTATATAATGTAAAAGAGGGATATTAAAAATATTCTTCACTTCAAACTATGTGTTTTATTTAAACAGTTGTAGTCAGAACGTATAATTTTAGCAATCTTTCTCAATGAGAAATTTGCATTTTAAACACTATAAATAAAGCTTTAGAAATTACAATTAATTGTAGTAATAAATTTTATGCGGTGACAAGTGAACATATAAATTCCGTGATAATCTTTTCGAACGGGCCGGTTCTTCAGATGGAATAAAAAATGCTAACACAGATGAATTTCTCTATATATAGAGGACATCTTATGGAACATTCATTTTGTAAAATGGATTCCAATCCGGTGGATGCTTTGATAGCATGTAAGTGTTTAATTGATTTTTCAAATATGAGAAGTTTTTATAATTTTTTTGTTTAGTGCAAATTCAAATTGAATTGATGCTTCCGCATCATTTACGTGTAAGTACATATTTTATTGATAATATTTCTATTTAATACATATTTCTATATACCTATAACTTTGTTTTTACAAAAAACTAAACATAATATATCGTGAGCTTTAAGTTTTAACCTGCTAAGTTTATTTCAACTAATTTTACAGGAGTGTTCACGAATTATAACACTTGTTACGGTGTATGTCCTTATATGGAAAAAAAAGCTAAACTAGCAAAAGATAGGTTTACAAACTTCCAAGACGTGGTGTATTAAATGAATGTAATAACCTGATAAAAATATGTTAGTTTAATAATAACCTAAATCATGTTTTATTTATAACTTTCAATTATAAATTATTGAAGTATTTATGACATTATTTATAAATTTTGTTTTTTTCTTTTTTAGATTCCAACGATGGTGATGCACCCGTCACCATATGCGCCGCCCTCCCCTTGGCCAGAAGAGGGGATGGTAGCGCTAACGGCGAACATTGAGTACTACGTGGGTGATGAGGACCACGTAGTACACGTATATGTATTCAATGTACGAATTTAAAAAATAAATAATAAATAATAAAATTATGGTGTTTCTTTTCTAATCAATTTAATATGAGAAATAAAAGACAAATAGCAAATAGCGCTTCAACGGGTACACCGAAACGCGCAAACGTTAGAGGTTTTAAATTTGAATGTTTGACGTGTTGCGTCGCCCGGCGCAGCGCGCGCTCCACCGGGTTATGCAACACGTTAAACATTCAAATTTAAAGCGTCCTCCAAACCGGTGCGGTTGCAATCACGATAGCGATGACCGCTCCTGGTATGTGCTCGCTCATTTATTTACTGCAGCAGAGTCCGATCACCACCGCCATCGCTATCGTGATCGCAACCGCGTCGGTTTGGGAACGCTTTAAATTTGAATGTTTAACGTGTTGCATAGCTCGGCGCAGCGCGCACAACTTAGCACCGTACGACTCGCTTCCACCGAGTAGCGCGCACAGATGGCGCTCCACCGAAACGTGCAGACGTCAGAAGCTTTAAAATTTAAATGTTAAACGTGTCGCGAAGCGCGGCACCGCGCGCGCACCTTCGCGCACACCGATTGGCCCCGCCCGGCCACGCGCCGATAGATGGCACACCGAATGGCATCGCTCGGTCACGGTGCACAACTTTGCCACTCGCCGATAGATGGCGCACCGGATCATGTCGCCCAGCCACGACGGACAATTTTACCACTCGCCGATAGATGGCGCGATTTATTTTGAATTTTGAAAAAATGACAATACCACATGTGCCACATGGTCTAGCTCCAGCTCAAATCTACTACTACTGGTCTTATAATGGAGAGACATTAATCCTCTTTGAGCTTGCACTTGCACCATCTTATGAATATATGGTTTTTCGGTATGGTTTTTATTAATTTTGTGCGCAGAGGAAAAATCTTTCCAGTCATAGAAATCATTCGGTTTCATTTCCAACACATCCACTTTCCCAGAATTTGCTCCTTGTACAGCGCACTTAAATTCAGGAAAATCATACACTTTTTTCATTTTTCTTAATGATTTTTCTACTTGGTGATGAAACGAATCGGCGCTCATGAAAGTATGCCCTGGTTCCAGATAGTTTACCTCTATAAAATCTGCAGATATGTGAGCTGAATTGACTACATAAACTAAAAATGTAAAGAACGCCCAGTTTTTATTTTGTGAGGTACAGTTATCTACCGATAAAATAATTCTGTTTGCATCACGCTGTGATTGAAAAAAACTTAAAAAATGTGCTTATTATATCCTCCTTCTTTCTCCCTTAAATGGCTTCATGCCATACCGCTGCCATTGGTCGTAATTTCTTGTTCTTGGTTCCTACTGGAACAAAACTTTCGTTATACGCAATTACCCGTTGAGCAAATATTACGGATTTGAACACTTCATATCTTGGCAACATTATGACCTTTTCTAAGTCCACTGAAAATATAACCTCTCCTTCTTCTGGAATCCTGTCAGCATGTTGCTTATATCTAATTCTTGCATTTTCAGCCTTCTTAATGTGGATGGTCCAATTTGTGGAGTCAGTGCAGTTATCTTGCAAATTGTCTTGGGAATGAGGATGAATTTCAAAATGCTCACATACTTCGCATTCTTCGTGACCCAGTTTTACAAATGATATATTTAACTGTTTGACCAACGAGCGGTATAAATCGTAAGAACAGGAAAATTCTAAATTTTTCTTTATAAAGTCGCTATACATATCTTTTATCGTTAAGTCACTCGGCAAATAACGGCGATTATAGGTGCGTGCTCCCTTCGATAGTGCGAAATCGATGGTTTGAAGGACTCTATATGTTTTTCAACGACGCTATGATCCAATTTATTATGAGGTATTCTACCTCGTCTACCATTAGGTTTTGGAATCAACAACGATTTCTGAGATTGGCAAAACCGTTGCAGAATTTTATCATTGGCCGCGTTCTCCAGACGAACGCGTTTGCGATAGGTTTACATCAGATTGCGCTGCTAATGTTGACGTCTGGGGAACGTTTATATAGGACAAATCGGTTTGACAGTGCGCATGGCATAAACGTTGTTTTATCGTTCTGCCAGTAGATGGTGCTCGGCTAGCTGTGGGTCTAGTAGATACTTAATCAGTGATATTTTATTGAAGAGTATGTTAATTTTTGTTATTTTAGATGTGTTAATTTATCAAATTTGTATTAATGATCAATGTTTAAAGTCAAATACCATTTGCGCCAACTTCATTTATGAGTAAAGGCTAACTTCGTGGTACTTCGCCGGTAATGTGGTAAGCACGTGGTATTCTTAGTTGACGAATGACAGTTGTTATTTGGTACTAAGTCAATCTAAAGCGCGTCAGATAAACAGCAGTCACCAGCAGTTAGCAGCAAATTAAAGAAGAATGGATCCCTTCCGTGATTTGGTAATATTGGCAGATGATGCCGACATTATGGTACCAATCATTGCGCATGATGGAGAGACACCGGGTAACAAGGAATGAAAATTATTAGGAGGAGACAATTCCTCAGTACACCGATTTTCAGTTCAGGGACCATTTCCGAATGTCTAGAGCAACATTTCAGGTGTAAATCTCTCGTATATTCTGTATATATAATTATAATTGCAAGGCCACAGAACTATTCCGATCGAAAAGAAACTCCTATTTACAATATGGATGCTAAGTAAACCAGAAAGCTTTCTCGCTGCAGGTGATCGATTTGGTTTATCCAAAAGTTCGTCCCACAGAGTTTTTTATGATACCATCAGCGCCTTATGTGAATTGTTAGGACAGTACATACAATAGCCTGAAAATCATACGTCCACAATCAATGTAAGCTATCTGTAACCTGTTACATTCTCCTAAATTTTAATAAATTAATTTGCAGATCTTTAGGCAGCGGTCTCATGGCATTCCAGGAATTATAGGTGCCATTGATGGGTGCCACATTCCCATTAAGCAACCGGAAGGAAACGCACACGATTACTTTAATAGGAAACAATTTCATTCCATTGTTCTTCAAGGTTTGCATATAAAAATCTCTTTTTAAATTTATATACGTAACCAAAACATATTTGTAGGTGTCTGCAATGAACGAGCTATGTTCATTGATGTGAATATTGGGCAACCAGGACGGATGCATGACGCAAGAGTGTTTCGACTAAGTCCGTTGTATCAAAGGCTGATAGATCAAAGGCAGCCAATTTTGTCAGCGGAAAAACATTTGATTGGTGACTCGACTTATCCCTTACTCATCAATTTAATGAAGCCGTACCAAGACAATGGACATCTGACTCAGCCTCAACAAAGATTCAATATGAACATTTCTGCAGTTCGCTCAACCATTGAAAGAGCATTTGGTTTATTAAAAGTAAAATTTCGAAGGCTGAAATACTTAGATGTAAGTGAGGCGGAAACAGCGGCTAGTGTGGTAGCTGCTGCGTGTGTCTTGCACAATTTTATTTTACTGCAAGATAATATAGAAGATGACTACAACGTGGCAGATGTGCCAGTAGAAGAGGATATTCACATTGGTAATGAAGATGAACAGGTAGAAGAAGGAAGAGACAGAGCAGAAAACAAAAGAAGAGATATTGTGTCTTTATTTAATTAAAAGACGCCTTCTGAAAGGATTTGTGTAAAGGAGTGCATTTACAAAGTTTAAGTTTATTATAAAACTGGCCCTAAGTTTACCAACCAAAAACTTTGTCGAGTACGAATACCTATGTTATTATAAATATGTTTTTGTATCTTTATTTAATGAAATAAAAATTGTTTAGTAACTAAATAGAGTTGTGTTAGTATAGAACCCTAAGAAATAAAACAAATAAGCTAGAAGTATCTTTATTTATACTATTATATTAATATTATTGTTTATACTATTAATTAATGTTTATTTCTTTCTAAGTATGTTTTTAACAGTTCATTTCTCTCTCTGTATTTCGTTAAACTCTTGCAGGGTTTCCCGCAGTTTGCGAATTTCTTCTACCCTTTCTTGCTCGATATTATTGGCAGTAAAGTTCTCATCTCCGTGGCCTTCTCGGTTCTGCGACGCTTTCTCTGTGATTTTTCAGGTATGTTGGGCGACAAAGTGGGTGGTTGAGGTGAGTAGTATAGATGGCGGGATACTGTAACCGACCTTGGGTTACCCTTGTGGAGATCTCCCAGCCCGAACCTCTCTGACGTCAGTTGACCTTTGACCTCACTTGACCTTTGACCTCTAATCTGTTATGGACGTCAGTGATAAGAGTATCAATAGTTGACCTTTGCGTTATCTGACCCCATGTTATTTGGCCTTTGACCTGCTGTTATCAGTGTGCTATTGACGTCAGCGATAAGATAAGAAGTTGTTTACCAGCGAATGGAGTGTGACGTCGGCGCGAATTTTGAGCAAATAATAAAAAAGTGAACGAGCGACGCCGAGATTCGATCCGGCGACCGTAATACTGTTGAGTCTCCATCAATCTCTCTCTCTCTCTCCTAATTACCTACAATTATTATTATTATAGCAGTAATGACTTAGACCACTCGACCACTCGCCCACTTTGCGGTAGACCATTGGCGCCTGGGCTGGACTGGGCACGGGAAGGCAAAATAAGAACGCATATTCTGTTTGTTACTACATATATTGATGTTTTTAATTTAATTTTAACTGCATAATACTTAAAATACAATTATTTAATAATATTTTATAAGAACGCATATTCTGTTTGTTAGTACATTTATATTGATGTTTTTAATTTAATTTTAACTGCATAATACTTAAAATACAATTATTTAATAATATTTTATGTTCAATGTCTTTCAGTAATTTCTCAATCTTCAGTTTATGAATTCTCCGTCTAAAAAAAAAGTAGTTTTTTTCTTTTTAACGTAATAATAGAATTACATACCTTTCTTGCAGTTTTAATGTTTTCATTTTTAACGCTTGTTGTTTTAACGTAATCATTTTCATTCGGATAGAGAAATACTAAATTAATTTAAGTAGGTTTCTTATATATATATATATATATATATATATTTATTATCAAAACTAAAAATTTAAAAACTCTATTTTATCGTTACCATAATATACAAGACTCATTTGCGATTGTCCATGTTTCGAACGAAGCATGTAATCATTGTAGACGTTACATCCTATACGTCGAGGCAAAACAAGTTTTACGTTATTCTTTAATTGTACGATAAAAGACCTTGTTTTTGTTTTTTCAACCGAACAACCACAATATATGTCTCCTACTACTAAATCACTTAACGTTATTTTCTTTACAGACGACAATGATGGTGATACATCATCAGCTTGTTGTTGACTCATGTTGTTGTTGTTGTTGTTGTTGTTGTTTTTGTTCTTACTCCTATAACACATCAGCAGAATACATTTTTAATTGTAATTAAAAAAAAAAAAAATTACCTTTGATTTAGAGGACTATCACTCAATACCTCAGAACACTTCAGATCAATCGAGGAATCGGTAGAAATTGAGCGGAGGTTGGTGAACTGATTTAGAGGACTATCACTCAGTAACTCAGAACACTTCAGATCAATCGAGGTACCGGTAGCAATTGGACGGAGGTTGGTGAATTGATTACTAACGTCACCGAGGTGAAATGCTATCGATTTATTGCAAAAGCAATAATACTTATTGCAATCGTAACAGAAATGTGTTCTCTGCATGTCTGTTGAGTGCATATCTGGTAAATGTTACAGTTTATCCCTACTTCCACTACAGTAAAATCTGTGCTTATTATAGAACGTTATCTTTGCTGAGCCAACTATTATGACTCTTATCAAATCCCAACCATTTTACGAAGACTTTGTCATTTTTTCGTTTTAACACTTTCTCAACTAAATATATATCAGGATATTTTGCTATTTGTAGTTGATAATCGTAGAATCCTCCGTGAATATCTTTGTTTTCCATGTCCTTTAATAGGTATGTGGTTGGGTTAGTCATTTGTATACGTTTAATTGTAAACAGTTCGGTTGACCAATTTGGAGTGTACTTTTTATCGAAAACACCTCGTATTTTTGAAATTCGTACTACATCACCCACTCGAAATTTGTTATTTTTAAGTTGCACTCTTTTTATATTACTATAGACTGTATTGAGTAACAATTTCTCGTGCTTTTTAGAAACGTCAATCGGTCTCATTCCTATTGTTCGGTGTTTAGTATTGTTATATGTAGACGTAACGTTTCGTAGAATATCAATCCATTTATAATTTCCTCTATAGCTAAACTCTTTCCACATTATATTTTTTAATGTTCTATTAACACGTTCAACAATTGATGCTTTTTTCTCGCTGAAAGTAGAGTAATGATTTATACTATATTTGCTCATTAGCTGTTTAAATTCTTTGTTGAAAAACTCCTTTCCCTGATCGGTTTGTAAATTCAGCGGAATTTGATCTTTTTGAATAAATATGTTTTTTATGGTCTTTGCTACCTCTTTTCCAGTTTTGTTTTTTATGGGGAATGTCCATGTAAATTTTGAAAAACAGTTAATCACTACTAAAATGTACTTGTATCCGTTATTTTCGTTTGCATACGGTATCATTTCAACTAAGTCAGCTTGAAATAAATCGTTTAGAGACTTTAGCATAACCCTTCTTCTTCTAAAGTTAATTCTAGCAGGTTTATGAATTTCTTCAATAACTTGACGTTTTTTATTAACATCCATTTCCTTTTTTTTTATTGTATTATTTTAGCCTCCCTCAGTTCTTCAACTATTGATATAATCTCGTTTGTTACGCTGGTATTACCGGCCTCGTGAGATGCAAGTAACAACTGCAACCGTTCCACTAATTCGTTCGGATCGTCCCAATATGCAAATTCCTTATTTTTATCCACTTGTGATATTAAAACTCCACAACTACCGCCGGTTTTCTTCCTCTGCTTCTCTACTAGAGGTGCTAGTAGTTTGCGATACTTCTTCAATTTGCTTCCATCAATTTGCTGTGTTGCCTGATAATACCGTCTATGGGCATTAGTTTTCGTAACTATGTCGGTGTAATGTTTTTTATCTCTGTCGGTATAGCCTCGAGGTTCTTTTTTAAATAACAACTCATAAAGTCCATACGTTGCTTTATATCTTTTGTTCTTCACTGTTATATCACCATTGGTTGCTATTATCAACGGTGAATTGCCAATAAAGAATTGTTGTTTTTCGGTATTATACCGTACACCATATTTACTATCAAAATCATCTTCATTTTTTTTTCATCGCACTAATGTATTTTCTTGGTAAAGGGTGTTGATATATATTCGTCATATCATCATCATCATCATCATCATCATCATCATCATCATCATCATCATCATCATCATCATAATCATCGTTATTATCATCTATTTATTCATCCAATTCTTCGTCTACTAGATTATCGGACCCATATTCTGGCGGTGAGAGTGGCTCAAATTTGCCCCCACCACCATCACTCTCTTCTTGCTTTATACGGGTAAGATCATCGTTCTTATCATCAAGTTTTGTTTGAATAATTTTTAATTGCTTAGTAATTGGGGAGAATATTTTTTCTTGGGCGAATTCACCATGTTTCAAAACACTTAACTTATTCTTAATAACTCGTCTTTTTGAGATTATTCTTTTTTTAATTTTCTTCTCATTTTCAAACATTTTATAAACGTCTTAATGGTACGACAGGCTAATGAAAAATGACTAAAAATTATAAATGTTCTATAGTAATATAAACTGATCGAATCCTTTACGATATCGACCGTTAGTTAGAGCGCTGTCTTTAGACACAGTTAAAAATCCATATGGTTTTACCCAACAGCGTGAACACATGTCTTTGAATTTATCAAAGGACATATCAACTCCTATATGATCTCTATACACATATTTCAAGTTCAAGTCGTCCTGTCTGAATATAATAATAAAATTACTATTGTCTCTAATTAAATGTTTCGAAATTTGTGCATAAGTTTGCGATAGATAGAAACAATCGATGTGATTATGTCGCCCCATACTGAAGTATTCACGCATGGTGTTTTGTTTATCACACGATACGTCATCGAAAATGAATATAGAATTCGGTAATGCTTCATTGGGTGATAAAATATTCTCGTTGTTGGGAAATGAATTAAATGTAATTCCCTTTATCGGTTTCAGCAGTCGTTCTAGGTAAACGTATTTCGGTTGATTTAACGATTTTGAATAGATATAGATATTTTCAAATTTTAATCCATTTTTATGCTCTATTAGGGTAATCATTACATTAGTTTTACCACAATTTGATGGTCCTACTATTATGCATCGTACAGTAGATGGTAAAAGTGGACCATGTCTATGACCCTTTTTAATATCGAAAGCATCAAAATCGTGGTTTTCTATGCACAACGAATCCTTTTGTTGAACTATTTTCATATTTATACACGTACTCACTCACATACACGCTAAATAGTTGTTGTTGTTGTTGTTATCGATAAGAAGGAAAGCTACCCACTATGGACTAGGACACGAAGGAAAACCTATTTATATTTCAATTAAGAAAACGTTTTATCAGTTTTCATTTGATTATCAAGCGAGTAATTACAATGAGAGTGTATATGGGTGATGGTCTTGTTAACAGCGTCATTAACAATTTACCCTTTGAACTGCATATACCAGGTGGTTATCGTTTCTGCGGTCCAGGCACTAGGCTTCAAAAACGTTTAAAACGTGGTGATAAACCTATAAATGGATTGGATGCAGCGTGCAAAGATCACGATATAGCATACTCTACAGAAAAAGATTTAAACAAACGTCACCAAGCAGATAGTACATTGGCTACAAGAGCGATGGACCGATTTCGTTCTTCAGATGCATCGTTTGGTGAAAAACTGGCGTCGTTAGGTGTTGCCGGTGTTATGCGCAGTAAAGTGAAATTAGGTATGGGTTACTCCTCAACTAATGACAAATACGTTAAAATTATGCGAAAACATTTTAATTCGCTCAAAAAAATTCGTCAACTAGTTAACGATGTATGTGATGATCTAGACAAAAACTTAAAATATTTAGATAATGTAAATAATATAAAGGACAAGAAACAAACAAAGACAACCACAACAACAACAACAGCAACAACGATGAAGAAGACGAACAATAGGAAGAAGAAGAAGAATAACAGTGGTGTTGTTGTTGTTGATGACGATGGTAAAGATCCTGGAAAAGGAATATTCAATAAGACAATGCTGGCTGTGCTAAAAAGGAAGAATGAACGGAATAAAATTAAACCAACCAATCAAAATAAATTGCAATTTGAAATGATGGAAATTGATAATGATTCAGGTTCTAGAATTCAGCAAGAACGCCAAACTAACAAACGAAAGTTGTCAAGTAACGAAC